>CM057458.1:1270352500-1270715000 GCA_016271365.2 Neoceratodus forsteri
CACCACCACCCTGCAGAGAGTGGCAGGCATTGGGGTGTGCCTTTGGGTCGTCAGGCATAATGACCACGCCATTTCACCACACCCTACCCTGCAGACACTGACAAGTGTCACGGTGTGCCTTGGGGTCTTTGGCCCTTATGCACCCCATTCCATCAGGAAATACGGTGAGATGGGTGCGGTATAGGGAATGGGGTGAAGTTTGGGCCCGAAGAGTCCGAGGCACACCTTGATGCCTCTCACTGGCTGCAGGGTGTGGGTGGGGGTGGAATGGTATGAGCATGACAGGCAAGAATCCCAAGTCACACCCCTGATGCCTGTCATACTCTACAGGGTGGGGCATTATGGACGGAAACCCTAATGCATCAGGCATTCGTTGGTATTTTCACTCCAAATTTTCAACATGTTTTTTTTGTGACCCCCACCTCATGAACAGTGGCAATATCAGTTTGTTAGTCGAAAACTGCTTTTGCACAGCGACTATGGCATTTGGCACCACAGGTGCAAAAACACATTCTGAACAGAATGTGAAAAATGACAGCGGTACTGTTAATGGGGAGGTGTAAAAAATGGCAATGTTGAAAATCTGCTGTGAAAATCTTAAAAAAACTGGTGAAGTCACGAGCGTGCATAGAAACTGTGCAACGCACACCCGTAATGTAACTAGTTTGGGGATTTTTTTACAGTAGATTGTTAACACAGGCATTTTGGGACCTCCGATCATGAACAGTGTCAGTGTGATTTTCTTTATCTGTCCCGAACAATGATTTCCCACAGCGACCACGCATCTCTGCACTGAAAGTGTGAAAACACATTTTGGCCATGTTGTGGAAAATGACAGCTGTACTGTTCATAACGAGGTGTGGAAAAATACCACTGGTGAAAATCTGGACTGAAAATATTACAAATTCATGAACCTATGAGGGTGCGTGGAAACTGCGCAATGCTCACTCGTAACACAGTCATTTTATGGAGTTTTGTCACCAAATTTTCAACATAGCCATTTTAAGACCTCTGCTCATGACCAGTGTCACTGTGATTTTCTTAATCTGTCCCAAACATTGTTTTCGCAAACTGACTGTACCATTGTGCGCTACATGTGCGGAAACACATTTTGGGCGAGATGTGAAAAATGGTAGCTGCACTGCTCATAAGGAAGTGCGGTAAAATGGCACTGTTGAAAATCTGGTGTGCAAATATTACAAATTCGCAAACTTGCCAGCGTACGCGGAACTGCTCAACGGCGCACGTAAACAGTAATTTTAGGAATTTTTCCACCAAATTTTCAACATAGCCATTTTAAGACCTCTGCTCATGAACAGTGTCACTGTGATTTTCTTAATGTGTCCTGTATATTGATTTCAGACACCGACTGTGCCATTGTGCGCCATATGGGAAACACATTTTGGTGAGATGTGAAAATGACAGCTATGCTGCTCATAAGAAGGTGTGGTAAAATGGCAATGTTGAAAATCTGGGTGAAAATATTGAAAATTCGCGAACTTATGTGACGTCTTGTGGAGAACTAGCGCAACGCTACGTCAGAAACAGTCATTTTTTAGATTTTTGCCCACCAAATTTTCAAAATTGGCCTTTGAGAGCCCACTTATGAACACTGGCAGTGTTGTTTCATTAATCATTCTGGAAAGGTGATTTGCACAGTGGCTGCAAAATCACCCTTCGGCCTGAGTAATGCCATGACAGTGCAAGAATTCATGAGGAGGGGTCCCAAAACCCCTGTTGAAAATTTGTGCAAAATTCCAAAAATGCCTGAGATATGCAACAAAGTTGAAAACCCTATCTATCCCATTATACAGCTTACCGGGCATTTCCTCAATTCGCAGTCGGCTTTGAAGAGTGCAGACGTGTTCCCGTCCACCAAGATCTGCGTGCGGACTCCAGAGGTAAGTATGGGGTGAGGGGTGTGGGAGGCAGGGTGCGCAGTGGTGGGTGCGGGTTGTGGGGGGCAGGGAGATCAAGTAGGGACCGCTTTTGTTCTTTACAGGTTTTTTTTTAAAAAGACGACGAGGGACGCTTGCCACGCTGGGGTGGGCTCAGCATGGCAGAAGGACGGCTGGAGCGTGGAGCCAACGGGGATTGGGCACCCCGCCAGCTATGATCTGTTGCCACGCTTGGGGTGGGCTCCCAGCGGCACCCTGTACTGGGGACAGTGAAGCCGATGGGGATTGGGCACCCTTCGTCAGCCATTACATCATTTTGCCACACTGGGGTGGGCTCCCAGCGTGGGACCTGGATGCTTTGGGGGGGGCGTGGAGCCGACGGGGACTGGGCACCCCCGTCGGCCGTACAGTGTGGAGGGAGGAGGGGGAAGGTGCATGAGCACGCAGTGTGCGCTCGTGTGTGTGTGGGGTGGAGCGCTGCTCACTCAAGCGGAGCTCTCCTTTTCAACTGTATGCCACTGCATTTTCAGCTGTCATAGACAGCTGGAGCAGTGATTGGCGCTCAGCGACCACGTCTGCAAATACACTGACTGAATTGGAAGAGGCTGACACACCTCTGGAAAACTCGTATGATGGCACTGTTTCTTGCACATGCGTGCAAGCAAACATAAAAAGCAGAACAGCTAAAAAGATAACTACAGGAATAGTTAAATATCTTCTTTATTTAGGTTTTACAACATATTTACAGACAAGTCAACCAGATAAGAGAAATTCATTTCATTTAGACAGATATTACCATACTCAACTTAGGTATAATACTTTAGGTCTATAGTTAAGGGCAATATACCCAGGTTTAGCAGAGTCTATGGGGGTAGGTACTTCAAAGGTAGATCATCCTGGCATTGAGGCGATAGGGCAGGGTTTAAGATCTCCTGAGTCAGTAATCTCTTCAGATTATTCCAGAAGTGAAGAATGAAAAGTTCAGGCGGAATCCAAGGTGCCGCATTCTGTATGATTCAAGCCTGTAACTGGTGCAATTATATCCTGTGTATAATGGATATGAGTTTCTTGAGGGTATACTCCTGAATGGCAGACCACGGGCCCCCAAGTTGTAAATCCCCCAAACACCCTCCGACCGAATCACAAGGAAGGGGGGAAGGGGGGGTCCTCGCCCCCTGCAAGTCCTCCATCTAAGGTGTAAAGGTAGGGTCTTTTAACATGTAGTATATTTGCCACCTGGCCCATCTGGTAGTGAATTTTTCTTCTTGGTCATTTAGGCTGTGTGTTATTTTCTCCATGGTGTAGATCTGTCTGGTAGTATTCCACCAATCTTGTATCGTGGGAACCCTTGGTGTCAGCCACAGCTTTGTAATGGATTTCTTCACTGCGGTAAGGAGTATAAGAAGTAGATATCTGGTGATTGGGCCACCTAAGCTTTTAGGGAACATGGAGAACAAAAACATTTCCATGGTCAGTTGGAGCTGAGGATCCAACATTTCCCGAAGGTGGGATTGCACATTACCACAGAGGTGCCAACACTTAGCTGGGAGAGTTGATTTGAAATGGCTAGTAATTACCGGGGTTCTAAAATATCGGATTAGGCATTTCCATGCGAATTCCCACCACACGTGGGAGCTAGAGACTCTTGCCAAATATCCCCAGGCTCGCTGCCAGTCTTCGGGTGTTATCCGCTAGCCAGATTCCTGAATCCATTGCTCACAGACATTATCTATATGGGTATAGCTCTGTATGTTCAGGGTTTGATAGTACTGCGAGACCAGATGCCTTTGTTTTAGGGTTTTATTAAAGGCAACTTGTTTTTTGTATTAGTGGTGGGAGCCGCTCTTGTTCCCAGACCATGCGAGGTAGACTGTCTGCATAGTGTCTGAGTTGCAAGTATCGGAAGAAATCCAGATGTGGTAAATTGTATTTCCTCTGGATTTCCGTGTATGTCCGCAGCACACCCTGGGTGACTATTTGTCCCAGATATCTCAGACCTCTCCCTTCCCATTGCCGAAAACTGCCATCTAGGCTGTTTGGGGTAAAGTTACTCAAGATGGAGATTGGGCATATGAGTGGTAGAAGGGCGTCAGTTGATAGGTTTTTTTAATGCTCTGCCAGCCTCGCATTGAGGCTGCAAGCCAGGGGTTTGTGTGTTTATATGAGGTCCTGACCTCCTTATGCTGGTACAGGGCTCGGTAAAAGGTATGATCATCTATCAATGCTCGCTCTATGTCCATCCAATGCAGGGTGGTTGCTTTGATTTGCCTGGACATCAAGTGCATCAAGTTTATGGCGTGCTGGTAGAGTCTCAGGTGCGGGAGGCCAAGTCCACCTCTGCTACGAGGGAGAGTAAGAATTTTTAGGCGCACCCGGGGTTTACGATTGGCCCAGATAAAGTTGGTAATGTGGTGATTTAATTCTCTGTAGGTCTTTAAAGGGAGGTAAATGGGAATATTTTGAAATAAATACAAAGCTCTTGGGAGGGTAATCATTCTGACTAGGTCAATCCTCCGAGCAAGACCCAAAGGGAGAGTTGCCCAAGAGGACAGATCTGTTTTCAGCTGCAACATAAAGGGAGAGTAGTTATGTCTATAGAACTCCAGCGGGGATTTAGGGATAGATACTCCCAGGTATCTTAGTTTTTCCAGGTTCCATCTTCCCGGAATATCGGTCTGCACTTTTAGTGAGGGGGAGTAATGGAAGGTGAGCAGCTCCGTTTTGGCAAGGTTCAGTTTGTACCCTGAGACCAATCCGAAGGAGTCCAAAATTTGCTTGACTGTAGATAGAGATTGTTCGGGGTTCCATGAGTACAGAAGAATATCATCTGCATAGAGGGCTATCCGGTGTTCATCACCTCCCAGTTCCACCCCCTCTATTCCCCTGGCTTCTCTGATCTTCTGAGCCAAAGGCTCAATGAAGGCCGCAAAGAGCAAAGGGGAAAAGGGGCATCCCTGCCTCGTCCCCCTACGTAGAGGGAAATAGGTGGAGTGGTGCCCATTTATCTTCACGCAGGCCCAAGAGGAAGAGTAGATATTTTGAAGGGCAGTAATTAGTGCGGGAAGCCGAGCTTATGTAAAGTTGCATATAGAAATGGCCATGCCACCCTATCGAATGCCTTTTCAGCATCTAGGCTGACTAGTAAGGTTGGGGCTCCACTAGTTTGCATGTGATGGACCACATGGAGGGTCCGCCTGATACTATCAGTGGTAGTACGGGACCGAACAAATCTGGTTTGATCCTTATGGATTAGTAGGGGGAACACCTGATCCACCCGGTGAGTTAATATGTTCATAAACAGCTTATAGTCTTGATTAAGTACCGATATGGGCCTATAAGAGGCACATAGTTTTGGGTTCTTTTCGGGTTTAGGGATTACAGCAATCGTAACGTACGACCAAGATGGTGGGGGGAGACTCCCCTCCAGGACCGAGTTGAATACGCTGAGGAGATTAGGGGAGGTCTGTGCCTTGACCACCTTGTAAAACTCAGCTCTGTACCCATCTGGTCCGGGTGACTTCAATGACTTGGCATTTGCAATAGCATTAGACAGTTCCACTTCCGTTATCGGGGAAGTCAAGGCTTCGCTTTGGTCTTCTGTAAATCGTGGTAGGGTAATTGACTGTAGGAATTCTGCTATTTGTTGTGGGGATGCTATATTTTCAGGAGTGTAAAGGGACCTGTAGTATAGGGTAAAAGCCTCCGCAATATCATGCGTCTTAGTGAGGTGGCGGCCTCCCGTGGGGTGGCACACCGTTAAAATCGTGGCTGCTTTTTTTTGTTTCTGGATTTGATACGCTAACAACCGCGTAGCTCTCGGACCCACCTCATAAAACTTCTGATGCAGGAAAGTCAAAGCTATCTCTGTTTGCTGATGGATGAGCCGATCCAGCTCATATCTGGTTTGTTGCAGCTTGGGAGTACGGACGCATCCCCTTGCTTGTGGGCCATTTGCAAGAAGTGGAGGGTATCCTCCAACCTAAGTCTTTGCATTTTGCGTTGTCTTTCCTGCTCTGCAGTATATTTTATTATGTGCCCCCGGAGTACGGTCTCGATCGTGTCCCAGTAGACTGCGGGGTGGAGTCTGCGATCGGGTTATCGGCTTTTATCTCTTGAATTTTCTCTGTGAGAAACTCACAAAACTGCTTAGAGTGCAGATAGTATGGATTAAGCCTCCAGAGTGTCTTTTTGGGCTGAAGTTCAAAATCCCACATGGACGTCTGGGGGGCATGATCCGAGATAGAAATATCCCCAATTTGAACATCGTGCAGTGACCCCAGGTTCTCCACCTGAGTGTATACCTGATCAATTCGGGAATAAGTATGGTGAACTGATGAATAGTAGTTATAATTTCTCGACTGGGGGTGAAGCCTCCTCCAGGCATCACACCATCCTGCCTCGCCCATGAATTTCTTGAAAAATCTTTGGGTTGCTGACTGTTTAGGGGGTCTGGTGTTGGTGGAGTCCAGGTTAGGGTCAGTAGTAAGATTAAGGTCACCTGCCATCATGAGCACCCCTTTTGTCTTTTGTACAATCTTATCTAGCAGAGATTTCATATGAGGCACCAGAATACCCGGGGGGTAATATATGTTTGCCAAAGTTACCGGCTTATTATTTAATGTGCCCTGCACCAGCACCATACGGCCCTCTGGGTTAGCCCAGGTGAGCTCGGCTTTGAATGGGATGCTTGGGGAAATTATCATGGCCACTCCCCTATGTCTCCCTGCCTTGGCGGAAGAGTAGAAGACCTGTTCCCGACTCAGCTTGGCCAGTTTTGCGTGTTCAGTAGGATTCATATGGGTTTCCTGCAGGTATGTCAAGTCGGCCTTAGAGCGCCTGACAAAAGCTATGATCCTGGATCTTTTAATAGGTGATGCCAGGCCATTAACATTAAGAGAGAGCAATTTCACCTTAGGAGAACACATTTTATCACTCGAGACATCCTCTCTTGTCCAAACCCCCTTCCCCCCAGTGGGGCCCTAGATCTGCCATTTCCGGAGCACACCCTTGCTGAGCTCACTTGCTCAGATCTGGTGACTGTAACATCACAACGATAACTACAAAACAGTGAATAATGACTGTAAATTACAACACGAAACACATTACAACAGTTGAACATTTCAGTAATCGTAAACTAACAAACTGGTACTTCCACGAATCACGAGTCCTGATCCTGTAGTAAGGAAAACCTTACCAATTGCCCAGGGTCCCTGGGCTTTAGCACTTTGTGCTAAGGGAAAAAAGGTAAGTGGGATTAGGCGATGGGTGTAGATGCCACTCATGGCCCCCTAAGATCCCCGCTATGACTTGTGGGAGTAAGTATTCTTCTGAGGAGACGATCACCCACCACGAGCCCCGAGAGGGTGCCCATCTGGAGCCCGGGAGGCACCGCCCCAGTCTGCAAGGGGCCGGCCCGCCCCGACGGCGGCCTCTCGACTAGGTCCGGCGCGACTCCTACCCGCCTGACCCAGACCAACCTCAGGGGTCTCCCCCATACCCGGCCTGCGCCAGACAGGACAACCATCGCCCCTCCCGGCACCTCCAGGAAAAAGGAGGTGTTTGAGCCCGCATGTTATATCACTGCCTTAGCTGTATGTGTTCAGGAGTCAGGGATCCAGGGGTAAGTACGGGCTCTCCACTGCCCCCTCAAGACAGTCAACAGTGCGACCTCCTGCAGTTAGAGGTGTCCCCTGGCCCCCGGGATCTGAGAATGCAGGCCATCCCCATAGGGCCTGGGGAGTCCTCCGCATGCCCTCCCCAACTATCCTCCCATCCACAGAGAGGGGGGCAGGGTGGTAGGGCTACCTTCACAAGCCACCAGACCGGCCCAGGCCCTCCGGACAGCAATCCCCCGGGGCCGGGCACGGCATGATGCCTCCCTATCCAATCCAGGCTGACCGCAGAGAATTCCCCCGTGCCCGGCCCACACCAGAGAAGGACACCACCCGACCCTCCAGCTCCCGCGGGGGGAAGAGATGTCCAGGCCTGCAAGTTGCATTCCTGTAATAGCTGTGGGTATTCAGAGGTCAGTGCTTCCAGAGAAAGCTCGGGCCCTTCACCGCACCCTCAGATTGGCTTTTGTCATGACCTTTTACAGTTATAGGGAGCCGTTTATCCTCCGGGCCAGAAAATGCAAGCCGCCTCCATCGACTCTCGGAGGAAGGGGTCCCACACGTGCCCCTCCCTCTACTGGGCCTCCCTCCCTCCCAAACAAGGGGGGGAGGGGAACTACAGGAATAGTTAGCTTCCCAAGGTACACCGAAGACTAGCGGCTTGCTGAAACTCTCAGACAGTCCATGTCCTTGGCTAGAAGAATTAGCCAATCGGCGTAGGGATAGCGAGGAAGCAGCTAATCAGAGGGTAGCACCAAATAAAACTTGAATCTCTGGCGCTTCCTAGGAGGGACTGTACCTTAATGTTGATCTGGCCGAGGATGGTGAAGCGGGCAGCAGTGGAGATCAATCACTGCACCACTGCAGGAAGAGCTCCCCGTCAGGGGGACTCAATCTTAATGTTCATCTGGCCGAGGAGGGTGAAGCAGGTGGCACTGGAGATCAATCACCACACCACTGCAGGAGGAGCTCCCGGTCAGGGGAGCTCAATCTTAATGTTGATCTGGCTGAGTAGGGTGAAGTGGGCGGCAGCGGAAATCAGTTGTGGCATCACTGCAGGAGGAGCTGCCGGTCAGGGGCACTCAATCTTAATGTTGATCTGGCCGAGGAAGGTGAAGTGGGTGGCAACAGAGATCAATCGCTGCACCACTGCAGAAGGAGCTCCCGGTCAGGGGGGCTCAATCTTAATGTTGATCCGGCTGAGGAGGGTGAAGTGGGTGGCAGCAGAGATCAATTGCCATACTGCTGCAGGAGAAGCTCCCGGTCAGGGGGGCTCAATCTATTTTTTTTTGTACTTTTGTTTTATTCACCTTCCCTGCCCCCTGCGCTCCGCCTCATCATGAACGCCTGGCATGTGCCTCGGTTCCTTCCTTACCTGAAGCCCCGTGGTGGTCCCCCCATGTAGCCTTGGATTCCCCCCAGGTGGGGCCCTTACACCCGAACTAATGGCACTTAATCGGGGCCGCGGCGTGGGACAGACAGGGGACCATTGAGGTCTGTGCTGGTGCTCCATCTTCTCGGAGTGCAGGAGGTGATTTTCCCCTTTTTTCTGGGCATACCATGCACCCTGACGTCAAGGTGGAGATCCGCCGACATCTAGCATGCCCAACCCCTTACATGGCCGAGTGCTTGCTGCACCCCGGCCTCCGCCTGGGGTCAGTCGAGCACCGGACCGCATCCCCCCTCCCTCCCCAGAGAAGGCGAGCGGTCCATGGACACTCAGCCTTCTCCTCCTGGCTGGCCCTCCCACTCCCCAGGCTTGTTCCTGAACCCGGGTCACCAGCATTGCGAGTGGTAGCACTACCACTGCGCCAGCAGGCTGGCCAGGGGGCTGAATCTTAATGTTGATCTGGCCAAGGAGGGTGAAGTGGGCAGCAGCTGAGATCAGTTGCCACATTGCTGCAGGAGAAGCTCCCAGTCAGGGGGGCTCAATCTATTTTTTTTTTTGTACTTTCTATTTATTCACCTTCCCTGCCCCCTGCACTCCGCCTCATGATGAACACCTGGCATCTGCCTCAGTTCCTTCTTTACTTGGAGCCCCGTGGTGGTCCCCCTATGTAGCCTTGGATTTCCCCCCAGGCGGGGATGAGGTGGGGCCCTTACACCCTGAACTAATGGCACTTTGTCAGGGCTGCTGCGTGGGACAGGCAGGCAGGGGCCTATTGAGGTTTGTGCTGGTGCTCCATCTTCCCGGAGCGCAGGAGGTAATTTTCGCCTTTCTTCTGGGCGTACCATGCATCCTGATGTCAAGGCGGAGATCCACCGACATCTGGCACACCCAACCCCTTGCATGGCCTAGTGCTTGCTGTACCCCAGGCCTCTGCCTGAGGTCAATCAAGCACCAGACCTGATCCCCCCTCCCTCCCTGGAGAAAGTGAGCGGTCCATGGATGCTCAGCCTTCTCCTCCCGGCTGGCCCTCCCGCTCCCCAGGCTCGTACCCGAACCCGGGTCACCAGCATCATGAGCGGTAGTGCTACCACTGCACCAGTGGGCCATCCGGGGGGCTCAATCTTAATGTTGATCTGGCTGAGGAGGGTGAAGTGGGTGGCAGCGGAGATCAATTACTGCACCACTACAGGGGGAGCTCCCAGTCAGGGGGGATCAATCTTAATGTTGATCTGGCTGAGGAGGGTGAAGTGGGCTGCAGCAGAGATCAATCGCCGCACCGCTGCAGGAGGAGCTCCCGGTCAGGGGGGGCTCAATTTGGTTTTAGAATAAAATTTACTATGTGATGGCTTAGAAATAGTGGAGAGGATTTGGAGGGAGAGCACATGAGGCATAATGAGATAGGCAGGGGGAGTAACAGAGACCGACAAGGGCTGATACGGGAGCCTGTGGTGGAAGTGGCTGGGGAATTTTAGCACAGCTGGTGTCACTCTGCAGTACCAGTGAGTTAGCGACTAGTGGTGTGGTGGTGGGAGTGGTCTTTGTGGCCAAAGGGTTGGGGGGTGTGATCGATAATGTTAGCAGGACGGGGAACAAAGTCAGGACTGGGGAATCCATGATTGATAAAGAGTTGGGGGGGGACCTGTAAGGAAATGGATAAAAGAAGAGAGAGGGGTATTAGAATTATAAATAGCCCAACCCTAGTAGGCCTGGTGCAGTGGCGCGGTGGTAAAGTCACTGCCATTAGTGATGAAGGTCAGGGGTTTGAATCGAAAGTCAGGGGATCGGGGACAACAGGAGAAAGAGTGGGAGGAAGATGAAATAAAGGCAGTACATGAAGCCAAGAAAGAAATATAGGAGGTGGAGTAAGCAGGAGAATGGTCAGAGAATGGTTGGCCAGACACGATGGCGCAGAGGTAGGGCTGCTGCCTACAGTGCTGAGGGTCCAGGGTTCAAAACCCGGTCCCGGCAAGTGGAAGAAAGTGACTGGTATCTAGGTACTAATAGAGTGAGCCAGAGAGGAGGAGCAGGGCATTGTGGATGAAATGGTCAGTGGATGGGGAGGAGACAGAGCAGAAACAGGGAGGAAAGGAGTGCACTTTACTGACAGTCACCTAGTGGTCAGCAAGTATAACCTGCAAATGGAAAAGTTGATACTTAACCAAAATGCAGCAGTCATGTGACCCGGGAGTAGCTATAAAAATAGGGCCGGCCTTGTCTTGGGTGGGTGGGTGGGTAGTTGATTCAAAGCATCAACAGGCTGCTTTAGAGAGTGCTGCTAGCTGCCTTTTCAAGTCTGTACCTTTGAAAGCTGGCTCCTGTTTCAGGCTGTGCCTCTCTGCTTGTGGGACCAAAATGGAGTGGATTACTGAAAGAACCAGCAGCTGTGTAGAGAGACAAAGAGAGAGTGAATGAGAGGCAGGAACATAAATAAAGGAATAAAGCTTGGTGAGGTGTGCAGACCAGCCCTGGAATCAAGAGCAAGCAGGAAAATTTCAAACAATGGTGAGTACTCTGATTCACTCCAATTTCCTGTCTAAACAGTTGTTCAACATGAGCAAAGTCAGCAGTGAACTCTAAACACATTTAAGGAGACTGCTAGGAACAGGGCTCAGTGGCTTATGGACATTTCATCCTAAGATTCATACTAGGAGAGGACAAGGTACACAGAAGGCAAAGCCCATATAAGTGCATCTCCCACAAAGCAGGTTGTACCCATCTCTGTAAACCTAATAAATAATGATTTAACCTACTCTTGAAAATGTAAAATGAGTTCACTTCCACAATCTCCCTAGGTAAAACATTCCAAATAGGAACAATTCTTTGAGTGAAGTAATTACCCCTAAAATTACTCTTTGGACAAGACATCATTGACTGGAGATTATGGTTTCTTAAAGAGATCTGCCTTATATTAAACTTAAGGCCAAGCGCTTCCATTAGAGTTGCATCCCTAGTAATTTTAAACATTAATAACACATCTCCCCTAGTTCTCCTTTGTTCCAGGGAGAACAGTCTCAAGGTATTCAATCTTTGTTCATAATTTTCAAACTGGAGCCCATTAATCATTTAAGTTAACCTCCGCTGAACACCCTCCAATTTAATAACATCCCTGTGCAATGTAGGGTTCCATAGTGAAGACCCATAGTCCAAGTGTGGGTGGACATAAGCTTGATAAAGTGGTACAATACACGCCCTATTCATAGACGTTATAGCTCTTTTTATACATTCAATAATCCTGTTAGCTCTCAAGGATATTTCAGTGCAGTGCTTACTGAATTTAAGGTCATCAGTAACAAAGATACCCAAATCTTTTTCACAGCTAGATGGATTTAGGGCCAAACCATTTAAGGTATACGTGCTGTGTGGGTTCCCCGACCTCAGGTGCATAACCATACAATTGTTAACATTAAACTCCATTCCATTATTTGAAGCCCAGTTCTCAAGGAGGATAAGATCTTTTCTTAATGAATCGATACCTTGTTCCGAACTAACGTCAGCTGCAATTTTAGTGTCATCTGCAAATTTAATAATATGGTTATACAAGTTTTTATTTAAATCTGAAATGAACAGTGAAAACAATGTTTAGTCATGGTACTTATAGCCACGGTCAAATGGTTGCAGACATTTAGAAGAAAACAAATGCGGTCACTGGTATAAGTGATAGCGGTAAAAATGTTGCTATCATGACCTAAAACTGGCGACCTAATACCGGCGACCTTTTGGCATGGATGAATGCGGCTTCTACCAAAGTAAACCAGGAAAGCAAATCTGGTACCTCATCATGTTCTGAGTGGTACTGGGGTGAAGCATCCCTATGCAACCCCCTGCCTTTATTTCTTACAAGTCTTCCTCCAGCACATGCTTCTTAATGGGGCAGCAGTAGGCAATGAAGGGAACCAGTCTCATTAAGTTCTCACAGGTTGGGCTACTCTGTATTCAGTACTGCTCTTATTTTTTTTTCATGCTGCACACACCAGCTGATACAGCTGCTTAGCTGCTTAGTTGCCACATAGTGTTATAATTATTTATAGTGTATAGTGGAGTGCTGTTCTGTATAGAATTCCATCCCTTTCAAAATGCTGTTCTACCACAGTTCCAATGTCATGGAATGCTGTTCTATCCTACTGTGGTAGAACAGCATTCTAGAACCTCTAAAGACTGCATGAGTCAGTTTCATTTTGAAAGCAAAAGTACTCACAAAACATATTTTTCACACAGTACTATACACTATAAAAAATGCAGGATGAGCAACTCTGTGCACAACCAGTGTTTTAGCACCGGGATTCTGATTCCTATGGACCTCTTGAGCTTCGCTCTCGAGGTCAGAGGGAATCAGAATCCCTCTGTGGCAGAACACACTGGTTCTGCATAGTTGCCCATCCAGTATTCTCTATATCTTATATACTCTAAAATGCTACTGCTTCATTGCGAGGGAGAACGATGGAGCTAACAGGCAGCAGTGCACCGGGATGGGGAACTACGGAACTAAGCAGGGAGGAAGGAAAGAGGTATGTTGTACTGGGGATATGACTGCACTATTCAGGCAGCTTCAACGGACCTGCTCCGCTCCCAGCTGTGCCATAGTCTAAGCAGGCAGGAAAGGAGCTTAGATAGTGCATGTATGTACGTGTGGGAACGGCGACTAATAGACCATTTCCATCTGTAATTAATGCCGTTATGTCCATCTTCATTAATTACTAGCGACCATTTTGTGCACTATCTTTTGTCCCTGCGACATAATGTCCGCTCCTAATTAACCACAACAGTATGTCCGGGGAACAAACATCCGTACACGGGGCTCAGCCAGTACTCTAGCAGCAGTTACAACAGCTAAAAAAACTACCAGAATTGTTTGCCATACAAAATAATCACGGAAAGTCCTGCAGTAAAACTACATAACACAACAGCAGAAAAGCAGTACATTTTAAATAAAAACACCTCTGCAAACAGGCTGCTTCAGAGAGTGCTGCTAGCTGTCTTTTCAAGTCTCTGTACCTTTGAAAGATGTCTCCTGTTTCAGGCTGTGCTTCTCTGCTTGTGGGAGCAAAATGGGGTGGGTTACTGGGTTACTGGTTACTTATAGTCTAAGTAAAAAAAGTAATAAAGCCACTGGAATTGATGGTTTAACTGCAGAGATCTTTAAGGTAAACATTGGGTGGTGGTCACAATTGCTTGCTAGCCTATTTAGTTTTATCAATAATACAGCAATGATCCTTGACTCTTGGTTAACCATGGAAACTGTACCAATTCATAAAAAAAGGTGACAAGAATAATCCAGCAAATTATAGGCCCATTTCTTTGATATGTATTCCATCCAAATAATTTTCAAAAATCAATTTGGCTTTAGAAATAACAGATCTAGGACATACATCATTTTCATACATAACTATTTAGTGGATAAATATGTAAATACCAGGAGAGAGATGTTATAGTGTCGCGTCTTAGATTAAAAAAAAGCATTTGATAATTATTTCTTTAATGTAAGCTCCCCCCCCCCCAGCGTCTAGGGGTATGCCGGATGTTAAATTCAGGGAAGGGGGCACTTGCAGCCAGGAAACACAGTCCCAGAAATCAAAAAGTTACCTGGGTTGCATTGAGAGTCTTTAGGGGGCAGGCAGTTTATGCTTAAGGGGGGTAGCAGCTGCAGGGGCAACACTTGGTTATCAAATCACAAGGTGCTTTAATCAAATCCAGTGTCCACTCAGGAAATAAAAGTTCAAACAATTTTAATCAGCCTTGAAAATTTTACAGCTCGATGGAGCTGCAGGGGTGCAGAAATTTAATTTAACAGATACATATTTATGACGGTCAGGACCACTAAACAACAGCATTTGATATGGAAACAGGTTGATGGCATTTCACTTTGGATTCCAAGGAGCTGAATAAGGTTCTGATATTGATGGCAGCAACCTCTTTCACAGAGACGGTCACTGCTTCTCTGCCAACTCCCTCCTGTCCAAACCTTAGACTCTCTGATGAAATCCTCCTCTTCCTTAGCAGTTATCGGGGAGACAAAGCACCCCGAAGAGCTGCCTAGATGAGGATTTCATGCTTCATGCTGCTCCCCGGCAGTCTCTGTTCTTGATCTTGGGCCTAGCTGCATACCTGCATCACATTAATCCACAACTGGGGGGGGGGACTTCTTCAGAAACCTTCCAACACTGCAGCAGCTTTACCAAGTCCACCGGAGCCAGCACCCAAGCCAGACGACCTGCTGTACACTCCAGGCAGGGACAAAGAACTATCACACATGGGGTTTGCTTGAACAGGCTGATGCCCCAGGCTCCATTGCAACCACCTATCCATCCCCAGCTGCTCCAGCTCGACTCTCAACAGTGCTGCACCACTGGAAGGTGACCGTGGGACAGAACTGCCACCACTATACCACCACGATCCAGGCTGCCACTGCTGGGCTGTGCACTGGACTCATGCTGCCATAGTGGGACCTAGCTGCAGGCAACTCACTGGGCTCCACTGCACCATCCCACCCTGGTGCCAGAGTTCAGGAGAAGGGACACTTTTCTTGCTCCCCAGGCTCCAGCTCCCACATGGCACAGTGGCTCCCCAGGCTCCAGTTGCACCACACACATGACCCCCCGAACGCTCCACCAACACTCCACCAGTCTTCAAGGGCAGTGGGCCATGGTGGCAAATGCCCCACCCTGGCCCCGAACATCAGCCTTCATGGCCACAAACACAGGCCGCACTTCCACCCGCTCTGCATCTTCTCTCCATTTTGCGCCCAAATCACAAAATGTAAAAAACAACTGACCCTCACATGCCCCTCTAATAGCAGGGGGTCAAGAGAGTCCAGACAGGCTGGCACCCAAACCCAGGGGACATTAACTAGTAAGCTCCCAGGGAAGACTTACACTCCTCCCCGAACACAAAACATTCACACCCTGGTGAACATCGTACCAGTTACCCGCAGACCACCAGAGAGGGAATATGTGAACCCCACAGTCTAAAAGCAGCGCTGGCAATCACCACCAGGGCAATGAGATGCCTTTTCCCCCTAACAAAGGGACTAACCTACCCTTTAATGTTTACCCTACATAGCTACCTATCCATGGGGACCTAGCGACCCACCACCGGTTCCCATGTACTGATTGCTTGGTACTAAGGCGATGGTGTCCCACCCCCCAGACAAGCTACCTAAACCTGACCAAGGCTGCTGCCACCAGTAATGGATCCAACCCACACCCACATGCCTGAATTAGAAAACAGCAGAAGCAACACTGTAAACATTTTATAGAACATTTTTTAGAACAGTCACAACGTTACTGCAGGCTGTGTCACATGTCCTCACACTCATACCCACACAACCACACACACGATGATGCAGCAGTCTACCTGTTCATTGGTCACTGGCACACTACAACCACCCACACATAGCATGACTATTACACATACATATATTTTTTTTCCAAAACAAGGACTAAGTTTCTATAAAGCTGCATGAGCTCCAACATTTGTAGCCCATAAACAATACAGGAAAACTACCAAACAACAAGGCAATCCCAAACAGTGGAGCATAAAATAGCATTCATTCATAACAGGGCTACTTAAGCAAACCTGAAACGTGGGGAGACCTGGCATATCTGAATGGAGGGGACAGTCCAGAACAGTCCAGACATCACTCTTCAGTCCTGGCATTTACAGCTGCTCCGAGGTGAAGTAAAACTTAGGGTCAGGCTTAGTGGTCTCCTCCCCAAAGGAATCTTCGCAGATGTTATAGTACTTGATGCGCAGCCCTTCTGGATCTTGAACCATAGCAAAGGTCTTAAAGAGGCTCAGTCCAGTCCACACCATGGGGATAGTTTATTTATTTAATTATTTTATTTATTTGCATACTGAGGAGCATGTGAGCAAAAATGTCAGTTTTCACAAGTGTCCAGTACAGGATGGACAACAAAAACATTGACAAATTACAAAACAGGAATACAAAGCAATAAAGGCCTAAGAACAGGTATCCAAAATTAAGTACAAGGTTGACTGACTAAAGACAAGCCAGGTAAACAACAGCATTGTGGCAGATAACAAATAAACAGAGTAAAATTACCAAATAGGTAAAAAACAATGATAAAGACAGTATAGGAAAACTACTAACAGACAAGGTTGGCTAGCTAAAAACATACATTGGCTAAAAACATACATTGGTTTACCAGATACCAGGGTTATTTGGGCCACTAAGCTACGGGACAGGGGATGGGAGAGAAATGGCACCCAGGCAAGAGTGCTCATCAAGGGAGAAGAATGGAGAGAGGGGGAGAGAGGAAAAGGAGGTAGATATGGGAGAGAGGGGTAGAGATTGAGAGAGAGAGAGAGATAGAGAGAGAGAGAGAGAGAGTGAGAGAGGTGGGAAGCCCACAGAGGAGGGCCATGCAAGGAGAGGCAGGTTGAGTACAAACGAGGCTAGCGGTCATATAGGGAGAAATGAGGAGGGGAGGAGAGGGGCAGAAGCAGAGTAAAGGGTAGAGGGGGAGAAAAGGGGGAAGGGAGTGGGGGGGAGAGGTAAGGGGGAGAGAAAGCCTGAGAATTTTGGATTGAACAGGGAGGGGGTCAGGAGCAGTCACAACCAGAAGAACTGAGGATGTGAGCCTCAAGTGAAGAGAGGAATGTGTTGACGGTGCTAGAGGCCTGGACTAGGGGGTGAAAGATTATTATAAAGCTTAGGGCCATTGTAAAAGATTGAGTTCTGGGCCTGCTTGGTTTGGAAAATGGGGTGGTAAAAAGCATGCTTGAAGAGCCTCTGGCGGGCTGGCTAGGGACCGAGAGAGTGAAGAGGGAGGTGACGCTGGGCAGGAGCACCTTGAGGTAAATTTTATGAAGGAAGGGGATGTTTAAGGTTAAACCTCCCTTCAAGAGTGGGCCAGCTCATGTGGGAGTACAGGGTGCAGTGGTGAGTTCTGAAGGGAAGTCCAGAGACAAACGTAGCTATGCTGTTGTAGGTAGTTCTAATTTTAGAGAATAAGTGTGAGGCGGGAGAGGGTGAGAAAATAACAGCCATATTCCAGGAGATGCAGCAGCAGAGAATTGGCAGGTGTAACTCTGGAGGCAGGGATGAGGAATTTTCTAATTCTTTAGAGAAGGCCTAGTCTTGTGTGGATTTTCTTAGTAAGGTTGTTAATATGGGCATTAAAGGAGAGATGAGGGTCAAGTAAAATGCCGAAGTATTTGAACTCGGAAACCAGTTTGATTGGATAACCTGAGTTGTCAAGTAGAGATAGGCTGGAGACCTGGGGATTTTTAGAACCAGAGAAGATCACAAACTTAGTCTTTTTTGAAATGAGGACCATACCCATACCTGAAAACCAGGAGTGGAGCATACTAAAATCCAACTGAAGATTGTGGAACATCGTGTCAGGATTTTCACTGTTGGAGTAGAGTGCAGCAACATCAGTGTAGAGGACTAGCTGAGTGGTTTGACAGATAGAGGGAAGGGAATTGATAAAAAGAGAGAAGTGGTCCCAGGATAGAGCTCTGTGGACCCCATATTTAATATGACATTTGGAGGAGAGTTGGCCATCTATGGAAGTTTGGTGGGATCTATCGGACAGAAGGCTGCCAACCCAGTTGACAGCATTGTATGAGAGGTGTAGATTTCTGAGGCTTTTGAGAAGGAGGGTATAGTCCACAAGTTCAAATGCCTTGGTGAGATCAATGAAGACAAATCTGGTATATTGACCCTTATCACCTGAATGAGCACAAATTTACTTTTTACTCTCCGGTTCACAAATCATATTCCCATATAGACTTCTTCCTAATCAGTACTAGCTCCCTGCCTGGAGTTCTAGCTAGTGGAATCTCGGCACGGGTACTATCTGACCACACCCTGGTCTGGATTGAGTACACCCCTTCCCTAATATTAAAAGGACCATATTTGGAAGCTTAACACAGAGCTATTGAAAGACCCCCAGCTTTTAATGGGAATTAACACATACGTTAGTCAATTCATGGAGCAAAATGAAGGCTCTATACCTGATTATGATAAGAGATGGTGCCCCCTCAAATGCTCCCTGAGAGGAGAGTTTATTCATGTCGTAGCCACCCAGAAAAGAAAATGGGAAGCTATCATGAAGGATCTCTTAGCCTGAAGTAGTTCTCTTGAGTGGGGTCCACTTTTGGACTCCTCTGAAGTTAAGCAGGAAGAGTTGTCTAAGCTCAGACACCAGTTTGCGGAGGCCCTGAGGGAGAAAGCGGAATATGCTATTCTCAAAACCCACTCTACATATGTAGACCAAGGAGATAAGGTGGAACACCTTTTGGCCCTCTGTCTCAAACAGAAGGAAGCCTCTAGATTAATCCAAGCAATTTCTTTTCAGGCGGATGGCACCGTAAAAACATCCCCGGAGGACATAGCACAAGAGTTTGGCCAGTTTTATGCTGAGCTATATTCACCCCCCCCCCATTCCCCTACCCTGGAGTTGGCTCATTTATACCTGAATTTGATCCTCTTGCCAGTTTTGACTCTGGACCAGCAGATGCTTTTGGTATGACCAATCTCCTCTCAGGAGATTCTTGAGGCCAGTAAGTATTTTCCCACCGATAAGGCCCCCGGGCCGGATGGTTTTTCCCCCAAATTTTTATAAGGCTGTCATTGCAGAGCTTACCCCTATCCTCCAGAGGGTCTTTGAATTTCTTTGCCATAAAGGACTCACAGATCATTCCCTACTGGAAGCTCTCAAAATTGTCCTGCCCAAGCTGGACAAACCGGCTGATAGAGTATCCAGTTACCGCCTCATCTCCCTCATGGATTATGATACGAAAAGTTTTGCATAAATTCTTTCCTCCCAGATCATGACAGTTTGGGAAGGCCTTATTGGGCCGGAACAAGTGGGCTTTATGAGGGGAAGGCATTTGGCTGACCATATAAGGAAGCTGACACATGTCTTCTCTGCGCTCGAGGGATTCAAAACACCCATGGCGCTGGACTACCTGGATGCAGAAAAGGCATTTGACCAGGTTTGATGGGATTTCCTGTTTCTGATTCTTGAGAAATATGGTTTTCCTGCCTAGTTTATTAGCTGGATTAAGGTGCTATACTCGGGACCAAAGGCTAATGTCTATTGTAATGGGTAGTTCTCCAAGGCAATTTCTCTCTTGTCAGGTACTCGGCAGGGATGTCCCCTTTCCCCTCCCTTGATCAATCTGTATTTGGAACCTCTAGTATATTTCTTGAAAACATCCCCCCTGATATCGGGTGTCCCAGGGGGACATTTGATCTCAGGATTTCAGTTTATGCAGATGATATTTTGCTTCACTTATCGAATCTGCACTCCTCTATGCCTGAAGTGCTCCATCTTATTATGGATTTTGGTGAGTTTTCTGGGTACAAACTTAATGTTGGAAAACCCACTGTTTTTCCTCTTAATCCCCTAACCATCCCTGCTGACTATACCTATCTAGGTTTAACTTGGGTGACTAGTATGAAATACCTCGGTATCTTTTTGTCTCGGAGCCCGGTGCTAATGAAGTAGCTAAACCTACATAAAATTGCAGAGTCTATTAAGCTTGATCTAGAAAGATGGACTCTCCTTTCCCTCTCACTACAGACACATATTAGTGTCGTTAAAATGAATGTGCTCCCTTGGATTTTTAATCCCTTGAATATGTTGAATGTTTTCCTTCTTCGTAGTTGGTTTCAGCGCCTTCACGCGATCATATAGCAATTTATCTGGAAGGGTAAAACACCTCATAAAGCCTACACCAAGCTTGGGGCCCCCAAACACTTGGGTGGACTTAAGCTCCCCTACTTCTTTATTTACTACTTAGCCAGCCATCTATCCAAATATGTTAGATGGGCAGCATCACCCCTGGAGTCCTCTTACTCCCCAATCTGGCTACAAATTGAACTGCTGCAGTTCCGCTCGTTAGGTATTTCCCCATCCAGCCTCCTCTTCACTCTTCCCAGTAAGTTGCCCACATACCTTAAAAACTTTGTAGCACACATTTCTCTAAAGGCACACGCCCAGCTGTGTAGGGCCATACACTATAACCATGTGCTAGACACCTCTCAGCCACTCTGTGTGAACTTGAATTTTCAAATACAGGGATCAATGTTGTTCCAATTTTGTTTTCTGGAGCTAATTGGCTAAATGATCTCCGACCTCTTGGTGGGGGGACATATCCTTACTAGTCAGGAGTTACTGGTTCACCTGCACCTCCTGGCAAGAGGCATCTTCAAGGTGCTTCAGCTACGACACTCATAAATTGCCCGGTTTGGGGTTGGTAACTGGTCTACAAATCAAGGACAGTTTATCTCCCAGACTATATCCCTAGTCTCACAACCACACGTAGTCTCTCAATTAGTCTCCCTTTTGTTTTATCGTATTTGTCCAGGGGTGTCAGGTAAACCTAAGTATTGGGTATCCTGCTTCCCCGACTCTTTTATTCCTTGGGATGCCCTGTGGTTAAACATGTACCGTTTTGTAGCAAATGATAAGCTGTGCATCACACAATTTTACATAATGCACAACATGTATCTCACCCCATGCCATTTGTACAAGATGGGTAGGCTTCCCCCTAGCCAATGCACAAGGTGTGGGATGGCAGAGGGGAACCTCTTCCACATTCTCTGGGAATGTTCCAAAATAACACCCCTCTGGGAAAGAATCAAGCTGGAGTTAGATCCCTCATTGGGGCTGCAGGAATACTTTACACCTGAAATATGTGTACTGGGCAGCGTGGCTGACATTACAGTTAAGGAGAGGAGATTCCATATTTTGCTTATTTCCCTAACAGTTAAACTGGTATTGCACCACTGGCATGATCAGGAGGATGTCTCCTTTGTAGAATGGCTGAATGAAATACTGTTTAACCTTAGAGCAGAGAAAATGATTGCCAGCATTAGAAACCGATTCCCATCCTATTTCAGAACATGGGGGAACTGGAAGCCCTTCTCACCACCTAGTGTCATCCCATCCATCAGGATGAGGACGGCACTAGAGCTGGTTGCCCCTAGTCCATGGGGAATCGGTAACTGCTTTCGCAATATGAGGTCATGGTGAGGGCCCAATAATTGGTCAGAATTGTGGGCTTAGGGTATTCTTTCACTTTATTCCTGACCCTTGTCTCCGGGGAGGAGGAGGGTACTAATGCGGTGGAGGGGGAGGACAGGGATTGGGAGGAGGGTGGGGGAGTTTATTTAAAGTGCCATGTTATACTGTGTTAACCTGTGTAGTACACCTATGAGATGTCAGCTGGTAATTATACATGTCATTCTTACTCAGTGTGTTCTGGAGATGTATGACTTGTTTACTGTGTACTCAATCTCCCTTTACTTTAATAAAGTATAATAAATAAAAAAAAAAAGAAGTAGAGGAGCAGTTGAGTGGGGCAGAGAATATTGCAGCAGAGGGAAGAGGTCAGAAAAGGGGAGAGGGGAGTTAAGAACAGGAGTTTGGGGGAGAAGAAGGGCTAGGGCAGAGCATAAAAAATGCAGTCAGCAGAGCCAGAAAATAGAGAGGGGTGGAAACTTATAACGAAATGCAGTCAAGTAAAGAAGCAAAAGTTACCCTCTGTAAATGCTAACAATAAGGAAACTGAGTAAATAAAGTAAAATACAGACAGGCAGTGAATTACAAGTTAACAGTAAAAACCGGGAAAAAATTCAAATATACCTTCAACCAGTGTAATAAAGGATAATCTCCGTAAACCCAGGTGAGAATGCAGCAGCAGTGGAATGAGCTGGAGAGATCGGGATTAATTTGGGCAGCAGCCCGGTAATGATTTCAGCAGCACAGGAGCTGAGTGAGCAGCTGAGGAGCTCTGAAATAATTTCAGTAGCACGGGGAGCTCTGAATTAATTTCAGTAGCAAAGGGAGCTCCAAATTGTATTAATTTGTTTGGAGTAAATCCGAGCAGCCCGAGAGATCAGCTCAGGAGCTCAGAGGAAGATTTAAACAGCAAGGGAGCTAAGCATTAAATTAAATTAACACTCCGGGCAAAGGAGTGTGAACCAGTAGAGGACCCTTTTCACCAGGATACAAAGTGCTGTACTGCAGAACTGCAAGTTAAAAAACAGGAACATGTAGGATACATTAAGTAGTAGGGGTACGAAGCAAAATGACTGCAGTCTCAGAGGAAAGCAGCGTTACCCTATCAGGGAAAGGCTAAAGATAAAGGTAGCCATTCTGAGAGTGGCCAAACAAGCCTGAAGATGTTCCGGGAGCTTGAGGATCTATACCATAACTTCCTTGGCCGATGATCAGGCAGGGAGAGTGAAGGCGGATGGCAGGGGTCCGAGCCATCCTGCAGGCTCAGCAGGAAGTACAGGAGGGGCTAGTCTTAACTTCCTTGGCTGGTGGTTGGGTGGGGAGAGTGAGGGCGGATGGCAGGGGTCTGAGCCATCCCGCGGGTGCAGCAGGAAGCCCAGGAGGGGCTAGTCTTAACTTCCTTGGCCGGTGGTCAGGTGGGGAGAGTGAGGGCAGATGGCAGGGGGCCAAGCCATCCCGCAGGCACAGCAAGAATCCCAGGAGAGTTTAGTTTTAACTTCCTTGGCCGGTGGTCAGGTGGGGAGAGTGAGGGCAGATGGCAGGGGTCCAAGCCATCCCTCGGGTGCAGCAGGAAGCCCAGGAGGGGCTAGTCTTAACTTTCTTGGCCGGTGGTCAGGTGGGGAGAGTGAGGGCGGATGGCAGGGGTCCAAGCCATCCCATGTGTGCAGCAGGAAGCCCAGGAACTAGTCTGAAAAGATGCACATCTGCTTTGCCTACCTGATGGCCTATTGGTGATGAGCCTCCCTGTCTAGGGCTCCTCTCGTGTTCCATTGCTTGACCTTGTCCAGAGCTCCCTGGAACACCTAGTCCTCCCTCCGTTCCTCTATGATGTTTCAGAGGCACTCACACAAATACAGGTAGGACTCTCCATGGAATTCCTTGCAGATGCACCGATGCACCTAGTGTTCTACCTGTGACCACTCTGGTATGCTCCTTACGTTGGCCTTAGGTGCAGTACCTTTTAACAACCAACTCCCTGAGGTATACTGAGTATAATGGGGGTCAGAAGGTCTGAGGGTGTTCATATCCTTATGCCTGTGTTTGCAGACTTGCGGCAACCTGGGGACAGTATCCAGGTACTTCAGGCTATGGAAACAATAAGGCCTTGGAATATCGCATTCCCAGTCTGGACAGTTGAAGGTGAATGACCTTGGGCAGACACTAGGAGCAGGGGACACTACATCCACCCCTTCCATCTCTTCTATGGGGGTACTGGATTCTCCCTCACAGACCACCTCTCAATTTCTGCATCTGGTTTCCCAGGTCCTGACACACTGTGGGGAGGTCCATGAGTGGTCTTCTTCATCCTTGACATCAGGAGGGTAGTAACATAGGCAGGGGGCCCACTGAGCTTGGGCTTCCCTGCCACCCCATGGCCTCTCCCTCTGACAAGGGGAGGTGCAGGTTCCGTTGGTGTAGAAGAGCTGGGCAGATGACTAGTGCCCTTATCCCCAGGGATCACATCACTCACAGCTGACCCCATCTCCTCCCAATTCTCCAGGCTTGATGTTCCAGTGCTCGTCAGGGCTGACATGGTGGTCCATTCCCAGGAAGGCTGGTAAGAGGCTGCAGACTGGGTGTGAGGTGGCATCCCTTCATGGATACAATTTAAATAAATGGGCAGACACTTGACATGGTTCCCAGTGCTGTTACAGATGGCACACTTCTCCTGGGTTTGTCCCTTCTCCAACATTTTTCATAACCGGGATAAGAGAGAGGCAGGAACAGTCACCTCCTTGCCTGTTGAAGACGGAGCCTCTGCCATGCTGACCAAGAATATCTCCAACAGACTCTGAAGTTTGTTTTTTTCTCCAACTTATGGTGCAGTTCTCATTGTCCCAACATAAAATAGCGATCTCTCTCTCTCTCTCTCTCCACCCTATGCCCTCTGCCCCAGCCCAGCCAACTTCTAGCCAATGGAGCACTGTCCCCAAAGTTCTGCATACATCATAAATATGCAAAACAGTTCAGGCAGGTGGTTTGGTGCCACTTCCCGAGGTGTGAAAATTTGCAAGCCACAGATGGCGCCTCGCAGCAAAGAAATCTCTAAGCCAGGCTTCTGAAGTCTCCTGTGCTACAGCACCAAAAAATCACAGTCCAGGTAGGATTTTTGCACTCCCCCACGTGATTCTTCTAATCCCGGACAAGCCTCCACATTGTAAGCCCCCCTCCCGGGATCTAGGGGTATGCCAGATGTTAAATTTGGGGAAGGGGGTACTTGCAGCCAGGAAACAGTCACAGAAATCAAAAAGTTACCTGAGTTCTGCTGAGAATCTTTTGGGTGGCAGGCAGTTCATGCTTAAGGGGTGCAGCAGCTGCAGGAGCAACACTTGGTTATCAAATCACAAGGTGTTTTAATTGAATCCTTTGTTCACTCTTAGAAAGAATGTAATGTAAGTTCATTAAGCGCACCCTGAGGTTGAATTCCAAAACATATGATGATAAGTTACAAGATCTTGGTTTATGGACACTAAAATTGTGAAGAGAAAGGTGTGACCTGCTCTACCTCTATAAATTGTTGGATGATAAGGATCTAATCACTGATTTGGGTCTTAGATATAAGCATTGTCCACATGGCTTAAGAGGGCATGGCTGACAACTATTGGAATGCACCCCCAGAACCAATTTAAGAAAGTATGCGTTTATACCTAGATCTATCATAATGCAGAATCGTCTTCCTGGGGATGTAGTACTATCAACAAACTTCTTAGATTTTAAAAACAGACTGGATTATTTTCTACATGGCTGTGGTTCTGGTAGCTACAACCACTGAGTAGTGGGGACAGTTATCATGGGCTTTAGCCTTCTACTGTCCTAAATCTACAGTATAAACCACTCAGGAAATAAAAGTTCAAACAATTTTAATCAGCCTTGAAAAGTCTACTGCTCCATGGAGCTGCGCGGTGAGAAAATTTGATTTAACAGCTACATATTTATGGTGGCCAGGTCTGCAAAACAGCAGCATTTGATAAGAAAACACTTTGATGGCATTTCACTTTGGATTCCAGGAGCTGAATAAGGCTCTGATACTGATGGCAGCAACCTCATTCACAGAGACAGTCACTACTTCTCTGCCAACTTCCTCCTGCCCAAACCTTAGACTCTCTGATGAAATCCTCCTCTCCCGTAGCAGTTGTTGAGAGACAAAGCACCCCAAAGAGCAGCCTAGATGAGGATTTCATGCTTCATTCTGCTCCCCGGTGGTCTCCGTTCTTGACCTTGGGCCTAGCCACACATCTGTGACACATTAATCCACAGCCAGGCTTCTTCAGGAACCTTCCAGCACTGCAGCAGCTTTACCAAGTCCACTGAAGCCAGCACCTGAGCTAGATGACCTGAAAGACACTCCGGGCAGGGGCCAAGGACTACCACACACGGGGGCTGCACGAAGAGGCTGATGTCTTGGGCTCCATTGCAGCCTCTTACCCATCCCCAGCCACTCCAGCTTAACTCTCAACAGCGCTGCACCACCAGAGGGTGACCGTGGGTCAGAACTGCCACCAGTATTCCATCACAATCGAGGCTGCGACCACTGGACCGTGCACCAGAATCACTCTTCCATAGTGTGCTCCAGCTTCAGGTGACTCACAGGGCTCCACTGTGCCATCGCACCCCGGTGCCAGAGTTCATGAGGTGGGACCCTCTTTTTGCTCCCTAGTCTGTCACTCCCACATGGTGCAGCAGCTCCCCAGGCTCTGGTCACACCACACACACAATCCCCCCAAATGCTCTACCAACACTCCACTGGTCTTCAAGGGCAGTGAGCCGGGGTGACAAACACTCCACCCTCGGCTCTTATGGCCGCAAACACAAGCTGCACTTCCACCCACTCTGCTTCTTCTCTCTCTTTCGTGCCAAAATCCACTAAATACCTCTCGACTCTCATGTGCCCCTCTGCCAGCAGGGGGCCTGGAGAGGGGCTGTTGGTAACACGGGCATTGTTCTAAGTCGCAACTCTGGTTTAAAATGGGAAATTGTCCCCAATAAATCTTTTGAATCTGAAAGAAACTGTGTGGAGCCCTTCATTGGGGATCCTTCACAGACTCCTTGCTCTGGTGTGCTTGTACTATTGTTGTTTGGCCTGGAGAGTCCAGACAGGCCAGCACCCAAACCCAGGGGACATTAACTAGTAAGCTGCTAGAGGGGACTTATATTAACATGAAATATATTATTGAAATTTATAACAACCATATAACTGTGCAAAAAGAACTAAAATTAGATGCAGAACCAGAAACTTGCAACAATAAATCAGTAACCAACAATAGAAGCCCAAGAAAACCATGTTCACAGGGGAAATAATCAACAAACAGTTACGCAAAAATATAAACAGCATACATATAACATATATGGGGCCACACATACAGATAACAATATAAAAACACATAACAATAGTCAAAATGAATAAGACCAAAACCTAAATGAACAACCACTGAAGTATGAAACTAAAAAAAGGGTGTAAAATCAAACCACAATGGAAAAATTAATCCTAGCCATCAGGAGGGTTGCCAGGTTGAGGAAAAGGCACCGAACATAAATGGGAGTGAAGAAAAAAATCACATTTACTATAAAATTTGTCATATTTCCCAGCCCGCTGGCATAGAGGCATGGCGGCTGTCTGCTGCACTGATGACCCGGGTTCAGGAACGGATCTGGGAGTTGGGGGGCCGGCTGAAGGGAGCAGGATTGAGCATCCATAAGACTGCCCTGCTGCTCGGGGAGGGGGGTTGAGTGTCCGTGTATCGTGGACCCCCAGCGGAGGCTGGGGGTACCACAAGCACTCCGGTGCCTGCCTGTAAGGGGGGGTGGGGCGGACGCTGGCTGTCATTGCACGTCCCCGTCCCCAGGAAAAATAACAGAAAAATCTCAGCTCCCCGCTAATGAGCCAGCTCCAGTGCGCTGACCCCTCTGGCCACCTAACTCCGCCACTGGCGGCCCCATTTGGGAGGAATCAGTCCCAAGCATGTGGATATTGGTAGCTGGGACAGGGTGAACTCCACTCACAAGGTTAGGGGAAGCCGGGGCAAAAAGAGAATAATAATAAAAAAAACAAATTTGTCATATTTCCCAGAAGTAAGCAAAGTCAATCTGTCAAAGAGGGCTAAATGAGATAGAACAGAATGCCAACACAGACTGGGGGAGGGTAAAGAGGCCTTCCAGTACTGCAAGAGCAGCCATTTAGCCTCTAAGAGCACAGCAAAAAGCCAATGTTATTGAGGAGAGTGAAGGGAAAGGAAGGGAAGGTAACCTGGAGGGAAGGTCTAAGAGCACCAGAGCTGGATCAGACGGGATATGCACACGCAAAATCTTGGCACAATCCACCAAAATGGAATCCCACCAATTAGAGAGTAGTGGGCAACTCCACAAAATATGCAGTAAATCAGCTGCAGGTTGGGCGCAGTGCCAACAGGACAAATCAACAGTAAGAGCCATAGATTGAAGGGCCTGAGGAGTTTTATACCAACGATGGAGTATTTTAAAATTTATCGGGTGACTTTTAGTGTCACAGCATAACTTACAGCTAAATCAAATTCTGGCTAGCCAGTCGGCCTCCAAGAAGAAAGCATTAAGTTCTTTGCCCCCTTTGTCATACCTTGCAAAATAGCTGAGGGGAAAAACTCACAGAGAGTGTGTTATGTAAGACCCACCCAACCTTTAGAGCTAACAGAGCTGTAGGTCTTAGTGAGCCAGTCCCAGATTGACTGAGATGTTAAATGTTTTTCATAATCACGAATGGCCATGCACAATTGTAGATATCAACAGAAATCAGATTTAGATAGGCTGTACCTGTCTTGTAACTGCTGAAAGGATAGAAGGTCCCCTGACTGAAGAGAAGAAATGTCTGCCATAAAACTGATCCCACGATCAGCCCAGGTTGGCCAGTGGACAGATTTACCAATGATACACAGGTGGGGATTATCTCAGAGAAATTTTTAAGAGATCTGGAAAAAAGCCTGGCTGCCAGAGGTATTTGTGTTAGTGACATACATACATCCCAGGGACGAAGAGTAGCCAAAATAATGGGGTGGTCTGAAAATTTTCTCCATGTGTTATGCCCAAAAAGCAAACTGATGTTGGGTACCCATATGATCATCGCCTCAAGATGGACCCAGTCTGGGAACTCTGATGTCGGGGGACAAAACCACCAATAAGCCTGAGACATTCTAAATGCCAGAGTATAGTCTTCAAACCAAGGAAGGCCGAGGCCCCCCTTGGTCCAATGGGCTTGAAGCTTAATCTTACTAATACGGGGAGGTTTGCCCTTCCAAAGAAACCAGCTAACAATCTGATCAATAGAGCAGAAAATGGTTTTAGGTACCTCGCGTGGCAAAGTGGAAAACAAGTAAGATAACTTCAGGAGGGCAAACATCTGAAGAGTGGCGATTTTGCCCACAAGAGACAAGTTCAACTTACTCCAACGGTGTGTATCATGCTCGAGTGCTTGAAGCACAGGAGAGTAGCTTGCAGAGAGAAGTTCGTCCCAGCGTGAGTAATTTGAATGCCCAGATACTGAAAAGCGTCACCAACCCACTTAAGCTGAAAGGCTGAACACATGGAATTATAGTAAAGAGAGTTTAGAGGCACTAGTATGGTTTTCAACATATTAACAGCTAGGCTAGAGATGCTAGTAAAATGGGAAAGAGTAGTGAGGACCAGAGGGAGCGACCGCAAAGAAGATTCCAATGTGAGCAGCAGATCATCCTCATACTGGAACAAGAGAAAAGTGAAATTACCTCCCCGTATACCTCCCTGATATCTAGTGGTACCCTACTCTGGAGCAAAGAGGGCTGCAGGAACAAATCCATGGCTCACCTCCTCGGTTGTACACCTTCTGACTAATACAAACTACATCAAAGTATCACTTCAATGATTTTCAGAGATGTCTCACTACTACTGTGTTGATATAGCAGCCTGTATATCGGAACAACAGTTTGAGTTTTTCAGCCAGCTGAGGAGGAAAGCAAAAGGATTTGTGTTGGCCACCATCATGGGTCTGGGGTTGGGGATTTAGTGCACTCTGGGGGTAGGAGGTGCCACTAATCTCCAAGAAGAACTTGCAAAGGATGGGGAGGGAGGGTTGCCACTGGATGCCAGGGAGTATTTGGAAAGAGATGGAGTGAGGAAGGGGGTATGTTGGAAAAAAAGTTGTTTTAATAGCTGATTTTTTTTTTTTTTACAAGCAGCTTGTCCCAACCAGCAACAAAGTCATTTGTGGGGGCTCAGAATAGTTTTATTTTATGCATCAAAGTGCAGAACTTTTAAACAGTAAAATATGTAAGGGACTCTTTTGCAATATCAGTGTGAAAGATCACTGTTCTGTAACCAAAAGCTGTCTTATGTACAACAGTATGGTCACACTTCAGGAACGGAAAACTTCATAATTGAGGAGGCTACTATGGCAAACCCCAGCCAAGTCTCATTTACTATGATTCTTGAGCCAGCCTGGTAGCCATTCCATTGCTTTCCATTTGGAGTGATGTAACTTTTACGACCCTGGCTTCAAGAATAGCAGGTGGAACCAGCTATAAAAAGTGTTAGATTAAATGCACATTGAAAATAGAAAATGGAGTTAGAATCAATGTTTCGACCAAAGGTTTTCTTCAGGAATTACCTACAGAAAAAAAATGACCAAAGTTTTTTTTTGTTACCGCTAACTCTTGAAGTGTATCTGTGGCCAAAATGTTGATTCTAACTCAATTTTCTATTTTCAGTGTGCATGTAGAATGATCCTCTTGTTTTATTTGTAGCCCACATGCTGATGCAGTGCTATTTTTCTGTCATTTTGTTCTTACACAAAATAATTAGTTAAATATGGTACACCTGCTGCACAGTAACTCATCTTGGCTATGATGAGTCTTGAGTCTTGACTGTATTTAATAAGAAGATGGGGGTAGGAAGCAATTCCTCTGAACAGCAATTATTGTCTCTTGAAAATGAGGGTTAAATCTAAAGAGTTATGGATGGTAGAGTATCTAGAGGCGTATGGTCTCCAGGATGCAAAGCAGCATGGGTTTATGGGAGGGAGATCATGTCAAACAAATCTGTTAAATGAATCTGATTCACTTCTTTGACTGGGTCACTAAAGCAATGGACAGGGGCCAATTGGTGGACATCCTTTACCTGGACTTCAGCAGGGCCTTTGACTCTGTACCCCACAAGAGGTTGATCAGGAAGTTGGCAGATCTTTGGGTTGGGGAGAAGATGACCAGATGGGTAGAAATCTGGCTGAGGATCAGGGACCCAGAGGGTTGGGGTTAGGGGAGAGTTTATCTAGCACCAGGGACATAACCAGTGGGATCCTGCAGGGCTTGGTGCTAGGACCAGTGTTGTTTAGTGCCTTCATCAGTGACATTGCAGATAACATTAAGGGCAAAACATGCTTATTCGCAGACAACACCAAGTTCTGTTGGAGGGTGGACACAGCCGAAGGGATACAGAACCTACAGGATGACCTGAAAAAGCTTGAGAGGTGGTCTGGGATTTTGCGTCTTGGCTTCAATGCAAAGAAATGCAAAGTTATGCACATTGAAGTCAAGAATCCCAGGACAGTGTACAACCTGGGAGGGTCCAGGTAACTGCAGAGGAGAAGGATCTGGGAGTGATTATCACTAGTGACCTGACGACTCCATGCAGGACAGGAAAGGAGCAGCAAGGATAAATAAATGTTGGGCTGCATAGCTAGGGGCTCAGCAGTAGGTGAGAAGGTTATACTGCCCTCTACAGGTCACCTAGTGAGGCCACATCTGGAGTATGGAGTACAGTACTGGTGCCCACACCTTAAGAGTTCTTTGACTGGGTAACTAGGCAACTGGACAGGGGCCATGCAGTGGATGTCCTGTATCTGGACTTCAGTAAGGCATTTGACTCAGTGCCACATGGAAGGATGGGAAGGAAGTTAGTAGGCACTGGGGCGGGTGCAAAGCTGGTGAGATGGGTAGGAAACTGGCTGCAGGGAAGGCAACAGAGGGTGGTAGTGGGTGGGAGCTCTCACCCAAGGCGCAGTGACGGGTGTTCCACAGGGCTCAGTGTTGGGACCAGTGTTGTTTGGGGTATTCATTGCAGACATATCATGGGACATCAAGAGCAAGATCAGTCTGTTTGCTGATGATACAAAGGTAGGTGCGGTGGTGAATGACCTAGGGGGATGGCAGGGGTTGCAGGATGATCTGGCAAAGCTTGAAACCTGGTCAGACACCTGGCAACTGGGCTTTAATGCCAAAAAGTGCAAGGTGCTGCATTTTGGGATGAAGAACCCAAGGAGGAGTTACCAGCTGGGGGGAGTGCAGCTAGCCCAGACAGAGGAGGAGAAGGATCTGGGTGTGCTCATTACAGGGTCAATGAACAACTTGGCACAATGTAGGAAGGCAGCTGCAAAGGCCAACAAAATGCTGGGTTGTATTGCAAGGTGTATATCCTCGAGGAGGGAGGAGGTAATTCTGCCACTGTATAGGTCATTAGTTAGACCACACCTGGAGTACTGCATGCAGTACTGGCGTCTGTATCTGAAGAGGGACATTAAGTTACTGGAGGGGGTGCAGCGCAGGCGACAAAGATGATCAAGGGGCTGGGGGACTTATCATACGAGAGGAGGTTGAGGAGTTGAACATGCACTCACTGGAGGAGAGGAGAGACAGGGGTGACATGACTGAAACCTTTAAATACATGAAAGGAATAAACAAGACGGGTACAGAGGGGCTGTTCAAAGTAAGGGAGGGGAGGGCCACCAGGGGCCATGATATGAGACTGGAGCGAGGAAGGTTCAGGAGGGAGATGAGGAGATACTTTTTTACAGAGAGGGTGGTGGCTGGGTGGAATGCGTTACCTGCTGAAGTGGTATGCAGTTGAAAAGTGGACTGCTTCAAATGAGGATGGGACAGGACAAGGGGGAGGGTTAATGAAGGGGAAGGGTGGAAGGGAGGGGCAGCTGCAGAATAAGGGGTGCTAGCTGCACATTCGAGCAGACTTGATAGACCTCTAGGCCTTTATCTGCTGGCAAATTTCGTATGTTCGTATGTTCGTAAGAAGGACATTAAGCTGCTGAAGACTGTCCAGAGGAGGGCAACTAAGATGAGGCCAGCTGGGTAGAGCTTACAAGGAAAGGTTGAGGCTCTGAACATGTACTCCCTGGAGGAGAGATGAGAGAGACAGGAGACATGACTGCAGCTTTCAAGTATTTGAAGGGGATAAATAGGGTGGATAATGCTGGTCCTTTTTAGCTAAGAGCCAATCAAAACACGAGGGCACACAGTCTTAAGTTGGAGAGTGGAATGTTTAGGAGGGAGGCTAGGAAGCATTTCTTCACAGAGATGGTGGTGGCGAGTTAGAATATGTGGACAGAAAAGGTGGTATCGATGAAGATGGTGGGCAACTTCAAGAGAGGTTGGGATAGACTTTAAGGAAAATAAGGGGCAGGGAAGGGGCAGATGGAAATGATGGGAGGATTGGGGGCAGGGCCAGTTATTTAAGCTGTAGACCCTGCAATACAAGCAGACTATATAGGCCAAATGGCCTTATTCTGCTGGCTTCTTCATTTGTTTGTTTGACTCCAGTTCTAGAATTTTGCCTTAAGCACAATGTGAGAAAAGCTCTTTTGAAAATAGTATCAAATAGACTTTCTTTCTACCTTGATAAATCCTGGTTACTGTATCACTCCTGAACCACCAAATAATATCTAATCGGAAGGTTTGGCTTATGAAATGTCCAGCTGGCTATCTTAATGATTAAACATGACAACTGAGCTGTTGAAGAAGACTGCAGAGTAAAACCTGCTACATATGCCAATTTTATGAACAGAATAGAATTGAGTTTATTTGACACCTTTCATGTACACTGCTGTATAGCCAAATTCTTTTCTTTTCCTTTCCCACTGCTTCCCACAGCTGTCCCATCCATGCACTGATCCAGCTCTCAGCCCCATCCTTGCCATCTTTGTCATTTACCCTGCCCCTTCCTACAAATGAACTTACTCCTCCAAGGTGGGGCGGTGGAGAGTTGCCCAGGCTCCCCACTGACTACACAGTTCTCAGGGCAAGTGGACAGTCAGCAAGTTGGGATCTGAAAGGCTGGCAGCACATCATCCCACTATGCTAGGGCTTTTTTCACTTCCTGACCTGCTCCTCACTGGGAAATGCCAGGCAGGGCTAAGCGCAGGTGCAGAGCGTGACCGCGCAGCCCTCTAGCCCATTGGTGTCTCACCCTACCATTGAACCTTGTGGGAGGTAGGAAGTCCATAAGCAGTTTTTCACTGAAACACATGGTAGGTGAGTGGAATAGGCTGCCTGAGGAGGTGATACAGGCTAAAGCGGGGATAAAGCATTGGCTGTGTGTGGGGAATCAAGTAGGGTGGCACAAGTACATGGCCATAATGTGGAGGGGGAGTAGAGGTAAGAGGGTGGCATGGCCACTAGGATCAGTGCAGTGAAGTTAAGTAGGGTGGGCAGACTGGATGGGCCACCAAGCCTTTTCTGCTGTCATCTCCTGTTTTTCTCTGTTTCTAGGTAACCAGTTACTGAAAGATGGAATGCAGGTTAGAACAAAATGTATGATTTCCCTATCTTTCCAAAAGTGCCATGAGATCTTTAACTTAACCTGGGCAGCCACCAGAGATGGGCAGAAGGGTCTCTATTTAATGTGTCATCGGAACAACATTATTGTGTCCCTCAACTTGAGCAGTCATGCTTCATCCCTTGCTGGAAATCAGAACTGGGATGCTGCATCCCAAAGGCAGAAACTTTAATCATTCAGTCTAATACATTTCTGAGAGTTTATATTACTTTGCACAGACTGCTTTTTCTTACATTCAGCACAGCTTCTCCTTCTTTCAAGGCTGGAATCCACTATCCTCATCCCAAATCCTCATCACCGCTGTTGTGCCTGTCCCCCCCCGTATTTGGACAGATGCACCTTCAGCCTTTGCTAGGAATCAAACCTGAGACACTGAAGTTCCCCTGCACTTTCCAGATTTTGATGTCACACAACATCTGAGGGTGTGGGCAGGGATGTCACTCCCAGAAGTGAAAGGGATCAAGCTGCTAGCTCCTCAGAGATAAAATACAGCCCCTTCCCTTCCTTTTGGCATGTTATTAACAATTATGTGAATTTAACTACTGGGGCTTTTTCAAAGTTATCATGACTGATGCTCTTTAAAAGGGAATGGTCACCACCAAGAGCCCCCACACTCAAGTGTGGGGCTGATCCCAATGTGCACTTTGTATGCAAAAACGTTTTGGTTTACTTACTGTTTACTGTAGTATAGTAGACTGTAGCAGACTAATTTTACTTAGTTGTAGGCTGACATACTTTGTTACTATAAATCCCAGAATCCCCTGCATCTCACTTCAGTAAACAACAGTGAGAAGATTTAATGGCCTGTAGTGCATATTAGAGTTTATATGAGCTCTGATCTTTTGTTTCTTGGTCCCGCTGTCCTCCATAGGCTATGCACACTCAGAGAGGATTGTACTTTGCCACTGGAGAAAAGCAGGCCAGGAAACATCTGATAAGAGATTATAAAAGCTGTAACATGCACTGCTGGTTATTGAATCTCCCACTGCTTGACTGCTCTGATGTCAGCTGCAGGGGATTCAAGGATTGGTTGTAAAAGAATATGTCAGCCTACAGCTAAGAAAATTAGTCTGATACAATCTACTATACTACAGTAAACAATAAGTAAGCCAACATGTTTTTGCCCACAAAGTGAACACTGGGACCAGCCCCACACTTGAGTGTGGGGTTGTCTGTGCTGACTGTTCTGCTTTAAAAAAACATCCTACACGAGAGAAATGACATACAAGCTTTACACCATTCTCCTTTAACTGCAGGGTGGCATAGTGGATGTAGAGAAAGGCAGGGCTAAAAGTATTCAGAAAAATTCTGTTTATAAGGGTCACATTTATTGGAAGCTGGATGGACTTCTGTTGCTGAAGTTCTTTTTTGCGTCATAGTGTAAACTTAATATACCCTTAGAATGGCGGCTTAATATTGCCGCTGTCATTACAGTGACTGCAGGTTGTCGAGGGGCACTAGTGCGATCTGGGCTTTAGAGTGCCTGTTGCTTTGGGCATCTGTGTGGATTTGGTGTGAAGTGATTTGGGTGCACTGTTGCTTAAGCCTCCTGTCTCTTTTTTGCTGCCTGAAGCTCTGTACCACCAATCAAAATTATTACCCTAGCAATCTGGAAGCGACCACGGTGTTGGTTATATTAAATTGGTAGGGGCGGAGTCCCCGCAATACTCAGGTTTTGTGTGTGTTGTATGAGACATTGTGGCACGTGGTGGGGTATTTAGGTGTCTATTGGGCATTTGTTTTACTTTTTCCCCGTGCCTGTACATCGCTCATGTTGTGAGGAGGCTCAGGTTCACTGTCTCAGATTACGGTGATGGCAGAATGCTGGCACTCTAATTGTCATCGGCAATAACATTGTCGCACTGACATGGGTGAATCTGCAAACTTTGCCTTTGTCCCTGTTCACACTGAGAAGCTTAAAACGGTTTAACTGTCTTAAACCATTTTAAGGTCCTGGAACATGGTTTGCATTCACACTGTAACACGGTTAAAACCGTGTTACAATCATGTTCTAAAACTGTGCTAAAACCCTGCTAAGTGGTGGTCTTTAGCACGGTTTTAGCTTAACACGGTTGCCTTAATCTGTGTTAACAGCAGTGTGTACGCAAACTGTGCTGTAACACGAGTTAAGGCAACCCCTCCAGCAAGAAAATCCATTTTGTCAACCACAGAATAAAAAAAATGATACATTACAGGCACCGCTGTGTAGTGGAAGAATCCCCAATTCTGCCCATATATTTTTGTCCCGATCGGTTTTAGTGTGTGTTCACGGGTATCCCGTCATGCACTGCGGCACCAACCGGAACCCATAATGCTTTGAGCTGGTGCCGCAGTCATGCCTGGGAACCCTTCCACCTGGCACGGTTGTCTGAATTGAGTGAACGCCTGACAATCTGTAAGAGGACCAATTTATAAAACATTTTTAGTAACGTTTTATAAATGGTCCCTAGTGTGAACAGGGCCTTTGTATCCTCAGTCTGTTTTTTATTTAAACACAGAACTTAGGTTCAAAGATGCTGAAGGACATTGAAAGACAAAGGCAAGTACACGTGGAGGCGGAAATGAATCAAAAAAGTAAAAAAACAAAATAAAAAAAAAACTGACCGTCATCTGTACCTCTGCTGCATATTATACTACTGAAGTTATGATAAGGGAGAACCAAGAATGGAGTATAGGCCCTGGGTGGGGCACTTGTGAGTTCTCCCTTAAATCACTCAAATTTTTTTGCTGGACTTGACACCCTGCCAGAACTGGAACAATTTAGCCGGGGTGGAGACCTTCAGGAATTTAGACTTTGGATGGTTGTAGCACTGGAGGAGGTGGGAGGTGGTGGTTGAGAGGTGATAAATGGTGCTCAAAAATAGCACAACCATAGAGAGAGACACTGTCACAGACATCTGTGTTGTTCTGAAATGACAGAGTGCATCCATTTATGTTTTGCACATTCTGCTAAAAAAGGAAACATTCTTATGTAACCCCCAGGTGGCGCTATCTCAAGGGCTACTACCCCTGCCTGTGTAACTGTTAACAGGTTAAGGGGCCTAGGTCCAATGGCGGGTGCCTCCACCCAGAGGTCAGGGTTAAGACAGTCTGGTATGACTTGGTCACAGCCCTCTGGGTCACTGCAACACCCCTTTCTTCCCACTAGTGGCCCACTCAATATATCAGAAGTACCTTCACAGTATATACTTACCCCCAGGACTGGTTCGATCAGCTTGACTCTGGGGCAGGGGTGTCAGCAGGCATACGCACTGTACTCAGCAGAGTACAGTAAAAAAAATCAGGAAGGGGCAACAAATCAGGCAGGGGCAACAAAAAGAGGAAAGCAAGGACATTGTGAGTCACATTGTGTCTGTGTCATGCTAAGCCCTTTTGCCTTTGTTGTTCACTATGGGGCACTGATGCCTCCAACTAAATACACAAATAAGAATAACTTACCAGGAAAGCAGAAAAACAAAGGAAGGAGAAATACAGGAAGAACCTGATTACTTGAATTCAGACATGGCAAACGGTGGGAGAAGGGCCTATTGTTAGTGTGGTGTGGCAGTGCAATGAGCACATATTTTGTTTATGTTTACATAACGGGGGGGCAACAGTGCATCAGTATTGAGTACAAGTTTAAAATTCCTGGCTACACCCCTGCTCTGGGGACCCCCTGTAAAACAAGATGATACAATGCAAAAGCCACAATACAACACTTTACAATAAATGAATACCTCAGACAGTGTAACTTTGCTGAAACAAACAGATCTGATTTATTTAGGGGAATATAACAAGGACAGGGGAAAATCAGGTTAATTAGTTTAGACACCTTAATAATCACAGTACTGTGCGCATGTTCAGAGTCCCAAATTGTCACTTTCACTGGGTACCCAGGATGGGGGGGGGGGGCTTAGCCAGGATCGGTGCAGCTGGATGGGGCCCTGTGATGGAAAAACACTTGCACAATACCCAATTGTAATCCGGAGCCGGATGGCTCAGTTCGTGAAGAAATGAAACAGAAACAAATAGATGACACACTTGCAGTTTGATAAACAGATGGCAGGGAGCTACCCTGCTTTGTACTCACATACTCAATGCTGGGAACTGGATGGAAAGCAGATTGTCCTCGATTGCCAGGAGGAGCAGAATATGTGCAAAAGGTCCTTGTGACTGGACCCCACTGCAGTTTAGAGCAAATAGATGTAGTCTGGATTAAGCTGGGGTTTACTTCCAGCTTCATGCACTCAATTCACTGTACAGGGGATTTGAAACGTGATTCCCCACAAGCGTTACACACATTTATATGTAAAAGGAAAGTACTATACCAGGCAGGCTGCTTCTCGATCCCGACTGCAAATACTGCACAAACCCGGGAGAACACACAGCAGCTTCAGTTCCTGACAGACCGAGCGCGATTCAGCAATTTCTCCAGTCTTCTACAGGGTGAGCCTGGTTTCTACTCTTCAGATCTCCTTGATTCTCTTCACAGGTCAGATTCAGTCCGAACCGGTGCTTGCACAAGCTGCAGACCGAAACTTAGGGCCTTACACGCGCTTACTGTGTGGAACTATACAGCGCAGAAGCTCACAGCTCCTTGTCTCTTCACTGCCAAAACTCATCTGATCTTTCCAGTAGACAGAGCTGAGCATTTCCTTTGAGTTCCTTCCAGTTCAGTTGGCTGGTTTGGCTGTCACTCACAGTAAACTCCCCCTGTTGGTGGAAAAAAGGCCCCGAAGTCCAAACTATAATTCCCAGAAGTGTTGGCCATATAGTACATAGGTGGCTGGCTCCACAATGAGAGTCCAAGTTCTGATTTGCCAGCAGCAGGCTCCATTTCAAAGGTCCCCCCACACTGATTGGTCCAGTTCAGCAGTTCAAAACCACAATGGGGGACTAGGCAAACACAGTTCTGACTGCAAAGAAAAGCAGGTTAGACAAACTGTATTTTTGTTATTACTCTAAATGATTTCTGGCAAACAGTTACATCTTTGAAAAGTGCTCCCTCGGGACGGCCCGGTGGCACTGAGGGTTGAGGCGCTGGACGCCACACCTCGCGCTACACCAGTGACCCGGGTTCGGGAATGGACTCGGGTGGCAGGGGGTCAGCAGAGGAGGAGGATCGAGCATCCCAATGGATGCTCTCCTCCTCAGGGTGGGAACCAAGAATGCATCTCATTCTGCATCCCTCTGCAGCCGGTGGAAGCACCGACAACCGGAAGGATGGACGCGTCTGCTCATCGGAGCCGGGAGGGGGACGACAAGCATGAAAGTGGTCTGGCGTGGCGTCAGCACACCACCACTTGGGACGACGTCCAGCGCACATGTCCCAGAGGGTAGGGGAAACCAGGGAAAGAAAAATGGAAAAACACCTCTCGGCAGCCCTAGATGATAGCCTCTCGGATACCATCCGGACCACCAAAGAGGGACAGACCCCACTGTGCAGGAGGAGAGAAGGAGGCACTCTAGGGGCAGATCCCACTGGAGGTGGAATGGGGGATGAGAGGAAGGAAGGAGAGGGCTCCGAGAGTAGGGAAGGAGGAGATAGAAAAGAAATTAAAAAAAAAAAAAAGAAAAGTGCTCATTCTGCCCACTTAGTGACAGCAGAAACGGAGCGATTTGGCAGCAGCTCAAGTGGGACTCAAGCAGGGAAACACACAGACCCCCATCCAAATTAATTATGTCTGCAGGCAAACAGCTCTTAAAGAGACAGTACCAGAGGCTCTAAAAGCACTCACAGATAAATGGCTTAGACACCGAATACCATCCAGGCTTGGAGCATTCAAGCAAGCTCCTGGAAGACTTTTGGGAACCCCCATTTGCAGGGGGGGTTACACTTACCTTAAAAATGTAGTTGGTTTCACTTTCTAACATTTCCTTATTACTCAGTGTGCTAGCCTCCTTTAGGCTGTCTGCAAGCTTCGGATCTAGCACTTACTGGCCTCCAGATAACCAGTACCTGTCCCTTGTATAGAGTCCTGGACATCTTTCTCTGGGTAGGACCAGTCAGCCAGGAGGAGAACCAGCTGTAATATTCCTAACTAGAGAGATGGGACAGGGACCAGTGAGATCAGCTTCCCTTAAATATTATACAGAACCAAAGTACAGGTCTGAATAAACAGCATCCATTTTATGCCAAGAAATATTTTATTTATTTCAGTTTCAGATTAATACCTCTGAGCTGGGGAGCTCGTTTACAAAGGTTTCAAGTCAAAGATAAGATAGGACAAAACAGTGGGTACAAGCATTATCACAGCAAAGTAAATACGACCATCATACATTAAGTTGGAAATTACAAAAGTGCGTGTTTGTTATAATAGCCATACGTAGAGAAGTGAGGGTGGAATGGAGGAGAGTTGAGACGATTTAGGAAAAAAGGGCAAAGCAATAGAATGGTAGCAGCCTAAGAAGGCTTTTTCATGGGGATGGAGGGGACTTGTGGGTTGCTGTAAGGGAGTAGGAAGAAAGGATTTGGAAAGGAATTACCTGTTTGTTGGCTGTGGGCCAGTGTGCATCTAAGAGGGGTAGACACATTGAGTTGCCTGCACTAGTAGGAGGCGGAGCTCCTTTTTGAAGGGTCCAATTTTCTCACTGTCTATGAGGGAGGCTGGGAGAACATTTATGTACTGAGGTCCTCGATAGGACAGTGCACACTGGGCAAACAAGGTTCATCTAAAAGGGACATGGAGTGCACCTTTATCTGCACTTCTTGTAGATTTAGCTGGTAATGTGCACTGCAAAATGCCTACCATGGATGCAGGGGAGTGGCCAAGCAGGGCCTTAAGTTTTTACCATGCAGGCAGGCCTGATATTTTGCCCTAAGATATAGTGGGACCCACTCTGTTTCAGAGTAAAGGCTACAGGTGTGTGCCAAATGCTCTGCCCCCAAGACCAGCCTGCATGCCTTATTTGAGAGTATTTTAATTCTTTTCAAGGCTGTGTCAGTCCTGGCACTATAGATTACCAGCCTATAGTCAATTAGTGATAGTACCAAGCTCCTGGTTACTAGGTTCAATGCCTCAGGAGACAATGTCTGTCTATGACGATAGAGGATTCTGAGCTTTACATTAGCTGTTTTCACTACATGGTCAATGTGAGTGGAGAAGGACAGGGTGTTATCAAGGTAAACTCCTAATTATTTAAAGGAATTAACTTGCTCAAGTGTGTCCCCTTTTTGGCTGTGGATGTTCAATGGGCCAGTTCTTTTCTTGCTATGGGGTATGGAAAATAGCATAACTTTTGTCTTTTTATGGTTGAGGAGAAGTTTGTTTTGTGAGAACCATGCCTCTAGTTTTTGGAAGCTGTCCTGTAGTGCCGAAGTTATTTCAATCAGTTGTTTTCCCAGGACTGAGATTACAGTGTCATCTGCGTACGATAACATTTTTGCTGGGCAAGCAGAGGGAAGAGAGTTTATGAATAAGCTGAAGAGCAGAGAGCCGAGTATTGACCCTTGAGGGACACTCATGAATGCTTCCCTTGGGTTGGAGACTGCTCCACTTATCCGTACGCACTGAGTTCTGCGAGATAGGTAGCTACTGAACCAGGAGACAGTTTCATGGGATAGGCTAAGGGGCAGTAGGTTTGTTAGTAGGATTTGGTGGTTCTCTGAGTCGAATGCTTTTGAGAGGTCCACGAAGAAGGACCCCACTGCCATACAATAGTCAAGGGCATCTTACAGGTGAGTGGTGAAGTCTATAAGCGCAGTCATGGTGCTATGATTTTTACGAAACCCATTCTCTTGCAGACAAAGAAGGTAGTAATTATTCAGATATTCAGATAGCTGATCTGATACAATCTGCTTGAGGGCTTTCAATAAGTGAGGTAGTATTGAAATGGATCTGTAGTTGGCTAGAGAGGTTCTGTCCCCACTTTTGTAGATGGGCATGACAAGTGTTTTCCACTTTTCAGGGAAGACTCCCATACTTAGGGATAAATTAAATATTTTGGAGATGGGCTCAGCAAACAAGTCTAGAGTGAGAGGAACAAGCTTCATATCAATCAGGTCACCTCCAGTCCGTGTTTTACCTAGGACCCTCTTGATATATTTTATGGTTTGTACCCTAGTGATTTGTTTAAAGTAAAATGGGGTATTCCGGTGTTGTTTTCTGGGGGGATGGAGTTCTCCTTGGAGGGCTTGAGGTAGCACTGTGGTGTTAGGTATTCAGGAGGAAGGACGGTGCTTAAGTCCGAGAAGGCAATACTGAAGGCGTTTGCCAATTTCTTAGGTTCCTGTAGTGTGCCAGTTGTGGTGACAATCAGATCTGGGGCTGCTTTGATGTCTCTGCCAGTGAGAATTTTTATGGTGTTCCAGAAGTCTCTACCCCTTCCCCAATTGCTGGCCAACAAGTCTTTGTAATAATCGGCCTTTGCATTCCTAATCAACTTGGTGCACTTGTTTCTGGCCGCCTTATAAGCATTGAAGTCAGACTGCTTGCCGATTGCCCTCGCCTTATGCCAAAGCTTGTCACGAATATTCATTTGCTCCATAAGGGACCCTGAGAGCCAGGGATTGCTTGTCCCTTTGACCATCGATGATTTGAAGAGGGGAAATTTGTTGCAGGCATTGATGAATGTTGTTGTAAAGTAGTCAAAGGCCTGATTAACATCAGGTAAGCTGTCAAGTGTGCTCCAATCAATCCTGTAGAGGTATTGTTTAAAGTGCTCAAGCTGCCCTTTTTTTAGTGATCGGTTATGGGTGAAGTGGGGTGTCGGGCTTGATACCCTTATTTGACCATGAATACATCACTGGAGAGTGATCACTTAGTGAGTCCAGAAGGACTGATACACCTGAGATATGTTCAGGGTAGTTGGAAAGTAGCCAATCAATCAATGAGTTTTGAGCCAGTGTGGTAATTCCTCCTAGTTGCTTGTGTAACCATTTGTGTTAGGTACAGGCTAGAGATTTCGCCGTTGAGGTTAGTGGTATCTTGTGCTAGCCAGTTAGTGTTAAAATCATGAACAACAACCTGTTCCCAAATCTGTTTAATCTGACTCATATGATTGATTAACTGTTCTGTGCCCTTTGCCTGCTTGCCATGGGGTATATAGGCCATGGTGAGTACCAAAGGCTTTCTCTGGTAGCCAATAGTAAGTTTAATAGTTAGAAGTTGAGCCTTTTTTGAGATAGAGCTATGTGACATCACCTGGCCTTTTATCTTGTTGCACAGGTACACCAAGCATCCACTCCTATGTTTGGAGAGTCGATCTTACTGGAAGATTGAGTAGCCATCAAGGAAAGTCAAGGCATCAGGGATCTTAGGGGAGAGCCAGGTTTCTGTGAGAGAAATAATGTGGGGTTTGTGCTGCGCTACTCAGGCCTGGAAATGGGGGAGCTTGGGAAGTAGGCTACCAATGTTGATTGAGGCAATTTTGAGGGTGCCATAAGTCTTTGTATTCCCTAGGGTCACCTGTTTTCTAGTAAACTTTCATTTGCCGAGCCTTAGTTTAATGTTATTATCATACTTGTAGTGGGTGCAGAGCAGTGCAGTAGCAGATACTGGTGAGGGGGAATGGAACCTGGTGGGTTGAGGAGGGGAGGAAGCTTGTCATTTTGCAGGTGGTGTATGCATCCATACCACACATAGTGCCTGGTGGCAGCAAGATTGAGTAGAGTATTGTATGCTGGTCCGTAAGGGGAGTTGCCAGGGGTTTCACATCATTCACACCATTTAATAAGGCCAGGATTATGAGGGTCTGGGTCACTGAATATTTGTGTGGCCCAAGAATTGAATGTATGAGCTGGGTAGGATGGAATGGATGGTAGAGGTGGGTACCTGTGACCGACAGATGGAGCCTGAGGCCATGCTGAATAGGCAGGGTGCCAGCCCTTTAAGACAGTAAGAAGGCTGCCTACTTTTGGTGCAGGTGGTTAGAGAAGACAGGGTGGAGCCAAGAAAGCCAACTAAGAGTGTCGGGTGGGGGTGGGTGGGAGGAACAAAATTCAAGTTGAGGAGGGAGCAGAACAGAAGCGACAAGCATACCTTCTAAGAAAGCAGGTGGGCAGAGTGAGGAGGGTGGCTGCAGCAGCTTGAGGAGCTGCATCACTCAGGATTGCCCTGTTAGGGGATGCAGCATCTTCAGCTGTGAGGAAGGAAGGGGAGAGAGAGAAATATTATAAGCATGGTGTGGGTAATTGAGTAGCACTGGGCGTGTGTGTGTGGGGGGTTGCTTAAGTGGAGACAGAGGGAACAGAAGGAGTTGGCCAACCATTAAGTTGGTGGGTGGTTAGCTCAAGTGGAGACAGATGGGACAGAAGGAGGGGTGCCGACCACTAAATCGGTGGGCGGTGACTACCCTTTGCTTAGCAGCTGGGTAGCATGTGAGATAGCGTGGGGAGGGATGGTGCGGCAGGCTGGAAGCAGGTAGAGTTCAGTGGGGAAAGATTAGGCTTGCAGACTGTCTAGTCAATCCAGGTGGTAGCCTTAGGGAAGTGTAGAGGTAGTTAGAGGAGAGACTTCTTGGGGGAAAACAAAGGGGAGACTGACAGGGAGGGCCACTGAAGCAGAGCAGTGAAAGAGAGGGAAGAGAGAAAAAAGAGCTTGGTCACTTCGCTCTAGCTGAAATCACAGTGGTATACACATAAACAGTTAAAATCTTAGCAACAAGGTATACAGTGGAAAACACATAAAAAATTAAATACTAGCAGCAGGCATTACCTAAGGTTTAACAGTTTTACCCTAGAAAGCGAAAATACAGAAAAGATAGGTTGGACCACAGTAGAGCCAATGGCTGAGCTTTTCCCAGGAGTGCTGACCAATGATAGGAGAGTTGCCATAAGGAGCCAGAAATTCAAATTGAGGAGGAGCAGAGCAGAAACGGCACACATACCTTCTAAGGAAGCGGGCGGGCAGAGTGAGGAGGGCAACTGTGGCAGCTTGAAGAGCCATGCCATTCAGGATCACCTGATCAGGGGCTGTGGGGCTGCAGCATCTTTAGCTTCTAAGGAAGTGGGCTGGCAGAGTGAGGAGGCTGACTGTGGCAGCTTGAGGAGCCACGCAGCTCAGGATCGCCCAGTCAGGGGTTGTGGCATCTTCAGCTTCTAAGGAAGAGGGTGGGCAGAGTGAGGAGGGTGACTGTGGCAGCTTGTGGAACCACACTGCTCAGGATCACCCGGTCAGGGCTGTGGCATCTTTAGCTTCTAAGGAAGAGAGCGGACAGAGTGAGGAGGGTGACTGTGGCAGCTTGAGGAGCTGCACCCCCCAGGATCACCCGGTGAGGGGTTCCAGCATCTTCAGCTTCTAAAGAAGTGGACGGGCAGAGTGAGGAGGGCAGCTGCGGCAACTTGAGTAGCCACACCACTCAGGATCACCTGTGTAGGGGCTGTGGCATCTTCAGCTTCTAAGAAAGTGGGCAGGCAGAGTGAGGAGGGCAGCTGTGGCAGCTTGAGGAGCCACACCATTCAGGATCACCCGGTCAGGGGCTGCGGTGTCTTCAGCTTCTAAGGAAGTGGGCGTGCAGAGTGAGGAAGGTGGCTGTGGCAGCTTGAGGCACCGCACTGGTCAGGATAGCCCAGTCAGGGACTGCGGCATCTTCAGTTGTGAGGAAGGAAGGAGAGATAAATACAGGTCAAGACATCTATAAAATGGAGGATGGGCATAGTGCTAGGTCCATTGACTGAAAAAGGCAAATATTATATTTTCTCTACAAGACTTATCAAGATTAATTGAAAATCTATATCTTATTGGTTCTATTGATATGATATACCATATTTCATCATTAGAAACTGTCACTTGTAAAGTTGAAAATATATATCTTATTACTTCTATTGATATGATATACCGAATTTCATCATTAGAAACCATTGCTTATAATTGCTTTTATCAGTTTGAGCCACAGCACTTAATTGGAGGTGGCTAGTAAACAAGGGCAGCTTTTATTTACTAATACCTGTCTGGTGCCTCCTTGTTTACAAACAGTAATTTTCTATCATGAACAGAAGTCAAGGTACAGGATGACTGACAGGAGCTATAGGTACTGTAATTATTTCAACAGTGACTGCACTGTTGAAATAATTACAGTACCTATGGCTCCTGAGCTCAAACCTGATCTCAGTGCAGAGAAATGCAGGAGGAGTTTGTGGAGTTGGGGAGGGACCTTAGACAAGTAGCACACACAGTAAACTTCTTGGAGGTCCTGCCTGCCTATGGTATGGGTGAGGCTAGGGTGCCCGCACCATGGGATTCTATCAGTAGTCGAAAACCTGGTGCAGAGCTCACGGTTTTGCCTTCATTGGGGACTGGAGGTCCACCTGGAGGAATGCAGGCCTATGCTGGCATGATGGTCTGCATCTGTCCAGAAAGGGAACCAGGATCCTAGGTCATAGGTTTAAATGCTTCATTGGCAAGCATTTAAACTAGCCAAGATGAGAGGGATTGAAAATGAGAAGGGAAATCCTAGTCCCCCCCCAATAAATCAGGGTAGATAGTGAGGTAAACACCAAGACAGAGAAGTCAATAGGGAGAAGGGCAGGGGTAAATGGAGAAAAAGACAAAGGCAGTAAGGACAGGGATGGGCCAAAAAGAGGTAAGGCCATCAAAAAATGGAGGGCATTGAGTACCAATGCCCATAGTATAGGTAACAAGTTCCCTGAACTGGTGGCCTTGATGGAAGAGGGATGCCTGGATATCATGGCAGTCACAGAAACATGGTACACAGACAACCACGACTGGGATGTCAGCATACTAGGGTACACAATCTACAGGAGGGACAGGGAGGGTAGAAGAGGAGAAGGCGGAGTAGCTCTCTATGTAAGGGAAGAGATCAAAGCAATGGAACTAAAGGGTAAACAGGGAGGAGAGGAGGCACTGTGGGTCACACTGGAGACTGGAAATGGCACCACAATCCATACAGAGGCTGTATACAGACCTCCTTCTCACGGGGAGGAAATGGACAAGGAAATGATAGAAGGCATCCTTAGGATGGCAGAGAAAGGTGAAATATTGATGATGGGGGACCTGAATATGTTAGATATTAACTGGAGCACCTTTGCTGCAGCCACATCCAAGAGCAGAGCCATTCTCGATGCCCTACAGGGGTATGCCTCAGGCAGCTAGTGTTGGAACCCACTCAGGAGGGAGCAATCTTAGACCTGGTACTCTCAAATGGGGATGGAGAGAAGACCTCAGATCTAGATGTGGGTAGCCATCTGGGAATAAGTGACTACCAAACAGCGTGGTTCACGATAAACTCAACTGTAGGGTCAAGCAATACAAAAGTGAAGGTACTAGGCTTCAGGAGGGCTGATTTTGTCAAAATGGGAGAGTGCCTCAGAAAAGCACTAGCAAACAGGCAAGAAGGAGGGGTGGAGCAACAATGGGGAAACATCAAAACTGTACTGCACACAATTGGAAAAACTGGACCCACTCACTGAATTTCAAATTGAAAAAAGATATTTATTTCATTAATTCAGGTATATAGATCTTTGATCAACGTTTCACAGTGTGCTCACTGCTTCATCAGGATCTATAAATAAACATTAAATACATTTTTTAATGAAATGCTACTCATAATTATATTCAGAATAATTCACTTCATTACTCAGAACATATCATACAGTATCTGAATAAGTTGCATTCTACCATTGTTTATGCAGATAAGTTAAGGTAGAAAAAAACTTTCATCTCCACTTGGAATAACTTGTTTTGTACTCATTCTATGCAAAACACGCTGTGTTTACTTTATCTGTTTTCACTTGCCACAATATACTGTAAGTCACTCACTTATAACAAACTGAATGGTGCTGGGGGGGGGGGGGCAAAGAGGGAACAGTGAAAACGTTCATGTTAGCTATTTACAATGCCCACCTTAGACAGGCTAAAAGTCTTCCATTTTTATGTCATGCTGTCTTTCTTCTACAAATACTTCTTTCTCATCTAAATTCACACAGAGAGATATGTTTTAAATACCTAATTCACTCATTTCCATTTCCTCACTTTTATATTTATCTTTATACTTGCTTTTATTTAAAACTTATATTTTTGTTTTTTTCACCTCTTTAAAAATCCAAAAGGTACTGAGGTTGAGGGGTTACACAAGTATCTCTGGTCAAATGTATGGCAGCTTAGATTCAGTGCAAAGAAGTGCAAAGTAATGCACTTGGGAAACAAAAACCAAGGGGAAGAGTACACAATGGGGGGTAAGATACTGACAACAACAAAAATGGAAAGGGACCTGGGGGTAGTTATATCAGATGACCTAAAGGTGGGCAAGCAATGTGAGAAGGCAGTAAGGAGGGCTGGGGGGATACTGGGATGCATAGGGAGAGGCATCACTAGCAGAAAACAGGAAGTTGTTGGCCCTCTGTACAGACAGTTGGTAAGACCACATCTGGAGTACTGTGTGCAGTTCTGTAGACCCCATCTCCGCCAAGACATAGGCAGGGTAGAGGCTGTCCAGAAGAGGGCAACCAAAATGGTGTCAGGGTCTGCACCAGTAGACATACGAAGAGAAATTAAAGGAGCTTATAAGTATATCCCCGAGGAAAGGGGGGGGGGAATGTGGTAAAAACTTTCAAGTACCTCAAGGGAATCAACAAAGTCCAAGAGGGTAGCAATCTTTCAGAAAAAGAGACGTGCAAGAACAAGGGGACACATTTGAAGGTAGAGGGGGACGGCTCAGAAGTAATGTGAGGAAGTATTTTTTCATGGAGAGGGTTGTGGATGCATGGAACAGAATTCCTGATGCAGTTATGAAGTCAAAAACTGGGGGAATTCAAGAATGCATGGGACAGACATAATGCAATTCTAGTAGGGGGTAGGAGGAAGTAGGCTGTTGGTTAACTAGGATCTGCAGCTTATCCATTAGGTAGGGAAATGGGCAGACTAGGTGGGCCAAGCAGTCCTTATCCGCCATCAAATTCTATATTTCTATGTTTCGCTATCTCCCATGCTGTGTGTGTACCAAGTAGCTCCCCCACTGTGATTACAGATCTCTGAGCAGCACTCTCTCACTTTTGCTTGATTACTTTTGCTATGCCACTTATCTTTTCAATTACAAGGGTGCGATGTGAGCTCATAAGGTACTGGAATGGTATTCTGGGCAGCCTGGGTTCAAATCCCAGCTAAGGCACTTATTTCTTTCTCTCTCTCTTCTGTATACCACTTACTTCTAGACTGCTCCCTCACCTTGACTGTACCACTGTACCTCTCTCTCTTGAGTTCTCTCCACTTACTCCCAAAATGAACCAGCTTGCACCATGAGCCTAATATCCACGCTGCCTCACACATTTCTGGCACAAGCCAAAGGCAGGAAAACAGTCTGGTAGACATAACAGCATTACTGGGAGCTGAATCTGTACCACACTGAAACTACAATAGGAGCACTCAAACCCGAAGCAGGACCAGGAGCAAGGTACTATAGATACCAGTTTCTAGCTTCCCTCAAGACAGAAGTTGGACTAATACAGTACTTAGGGGCAGCTTCTATTAACGCTTGGTTTTTGAACTGCAGCTACTATCTGAGGACGACTTCTGAGGGCACCTTCAAATCAAAGAAATACGGTATGAAGACTCTTGAATAAGCCACATGGTAAATAAAGATTACAACCTATGAGACAAAGATGTCTGGATTTTAAGTTGTGTTTTATTTCATGTTTAATATCTATTTGGTACAGTATATTTACATATGTTCTGATATACCTAAGTTGAAGGGCTTACATTAAAGACACTTGACTAGAGAGGTTTTTACACTTATCCCTGGGCATAATTCCAAGTATAAGAAGGTGGGAAGTACTGAAGATATTTTAAGAACAGAAGCTGAACTAATCTTAATTGAATGTTATTTTTTGGTCTTAAAAATTAAGTGAACTTGTTTTTCTTAGAATTAGTTGCTTACAGGCCACCAGTAATGTTTTTGAGTATGTCTCCTGACCGAACCTAACATACCCCAAAAGGGTAAGTTTGGGAGTCCAAATGTAAAGTGTTAATAATTTTCTTCTGAATCTGGACTAAGAACACTACTTTTGTTGGTTTTGTGTAATCCTTTTTTTTTTTTTGTTATTCTATTCATCCCACCTCTGGCCTTCCCCCATCTACCGGTATTCCAACCCAGTCACCCTGAAGTCTACCGGGACTTACCGCCAGCTGTCTTCTCCAGAGCTTATAAGGAGGTCAGCAAGAGTCACCATCCCCATCATAGACATGGATCCAGTTTGGGTGGTGGGCCCAGCTGGTTGTGTGCGGAGCCTGTGAGCACAAGGCGCCATCTTGCCACCAGCATTTTCCTCTTTTTCTTGTGTCCCCAAGAGGTGTGGCATGCAATGATGTCAGAGTGCATGCCACATGCTCCCACACAATATGCGTCTAAATCTGCCATGCCCCCTGATGCTCAGTCCCAGACTGCCTTTCCCCCAGCTTTCGCTAGAGGCAAGGTGAATGCTGGGCTCTTTACCCAGCCTCCCCCCAGGAGAAGGAGAGCAGTCCTCTAGATGCTTGATCCTCCTCCCTCCGGCTGACCGTCCAGTTCTCCGAGTTTGCTCCTGAACCTGGGTCTTGGCTGCTGTAAGTGGTAGTGCTGCCACTGTACTGGCAGGCCAACTGGGTTTGTATAATCTTGGGAGACAAGGATGGCCCTGCCAGCTGGTCACAGCAGTACTAGGGCTACCACTCATGACACTAGTGACCAAAGTTTGCGACATGAGTCTGGATCATCAGGGGCTAGCTGGAGGTAGGAGAATTTGTGTCCTACAGGACATGATCACCTTCTCCAGGGAGGGACGGTAGCTTGCTCTGCTGTGATACTGCCACCTGGCTGACCACTGGTGGCTATACAGTTGGGAGTGTCTATGTGGGAGGGAGGTGGTTGACTGGTGCTGTGTTACGCATGCTAGATTGCATGCACAAGTACCCCCCCAACCTGTGCCCTATGGTGCTGGGACTAGAAAAGCGTAAAAATATCATGACCAGGCAGGATGAAATCCAGTCTCCTGCAAACCCAACACTGGTGATCTTGGAACCTCCTCTGACTGGAACAAGACCACAGGGGGAGTTGGAGAGCCTTGTACCTCCACCATAGGCATAAATCAAGGAAGAATGGAGTAGCTAGGTAAATTCGGGAAAAGCCAGGTAATGGAGCTGGGGAGGCCAGCAAGAATGGGGCATGTCAGCATCAGTAGAGAAAGAAAGCAACTACAAGAAACGGATGGCCACCACCCCTCCTGATCGAGTAGTTGCAATGGCTGTGGAGTAAATCAGGTAAAATAATGACAGTGATGACACATCTGCTGTGTATGAAAAAGGGGTGTTCAGAATCATCCAATTCCATTTGAATGTACATCCATCAGACTGTCAAAAACTCTGATTACTAGTCTGATTTGCCTTGATTCTCGTAAGACATTGGAATCAGTATAGGAGTCAGAATTGAAACAGCTAATTCCGAATCCAACTACATATTACAAATCCCCCACCCTGCTATAAAAGTGTGACTAGGCGCTGATGCCACCTTGAGCCTGATTGCCCGCTGCATACCAGAAATCACAAAGACAACCTCTTTGCTCCACCCTCATGGTACCCATTTACACCCACCTCCCTCTTGCACTTTACCTCTGATGAAAAACATCTAGGCCCAGGGGGCTGCTGCTGCTGCCGCTATTTTTCTTGCCACTGTCAGTCCCACGCAATCAGTTTCTCATCATCATGCATGCCATGGAATGGATGTAGTTCACAGAGAGTCCTGTCCTGTCCTTTGTCGGTTCATGTTTTCTTCATTCCACGCTGTCTCCATGGATTATCACCCATCTGTCCCGAATATTGACTATGCTCATTCCTTCATGTTTTTTTTACTTTTTATTTAAATGTTTTTAAGAACTTATACACTACAAGATGACATGCGTATTGCTCTGGGACAGTAGTTTGGCATCTGTATTGGACAGTTAAACTGACTCTGGGGCAGACTAGGACTAGGGGAAGCATGGTGTCAGGTGAGAGAAAGGGGAACTTAACTAGTATTCCCCCATATCTGGGGGCTTGTAGCGACACAGCAGGCAAAAAGAGAGATGAAGTGCACACTGGGCTAAGAGTAGGGACAATATGAAGGGGAACACAAAAGTGTGCAAATGCTGTGAAAATCAAGAAGCTGAGAAGAACAGGGAAGAAAAGGGAGAATAATAGGTAAATAGCAAACAGGTTTCAGTAGTTAGATGGAAGGGGGTCTGCCTTAATGCCAGGAGCCAGGGTAATAAAATCAGTGAACTCAGGTAATAATGGCATACAATGAGATGGGTCATGTGGCCATCACAGAAAGGTAGGCCTCAGAAAAGAATGACTGGGACCTGACAGTCCCTGGATGCTCAGTATTCAGGAGGGATAGACAAAAAGGTCAAGGAGGAGTCATAGTCTTTTATGTCAAGGATAGCATTGAGGTTATGGAAGATGGATGCAACGGGGTAATAATGAGGAGACAGAGTCACTGTTGGTGCAACTCACGGTGACCTCAAACAAAAAAATATGCATGGGGATGATTTATAGACCGCCACAGCAAGGGGAAGAGAGGGACAGAACCTTGGGGAAGAACTACATGGGGGGTGGCAAATGGGGAAGTAGTGATAGTGGGTGGTCTGAACCTGTCAGACATTGATTGGGATGTTTCGGTGGCCAGGAGCACCAAAAGTCAAGCCTTGCTAGATACATTCTAGGACTGTCTATTGGTACAGATAGTTAAGAAATCCACCAAGCGGGAGGCCATTCTTAATGTGGTGCTCACCAACTCGGAGGTGTTAGGAGCTGAGAGAGAGTATGGGATCCACTAGAAACAGTGACCAGAATTCAATAATACACTCAGGCTTGAACATAAGTCCCCTTTATTCTGTCTTGTTTAATTTAGGGTTGAAACAAGAACACTTAGTTCCTCTTCACTTTCTTGTTTGGCCCTGCCCAGAGTTACATCTTGTATGGGCTAGTGAGCTGTTTCAGTCTTCAGTCCTAAATTGTGGAATTCCATGCCTCAGTATTGTAAAAATACTTGTAGTCAGTTTATTTTTAAGAAATGTTTTTTCAACTATTTGCAATCTGTAGCTACTTGTAAATGTGTTTTAAATGTTGCCTATGTTATGTATTTATTGCATGTGTGTATTGTTATTGTATTATATTTTGTTTCCATGCTGCTTGGCCTCTTTGTGAGGCTCTGGGTCATTCCTGAAAATGGGCTTCGGCCCAGTGTACTTACCGGGTAAATAAAGTGATTGATTTGGTTTGAACTGGCCTTTGAGACCGTAAGAGGAGGTTCTTGATTTTAGAAGGGCAGACTTCAACAGGCTGAGGGAGTTGGTCCAGGACAAATTAGTTGGAATAGTCAGCATAGGAGGTATGGAAAAGAGATGGGGAGCAATAAAGGGGGCCAATCTCAAGGCATCCAAGTTGTGCATGAAAACAATAAGCACAAGGAACAAGTTCAAGAGACCATTATGGTGTTTGGCAAGGGTCAGGAAAGTGGGGAGGGACATAAAAAGGCCTTCCCCAGGTATAAAGAAAAGCGCGGGAAGATGAGTGGGGAGAGTACTTACTGCGGAATGAGGTAAGAAGGGCAGTCAGGGGGGAAACAGGCACGGAGCTGCATACTGCAGAGGCTGTCAAGGGTAGAGACAAAAACAGTATATGTGGCAAAAAGGAAGAAATGAGGGGAAATTGTTAGGCTGTCGGGGGGGTAGGGCGATAGAGGAGGATGTGCAAAAGGCAGCCATCCTAATGATTACTTGTGTTCTGTTTTCACTCGGGAGGATGGTGAGACCTTGCCAGAGAGTAGCAACAAAGTGACAACAAAGGGGGGTCCCGGAGATAATCAAAAGGGTCTGGATAGGGCTAGCAGCCCTAATGATGGATAAGACCCCAGGACCAGATGGGATGCACCCAAGGGTTCTCAGAGAAATGGCACCACAACTAACTGAACCCCTTGTATGAGTATTCAATACTTCATTACAGATGGGGGGTAGTCCCAAAGGACTGGAAGGTGCTGGAGGTAGTTCCACTTCAAAATGGGGGACAAGGAACAACCAGGGAGCTACAGACCTGTCAGTCTTACCTCCATTATAGGGAACCTGACAGAGTCACTGGTCAAAGAGGGCCTCATGGACTACGTGTAGAGCACTTGTCTCCAGGATAGTAAACAGCACGAGTTCATGGCAGGGAGATCTTGTTAGACTAACCTGATAGTTTTCTTTGACTAGGTGACGAGGGAATTGGATAGTGGCCAAGGTGTGGATTTACTCTACTTCGACTTCAGCAAGGCATTCAGCTTGATGTCTCACAGATGCTTGTTGAAGGATTTGTGTGTGGCTGGCAACATAGTAAGATGGGTACGTAACTGGCTATAGTAAAATGGGTAGGTACCTGACTAAAGTAGAGGCAGCAAAGGGTTGTAGTTAACAGGTCAAATCAGAAGAGAGGGAAGGAGGTCATGAACTGCTCGCTACAGGGATCTGTCCTGGGCCCAGTCATCTTCAATAGGTTCATCAGCAACACTGGAGAAGAAATCTGAGGCAGGTTGTGTCTCTTTGTCGATGACACTATGGTCTGTGGGAGGGTGGATAACAATAAGGGAATCAATGAAATGCAGAGTGACCTGCAAGTACTAGAAAGGTGGTCCAAGGTTTGGTAGTTGAAATTCAATGCCAAAAAGTGCACCCTGCACTTAGGGAGCAAGAACTCCAGGAGAGAGAGAAAGAGTACTGGGTGGGTTGAATAAGACTTAGTACTAAGGTTGAGGAATGGGACCTAGGAGTTATCAGTGATACCTGCAAAAACCAGGTCAGTGCAACAAGGCTTACAATAAAACAAACAGAATTCCAGGGTGTATCAGGTAGGGTACTGACAGCAGAAGGAAAGAGGTAATCCTACCCCTTTATAGATCTTTGGTAAGGTTGCACTTAGAATATGGTGCCCAGTTCTGGAGTCCTCACCTCAGGAAAAATAAGGATAGGTTAGAGACGGTGCAGCAAAGGGTGACAAAGATGATTCAGAGCCAACAAGGCAGGTGTTATGAAGAGCACCTTAAGGTACTTGCTGGAGACCAGAAGGGAGAGGGGAGATGTGATGGAGACCTTCAAGTTCCAGAAAGGAATAAACAAGGTGAGCTGTGGGGAATTATTTAGCATGAGTAACAGCTCAAGATCAAGAGGGCATGAGTGGAAACTGACAGGAGGGAGGTTCCGGCAAGACATGAGGAAGTATTATTTTACAGAAAGGGTGGTGGAACTGTGGAGCAGTCTGCCAGCAGAGGTGGTGGCACTAAAACCATTAATGGTTAAAGCATGGTTGGGACAGAGTGATGAGTATAGTGGTTACTTGTGATGACAGAAACTGGAAGGTGAATAGGGGGTTGGATGAGGAGGGCTAGACCCCTAAATGGACATTAAGTCCTGGCATTAGATAGAGAACCACGGGCAGACTTGATGAACCATTGTTCTTTTTCTAGTGTCACTGTCTCTTTTTTTTATGTTTCTGTTTCTACATCATATATATCTTAAGACACACTGCATTAAAAGTTAATCTTTTTATCTTTGTTTAAAATGCAAGTCCAAAAGAAGTGGGGAGAATCCAAGTCTAAAGTTATGAATTATTCAGCTCTGATAATTCTTACCAATGTTAACATTTATTTCTAAAGCTGAGAGGGACTGCAAACAATAACCTGTGGATTAATCTCTAAATACAGTAACAACTAAACTGCATTTTGCAAGTCTAGGCAGTCTCTATGAAAGCACAGCGCCTATGACCTTTGCTTGCAAAAATAATTTGTAAAGTGTTATACTATTGAGTATACAGTGATGCTATGAATGTTTATTTATTTAAAGAATTAAAAAATAACAGTTGTAAAAACCATCAGAATGGACGTCTCTCCTTATCTGCACAACTCCAAATCTGTAAGTCCCTCATGGTTTATCCTCCATTTCTTCAAGTTCAGCAGAATCCACTTTTTTCACTCCATTTGTATTAGCTTGTTGATATGCCATTACAAATTAATGTAACTGGGCAGGGTCATAGAACAGATGCTTCTTTCCTACAATTGAAACTGGACATTTCCCAGGGAATAGGAGCTGAATAGAGACTCTCAGTTCCAAAAGCTCTTCCTTGTATGTCTAAAATCTCTTTTGTCTGGCCTGTTACATTGCACAGATGTCTGGAAATATATGGAATCTGTTAGCCTGAAACATCAGTGCTTCTTTATGTCTTTACAGACTGTATGACCAAATCATGATCAGTGTCAAAAGTAAATGATATGGTAACAGTCATATGCAAACTATTTTCCTTTTTCTTGGGACTGCTGAGACATATTTCCATCTACAGCATCTTTTACAGATGAAGTCCATTTCAAATCTGATCCATTCATGCCTATGCCTGCCCACAGAGTCTGACTCCAGTGTTTGTCTTTTTGCCCTGGGGGGCCAGTGATTGGCACAAAATCCTTCCCTGCCACCTGAGCCAGCAGCCATAGACCGAGTGTGAGCACACGCATGCATGTTGTCACATTCTTTTTATGTCAGCTGGCTGAGAAAGTGGGAGTTTTTTTGTGCCAGTTATCCCCCCCAGCCCAACAAACACTTGTGGGACTCAATGGGCAAACATGGACATCAATAAATTGCAATGGGCATGGGCACTTGAGTGGATAGATGGTTCAGGGATCACTGGGACAGTGTGGGATGAAGATTAGAAGACCTAACCATTGGCACCCGCAACCAGGGTCAAGACTGGATTCTCACTGGACTACTGTAGATCCATTCCATGGCATGCATAGTGATGACAGACTAACTAGAATGGGACTGGCAGTGGCAATAAAATTGGTGACAGGGAGCAGCACTCAAGTCCTTGATGTCTTTCATCATTCTGAAGTAGAGTGGATGGGGGAAGTGGGGGGAAATGGGTGCTAATAGGATGGGGAGGGGGATGTCTTTGTGATGTGTGGCATATGTGGGGAAAGATCTGGTCTCAGGGTGGCACCAGTGCCATATTACACTATTGTAGTCGGGTGGGAGGAGTAGATGTACAATGTGGTCATGGAGAATCAGAATAAGATTCGGATTCTGACCTACTGTTTAGGGATTAGTACATTTGACCTTGAATTCCAAAACTCCTAAGTTCCTAAAAAAACAAACAGAAACTGACAGATCTGATTCCCTAACTCAGATTTTGAACACCCATACTATGAAACTGTAATGGCTATGCATGAAACAATCATTTTACTTGTGTCAGCTGGAGCATTAGTTTTTTAAAATGATACTAATGGCAAGGTATAGGTCAGGAGACCTTGCTTGCTAGTCAGAAGAGGGCTGGTACCATGCACACACACACACACTCTGGCTGACAAATGACTGGGGTTATGCCACTGTACCATGCCTTCCCTCACCTGTTTGGCATTGTATTCCATCCCACATGACTCCCTTCCTTGGGACCACTGGAAGGCATGGCGTACTCATTCATTTCTGAGCACTTCTATACAGTAAGCGCTCATGTGGAGCTCGGTCGGCAGCTGACCATGAAGATGAGGGGTGGGCTGTGCCAGTCGCCTGCTGGGGAAGGGTGGGGGGTGACTGATGCTGCTAGGTGGGGCAGGTGGGGGGCCACTGGACTACCAGGGATCTCGGGAGTTCTAATATTTACACAGTTGCGGCAACATATCAGGTTGGGGCATGGATGGGGGCGACACAGATGTCCTGTGGGGCACTAGCATTGTGGGGTCAGGGGCATGATGTGTGTGGCCTGCCCCACAGGGCATTGAGGGTTTGGGGGTTCTGGGGCCTAGGGGTGTGAGATGCCCAGCTGGGCACATCTGCTGTGGGGGATCGGGGGCTGGGGGGGCTGTGGGCTGCCTTGTGGGGCACCGATTGGGATGTTCTGGGCATGGGGGAAAATCCTGGAGTGGGTGCAGTGGGTCTCCAGAACCCCCTGAGGATATATGTACAATTATGTCAGCTACATGATGGTGTAACTTACATTGCTGGTTCTCTTCGAGGGTTCTTGTAGAATCCTGACATTGGGACTTTATTTGCTGCCCCTACTAGAATAGAAGCGGCGCTGCCATCAACTCCCTAAGCCATGTATGGGGGTTTTATGCTTAAAATGCTGGCATAACTGTTTGTGCAAGTGACCAGCAACATGTTGCAGGCCACATTGTAGAATCCCGCACATCGCAACTGCTGCCGTAACTTGCTACTTACGCATTCTTTTAAGCGCAAGTGCTGTTATGCCAGGTGTAACTCTTTTAAAATTGGGCCCATGGTTTGTAATTGGGGTGACCTCCCTGTGTCTGTGCACCCACCTGGTAGTGATTTCACAGTTCTCAGTGTGGGATTTTATGGCTCTTTCATAGACTGCACACTTTCTGACCCCGTGTAGAGTGGCATTAGGTCACAGGAAGACAAGAGGTGAGGAAAGCCTGTGAATGTGGTGGGCCAGTAAGAGAATTAACTAGGATCTTGTAACTTAACTCTTCCAGGAAAACAGGTGATGATAAGCTGAGGAGAGAAATTGGTTAAGAGCCATCACGCACAGGAAAAAGAGAGAGACATCAAGGAGCCTGCAAGCTACAGTATAACAGTACAGAAGATTAGGGGCGAGCTGTTCTTCTGGGATTCAGAGGTGGATAACCTACCAGATCTGGTGGAGAAAGGGTGAGATAAGAGATCCAGTCTGGAGCTACTGAAATCTCCATACTGGAGACCAAATTGGAAGAACCAAAAGATTGCTTAAAACAGAAGAGAGGACATCCAAGCCTGTGCATGGGTGATACTGCCTACATTCCTGTTTATATGAATACTGTCCAAGGAGCCAGTGTAGTATAGTGGTTAAAGGCACTGAACTGCAAACCTGGAGACCTGGGTTTGAATCCTATCAGCCCCTACTTGCATACTGTGTTACCCTGAGCAGTCACTTAATTTACTTGTGCTCCCAGGTCGCACCTGGAAACAAGCTTCAGCTTTGTGTGCCTTTCCTGGTTAAACAATTTCCCTTTCCTTTTAATTTTCTGTTTCTCTAGAGCAGCATGTTAATGCATCCACCCAGGCCAACCTGGTTGTACTGTCACCTAATAAGTGAAAGTTCCTTACTCAGGGTGAAGAAGACCAAGAAGACCATTGGTTGGCCAGTACCCTGTGGTGACCAGAGAAAGATGCAGGTACCACCAGCTGACCACCAGTTGAAGTGACAGATCTTATTTCCTGCATTGCAGGATCCAGTAGAGAACCTCTTGGCCCCCTGGAAATGGAAGAGGATGGAAACCATCGATATCAAAAATGTAGCCTCCTGCAATGTTTACAGTCAAGGCCCAGATGGTATTAATCCAAAATTTCTTAAAGAACTGGCAGATCCACTGACAGTTCCTCTTACTATCTTCTTTAATAAATCATTCAGTATGGGAATTATATCTAGTGATTGGAAGAGAGCCACTGTAGCCCCCATCCATAAAAAAGGTAGCAGAGCAATTGTGGACAATTATAGGCCTATCAGCCTTACAGCGGTTGTGTGTAAAATAATGGAGAGGCTGTTAAAAAATAGATACTGAAGCCCAAACCATGGGTTTTGGAGACAGCACTCAACATGGCTTTACTGTTGGTAGATCCTGCACCACAAATCTCATTATCATTTTATGATAAGGTCAGTTCAAGTCTTGATAGAGGTGGACGTTATTTACCTTGATTTCAAAAAAGCTTTGGATACCGTCCCCCACTCTGAATTGAAAAGAAAAATTATAAACATTGGTTTTGACAAACATCTTGTTCAGTGGACTCAGGAATGGTTGTCAGATAGGACCCAACAAGTCAGAGTTTGTAACACCCTTTCAGGGGTGGTAATTGTTACTAGTGGGGTCCCCCAGGGCTCAGTCCTGAGATCTACTCTATTTGGGATTTTCACAAGTCATTTACATCTTAATGTCAAGAACAATATTCTAAAATTTGCAGATGGCACTAAAATTAGTTCAGAAGTGGACTGATGTTAAACATCAAACTCTGGTTAGGGATTTACAGAACATCGAGGCCTGGGCAATATTAAATAAGATGATATTCAATGTTGATAAATGTAAAGTCCTCCACTTTGGGGAAAAAAAAACTAAGAAGAAACTATACATTAAATGGCACTGTTCTTATACCAGTTAATAGTGAGACTGACCTTGGAGTTATTGTAAATTCCAAATTCTCTGTAAGTGATCAGTGCAGGAAGATCATACTAACTGCTCATCGACTGACTAGGTCTATTCGTAATGCTTTCATATCTAGGAAAGAATCATGCATAATTCTACTATATAAAACATACGTAAGGTTACATCTTGATTATGCAGTATCTTTCTGGTCTCCGTATTTACTTAAAGATATAAAATTACTGGACAGCATATAGAGAGGGGTGACATGCTTAGATCGAAAGGAATGTCCTATACTGACAGGCTTTCTGAACTTAAGTTATATGATTTTATTTTATTTACTTAAACATTTGTTCACCAGGTAAGCAATATGAGCCAAGGCCCATTTTCAAAAGTGACCCAGGACCATAAAGAAACAGTTAGGGTGTTACAGAGACAGAGACAAGCAATACAAATAATGCAATAAATATAATAGCAAATTATAAACCTTCACATTTAAAAGAATTTGCATATTGCTGTCTTAGCAGCAATTTAAAAGTGTTGGGACTAGAGGTCTGATGAAGTTTTTGAAAAAGCTAGCATGCCCATTTTAGTAGTAATCTTAGCAGCAACTAGTTTAACTAAACTATTAGAACGTAGGGACCTGACTGGATTCCTAACATCCAGCGTAGAATACAAAGGGGAATGATATCCCAGCCTTAGCACATTATGGGTCAAACAATTCAAACTGTAAAGGCAGTATAATCTAGGAGGTAACCAACCTGACGTCTGATACAAAATACAGTGATGTGTCTGAAATGGTACTTTCAAGGCAAACCTACAAATTGCATGAAAGTGGTGGTGAGTAATGACATTTCAGACTTGGCTAATACTTGTAACAGAAAATAATTATAGTTCATAACAGAGAGCAACACAGTATTAGCAACTGCTAACCTAGCTTGTTCAGTTAATAAATTCTGAAATTTAAACAACATTCCCAATCTTTGATTGATATTTTTACACACACATTTTATGTGTGAAGAATAAGATAAACAAGGAACCAATACGATCCCCAGGTATTTAATCTGGTAAACCTGTTCCAGTCCAACTCCTGTTTTGTCCTGCACAACAAGAAACTTACTGCTGGCCAGTCTTTGCCTTGACCCAAATAACATACTTTTTGTTTTCTTACTGCTCAGTAACAGGTGATTAGTCTTGAGCCAGTTCTCCAAAACTTGAAAATCACAATTCAAATCAAGATTTATGACTTCCTCTGAGGAAGAGCTAGTATAAAGTATGATGTCATCAGCATACATTAAGATGTTGGTTCTAGTTAGCGAAGTAGGTAATTTATTCACAAATAATGAGAATAGAAGGGGCCCCAAGAATGAACCCTGGGGCACCCCATCTCCATTTTTCTGCTGTTCAACATCACCCCCTGATAGAGTACCCTCAGACGACGCTCTGATAGATAGCTTGTAAACCAATTTTCCAAACAGGAAGACAGAGAGGGGATCTCTTGATGTTCAATATTTTGCATAATGAGGAACTAGCAAAACAGTATAACATCATCCCTGTAGCTAGACTAGCAAACTTAAGATCCCATGACAAACAACTTCATGTTCGGCATGCATTAACTAATAAAAGGGATAACTACTTCATCATTACAGCCTATAAACTATGGAACAGTCTTCCTCAGTATCTGGTGAACATCTTGGAATTCAACAAATTTAAGTCACAACTGGATGAATTCCTATTTGGATAAATGGGCTAATACACCCATGTGGAGTGGGAGGCAGTCATGATGGGCTTAGTGCCTTCTTCTGCCTTCAACAACCGTATTACCAAGTAAGATAGATTAGTGATATAGTATGTTGCATGTACGAATACCAAAAGTGTACCCCCTTCGATGTTTACAGTAAAGCTAGATTAGTGATATAGTATGTTGCATGTATAAATACCAAAAGTGTAGCCCCCTGCAATCTTTACAGCCAAGATAGATTAGTGATGCAGTATGTTGCATGTAAGTCCTGGGTAGGACTGTGCAACAATGGGCAGCCCAGATGAGGACTTGTAGATTCAGTCTTACTGTTTTGGAGCATCACAGTCGTGGCCTCTCTAGTTTGGTACAGTAATTAATTAATTGACCTTCCCAGTGGATTACAGATGGCTAGTTTAAAACTGGTGCTTCAACATACTGCTTGCATCCCTCCAGGATGTCACAGAAACATTAAAAAATAAGGACAGAAAAAGACTGGAAGTCAGTTTAGTCTGCCCTGTTGTCCTGTTGTGTAATTCTCTGGCTTCACCTCCCCCTCAGAGAGCTCACCACTTCCTTCTTCCCTCTTGCTTCTGATAATCCTTTTTTTAAGATGTCCCACTGTGATTCCAATCTTGATATAGACCCAGCATTTGATCATGTTGCTGGGCAGTTTATTTATCTTCTCTAGAACCGGCTCTATGCAAAGGTATTTCCTGATGTCTTTTCTAAATTCTCCTTTTCCAGCTTGGTGTTGTGACTCCTGGTGGATGTAATGTTCCTAAACATAAACGGCTTTGCAGAATTTTCTTTTTTGGACCTCTGTACATATTTGTATGTTTATATCATGTGCCCCCTCCTCTCCTCTAGAGAATAATATTGAGACGTTTCAATCTTTCCTTGTAGGATCTTCCCTGTTGACCTTGGATCATTTTTGTCACCCTTCCCTGTATAGTTTTTAACCTATCTTTGTCCTTCCTCAGAGGGGACTCCGTAACTGTACACAGTACTCTAGGTAAGGTTGAAGCAGTGATCTGTAGAGTGGCATTATGACTCTAACAGTAAGGTTTCAAGCACTCACAAAAACCCATCAGAGGGATGCAAAAAATCAAGTGGAAACCACATTCCTCACATAAATAAGTTTATTCTTCAAAGTAAAAGCAGGACAAAACAAATGGGACCCCACCTGACGTGTTTCGGACTAACAAAAATACCTTTCTCAAAGTCTGGGGTTTCAATACAAACAACACACTTATAACAGTTGGTAAAACCACATATGACCATCTGACATCCTATGACACCTCAAGTGGAAATTTCATTTCCTTGGGCATTGTGACCTCCTTCCTGTGACTTGTGACCCGAATCTGATGCACCACAACTTCCTCTCAGCCACCCTGTACACTTCACCATATTAGGGAGATGTTTTTAGACTACTATTAATTATCACTACCAGAATCCCTTTTCCGTCTGAGTGCTCCACCTTTATCCCAGTGCTGGAATATTCTGTTTGTGGATTTCTGCAGTCAATGTCCATTACTCAGCAATTTTTGACATTGAATTTCAGTTGCCAAATACTGGACCACTTTCCAGTCTCTCTATATACTTTTCATGCTGCCAATATCCTTCTCACTATCCACCTTCCCACAGAGCTCCATGTCCTTTTCAAACATACTTACTTTCCCCTGTATCCCCATCCCTATGGCACTTATATACAGTACACGTCTAAGAGTAGTGGCCTCAGGAAAGACTCTGTCCTGAGGTATCTTATTAGTCAACTCCTGACTTTAGAGAACTTTACATTCAGGGTCACTTTCTGAGTCCAACCAATCAACCAATTCCCAGTCCAACTAGTTAACCCATCACCAAGTTCTAGGTCCCTTAGCTAATTCTCTAGCCTCTTAAGAATATCCCTTGCTGTTTCAGCAACCCCCTGTCAAAGTCAGGATTTTTTTGTCTAGTACATGATGATCATCTAAACTTTTAGAATCCACAACGAAAACATGTGTTACCATGTTTGTTTTTAAGTTACATGATGAGGCTTAATCCCTCATTCTTGAAAAAAAATTATATATAGAATAAAGGATGGGGAAGTGCATGATATGAGAATTTAATGCACACCCGAGGTGTGGTATGCTACTAAAGTATCCCATACTGAGGGTGTGCATTAGATTCAAGTTTGAGACAGTTCCCGGTCTTTTATTTTATATAATGTGTGGTGAACAATTTTTTTCCAGCCCCAGTCCAAAGAGAGCAGTTCAGAGAAAGATTTTATTTCCAGCCCCAGTCCACGGAAGCCAGTTCAAAGAGAGGAGCATCACACACACACACACACACACACACACACACACACACACACACATATACACATACAACACATTTTAGTTTCCTTTAGGATTTCCAGTTTTTTCTTTTATTTAGATGCTACAGTTTTTTATTTCTTTAGTTTTTTTTTAAGTTGTATGGTGAGCACGCTTACCACACTGACCCATTCAATGAGATGGTCTGCATTGGTGGTGATTGGAACTACAGGATCAACCAGATACGTGTTTTTCTTTTAATGTAAAGGCATGATCAGCCACATAGCTGAAGAAACTTGTTTAGAGAAGGCATGGAGTGTTGTTGCGGGAACTCCTCGCTAATGGGTGCCATGTTTCAAGATGTGTTCTACCTGCCCACACAGACAAGGAAAGCCAATGGGAGAGTGCTCGGTTTTTGATAGACAGCGTGTGTGTGTGTTTACCATAATAACCAGCTGGTTATTACAGTGAATATCAACTTGCAAACATAAAGAAAAAATTGGTCACCAGTTATTAATTAGTTATACCATCATTGTTTAGGTGTTCAGGTGTACCTAAACTAAATAATAGAAGCACACTGGATATTGAGGTTAATACCAGTCCATTCACAGAAGAAAGGATCATGAAAGAACTCCTAAAACTGAAGGTGGACAAAGCAATGGAGTCTGATGAGATTCACCCCAGAATTCTAATAGAACTAAGGGGAGAACTAGCGGCACCACTGACTATCCTTTTTAAAAAATCATGGGAGGATGGTGTTGTACCTGAGGACTCGAAGAGGGTGGATGTGATTCTTCTTCACAAAAATGGGAGCAAGGCAGAGGCAGGAAACTATAGACCTGTTAATTTGACCTCAGTGGTAGGGAAAATGATGGAATTGCTTCTGAAAGAAAGAATTGTTGAGTACCTAGAGGCCAGCGGGGCACAAGACCCAAGGCAGTATGGATTCACAGCTGGAAGGTCATGTCAGATGAATCTAATAGATTTCTTTGACTTGGTGACCAAAGTAGTAGACCAGGGAGGGGTTATGGATGTGGCCTACCTAGACTTTAGCAGGGCATTTGACACAGTCCCACACAAAAGATTAATAAACAAGTTAGCCAGCCTGAGAGTGAGTTCCAGGGTGGTAACCTGGATAAAACATTGACTGGACAACAGGATGCAGAGGGTAATAGTAAATGGAATACACTCTGAAGAAAGGGGGATTACTAGTGGGGTACCACAGGGTTCAGTACTGGCACTGGTCCTCTTTCATGTCTTTATAGGTGACATTATGGAGGAGCTGGAAGGAAAAGTATGCCTCATTGCAGAAAAGACAAAGATCTGCAACAAGATTGATACATGGGGGGGGGGGTGAAAAGGATGAGAAGGGACTTGGCAAGGTTTGAGGGAATGATCAAAAGTATGGCAGCTTAGATTCAATGCAAAGAAGTGCAAAGTAATGCACCTCGGAAACAAACCCCTAAGGGAAGTGTACACAATGGGGGGAGGTATTAATGACAACAAAAATGGAAAGGGAACTGCGGATAGTCATATCAGATGACCTAAAGGTTGGCAAACAATGTGAGAAGGCAGTAAGGTGGGCTGGGGGAATACTGGGATGTATAGGGAGAGGCATTACCAGTAGAAAACAAGAAGTTGTCATCCCTCTGTACAGACAATTGATGAAACCCCATCTGGAGTTCTGCATGCAGTTCTGGAGACCCCATCTCTGCAAGGACATAGGATGGAGGTAGTCCAGAGGAGGGCAACTAAAATGGTGCAGGATCTGCACCAAAAAGCAATATGAAGAAAGACTAAAAGAGCTTAATATGTGTATCATTGGGAAAAGGATGGGGGGGGGACATGATAGAAACTTTCAAGTATCTCAAGGGAATCAACAAAGTCCCAGAGGGTAGCATCTTTCAGAAAAATAGATGTGCAAGAACAAGGGGACACAATTTGAAGATGGGGGGACAACTCAGGGGCAATGTGAGGAAGTATTTTTTCATGGAGAGGGTTGTGAATGTATGGAATGGCCTTCCTGAGGAGATTGTGGGGTCAAAAACAGTGGGGGAAATTTAAGAATGCATGGGACAAGTGCTTGGGTCAGTAGTTCAAAAAGATTCAGTTATTGCACTGGCCAAGAAAAGAGGGTCGATGGACTGGGAGGGGAACAAAATTCATATTTTCCCTGATCTTAGTTATGCAACAAGGCAAAGGAGAAAGAGCTTCAATCTGGCGCGGACCCGTTTGAGACAGGATGTGAATTCAACAAGTTCTAGTAACGCCAGCAAGCCTGCGGATTTTCTACGGGGGGAAAACCTTCCAGTTTTCAGACCCTGGAGAAGCTGGCAAATACATCGATCGAGTGGAGAGAGAATTCCAAACTAAGGACTCTGAGGCTGATAGTGAAAGTGAGGACAGTGAATGAGATGAGTACTGGGGTTTCCTATATAAATAGTGCTTATTTTAACGATTCATTGTAGGGATCCATGGAGAGACTTGATTCATGGTTTGGCAAAACTTTTCTGTACCTAGTATAAGACTTTGATAAAGGACAAAGTTGTGTGGAACATTAACAATTTCTGCCTTTTTGAAATCAGTTTAAATAGTATCATAGTTTATGCTATGCTAGTAGATTATATGGAATAGGATCCCTACTCCTCAGTAAAGTTAAACTTACTGTCAAGTTATGTTTTAAAGTTCAACATATGAAGTGGTGGGAAAATTACAAGAAGCTGGTAATCTTTTGCTGTAACTACAGATGTAGATTAGGAGAATGTTTTTTGCCAAACCATGAATCAAGTCTCTTAGTGACAGGGATGTGGATCTTCTTAAAAAAAAACAATGTTGGTTTACTCCCTGCTCTGGGCAGCAATAATCCATTATTGATTCCAGTTTTATATACATCATTTAGCTAGGAAAATTAGTTCCCACAATTGCAGCCATTAGCATCATTCAAGGTGCTTTACATATACTGTATGTCTATCTGTCTTTGTTTTTTCTGTTTCTTTCATGTTAAAGTCCTTGTCGTTCTGCATGTACTTTTGAATTTTTTGAGTAACTGTCTGGCAAGTTTTATTTTTTATTAGCGATATTATTACTTTTATCATGAGACAACCAGCTCTGAAACTGCAATTTTAAAAGTAGATATAACCAAAAGCAGCATGGCAGCCTACATATCTCTTTTTTTTTTTTTGCTGTATTTACAACCATATTATATATGTATCAAAAACATTTTATGAAAATGACATGGGATTTAAATGGTTGTATGCATGAAACTGTAAAAATATTTCACATATTTTGGGGATGTTTGTTCAACAGGGTGACATAATATTGGTAATTTACTCTTTATTTTTGCATTTGTGGAAAAGTGAAGCAAACATCATGATAAGTGATATGTCTTGTTTCACTTCTCCATTCACGTTCATGTTACATAAAAAAAACATAGAAACATAGACTTTGACGACAGGTAAGGACTACTTGGCCCACCCAGTCTGCCCATTTCCCTACTTATTGGACAAACTGCAGATCCCAGTTTTACTAACAGCCTACTTCCTCCTACCTCCCACTAGAATTGCCTTATGTCTGTCCCATGCATTCTTTATACTTTGTATTTATTGAGTTTAACTGCATAGAACATACAGTACAGTTCTCAGATATGCAGGTGAACAGACAATTAATAACGTTGCATGAATGCTATACATCATTTTTACAGAAACCACATTCAGTTGACCCCTATACCATGACTTTGCACTTTTCCTCCTCATCATGGGTGAGATCCCTTATAATCTGGTGTTCCAAATATTTTTGAACTCTGCATTATTGTTGACATTACTGTGATACTGTATAATCTATGTATTTAATACTGTTTATTTTGACAATGCCTCATAGCTGCATATGTTCCCACCTGTCTTGTCTCCCCCCCTTTTTTATTTTTTTTATTGCATGACGAGGATCCTTCGTAAAGGAGCTTTTAGCTCAAGGGATGTACTTCCGACTTTCCTAATAAAATAAAATAAGTTTACTTCAACTCCTGTAGCACCTTAAGTACTCTTTCCTCCGTTATCTGTCCCATCAATAACTGTTGCTGCTTGCATCTGTGTCCTTGAATTTTAACTTATTTTCTGGCATTAATCCTGTAGTTTACACAGTAAACACAGAGCTAAAGTATTCATTCAGTACGCTCACTTTCCCCACTTCATTCCATCTAAAACACCCTGCAGTTTAAGTTCTATGTGAGAGTTACTGGGGACTAAGGGATGGGCTTTTGTCTGGTGCACCAGCTTCGTGGGAGATTGTGTTTGGGTGGGGGACCGTACTGTTCATTTATATGTTGATATTCTTTTGTGTTGAACCCATATTTCTCTGAACCCTGCCCCTCAATTAATATGTTCCCTCTAGTGCTCACTATGTTGGGTTGTGTATTTCTTTTTTGAACATTGCATGTGTCATTCAGAGTTCTTTGTGTGCTATAAATTGTATCTGTTAATCCGCAGGGGAAAGACTCCCGGTACAGTACCACCATGTGCACAAAAGTCACCTTGGTGGGAGCAATGAACCAATGAGGCAGAATCCAAAGAATATTATGGAACCCTGGGCTATTCATCCAGAGATAAGGATACTGACTCATGCATCATCTCATTTCAGACTCTGCCACACCTTGTGGGTGGGGATTACAAATTGAAGGCATTGCTGGGACTTGTTCTTCTGTTGCTTGCACTTGCGCAAGGAACATTTTGCTACTGAGAACTGCATTTCAGAGGTGTGTCACTGACTAGCCCAATGCAGGTCAAGCTGTTTTGGGCTCGTCCTTGACAGACCAATGATCATGTAAGCTAAATATGGCAGTGGTTCACAGTTTATGGGCAGAAACTTTGTGTAGTTGAAACTAATGAAGTGCTCCAATGGAGAGCACTTTGTCCATTTTATTTGCATAACACCGTCCCCTCCCGCCATCACTCCATTTTTCTTGCTGTCTCCCCCCACACACACACATATACCTTTTGCCGGAAGCAGGCAGTTTGCATCCTAGCTTCTCTGTCTATTCTCCACCTTCCATGCAAAGAGCAGAGACTTTGGCAGATTGCTTGCCAGCAGCAAGAAGGGTTGGAGGTGCTGTCTGTTCTATACGTTCCCCTGTGAGTTCAGAGTGGTAGCCTATGTCTGTGCCCAATGGAGGCACTGCTGCTGACTAATCTTCTCAGTTTGCAACAAACTAACCTTCTGCAAGTGTTCATCAGGATCACTATGCATTCTTTCATCTGTTATTTGACTAACTTCCACTGCTGTGGCAGCATCTAGAATAGCAATTTTAACCATTATCCACGGCTTGTATTAAGATGTTCTCTCAAGGATCCTGCACCATTCGATATCCATAATTTATTTTGCCTTATCTATAATGGATCCATAAGAAAGTTTTGTAAGTTTAATGCATTTTTCTCTCTCTGTCTGTGACCCAGTATTCTATTCAGTCATTGCCAGCCTCCTACTTTGTGAAGTCTGTTGGAGTCACCATGAACTGGTAGCAGCCTGCTGTGCATCTCTGGGAGCCCACTTGAAGCACTTTCAAGGCCATTGCAGATCCTACTCTTCAACAAGCTCCCGGTAAAATATAATAGACATCACTTTCTCTGGGTAATATCCCGTAATGCAAGGTAGTGGTTGCTTGGGACACTTTAACATTGATAATCTAATTATTTAATAATCTTTATCTGCTTAATAGCAGGAATGAAATCTGAGAGCTGTTAATTTTACTGAGTGAGCCACCATGTAGACCGAACATTAATCGAGGGTATGGTCTCAGCAGAACCAACTAAGCGCTTATATTTTTAACAGGCTGTAATTAATTGTGAAATTTAGATGCCTTCACAAAGCCCTAAAGGACAGCAAGCTGATAGCATTTAGATAGCAGGAGTCTGTTGGAGTCATTATGTTTTCTCTCATCTGGTATACCAACAACTTCCACCGCAGTGGTGGCATCTTGAATAGCAATTTTTTACATTGATCTACGTTCTGTGTTAAAAGTATTCTCTCAAAGGACCCTTACTTGTCATTATCAAGTTTTAATTTTACTTCACACTAATGTTACTGAGGCCATCTGCTAATTTTATAAAGCTAGTACATTTATCATTCCCTATATGTGTCCCAGTATTGTAGTCTAATAATACAGTCCTTTTATTTTAAATCTAAAGCTCTATTTATGTGTGCTGTTGGTTTGGGCCCCCTTTATTTCTATTTTGCAGGAGTATTTGTCCACGATTGATGTTGTTAAAGTGTAGTACCGCATATTTAGATCTAAGGTTCTGACTCTCGTGGAGTGGCACACAGACTAAGGTCTCTCTATACATACAAATTCTGGGGGTTTGAACCAATGATTTCCAAGTCCCAATGCAGTGCCCCAAGCAATGGATCATCTGTCTCAACTATTTTACAAACCGTTGTACAGCCCAGTAAAGAATGAGAAAGAGAATGCTTGTCAGTTTTTCCTAATCTGTAATTGGTACCACTTTTTTTTTAAAGCATTTTGCATCTGACCAAAGCAGCCTTCTGAAAACTCTCAGTCTCAGTTCGAGCTAGAGTCATCAAGATGTCTTGGAAACCAATCATTATTGTGACAAAGTGAACTACATTTTATCTTTCTGCTGCCCAGTCCATTCTAATAAAAATACAATGTCACTGTCTCTTTCTGGAGTTTGGTTCCACTTTGGGACTGCTACTAATAGTACCCCCCCTTCTGTCTCCCTTAGGGACTCTGCAGCACTGGCCGAAGGACTAGCGGCCACTGGGTGGTCGGCGCTTCCATAGCCACTGCCCAAGACCCTTGCCCCGGATGCTTCCTGCCTGCAAGATACGGCAAAGCTGCAGATTTTCGCCCACCCTTCCTTCCCCCTTCCTGAGTGTTATTTTATAGCCTCACTAGCTCCACCCTCAGTCTTCCATTGGCCCACTATACTCTGCATAGGCACCTCTACCAGTCCCCACTGAAGAAAATATACTTTTGCATCCTAGATTTTCTACGCCCCCCCCCGCTTCACTTTGCTTCCTTCCACGAAGAGCCCACATCAAATAAACTTTGCTCTGAGACGTGCTACTGTCAGGGCTACTCCTAATTTTCTCTTATTGCATATGACTCCTAACATATCACAGCATTAATAACATATAAAACAAATTTGGGGACCTAAAGACCCTGCAGTTCTAGTGGTACCACACCTCTCCCCTTTGCAAAGCAACCATGAGAGGTCTTGGCTGGATTTGCTTATTAGCCAGCCTTTCCCTGCTACCTAATGTCAGTGGACCCCCAGACATACTTGACCCAAATAAAGGGACATGCCCTACGCTATCAGGACACCCACATAACAAGACTATGTGCCTATTATGCTGCCCTTGGTTGCCTCTGATTCAGTCAAAATATGTTGAATCTATCTGAGGTGGGACAGCAATCTACTCGGCTATGCGTGGCCCTGAACCCCAGCCACTCTTATGCTGCATAGTCTGGTGTTACTCCACCTGGACCCTGAGCTATGCGATGGCAGGGCAACACAAGAGGGTGCCTAGGTCCCTGGATCCCTGTAATCTATCTTACATGAAACGCAACAAGGCCCATGCTTTTAAATATCTCCTTCCCAATCCGAGAAGAGTTGTGCTCCTCCTACTACTGTGCTCAGGAGACGTCAAGCTCAATCCTGGCCCCACAAAGTTGATTTCATCTCCATCCGAAATTACTACACTAAAAGGAATTGGTTTCCTGCATGTCAATGTCTGCAGCCTCCTAAAGAAGTTGGATTCTCTCCAGGCCTGGATTACTCATACTGCCCCAGACATACTTGTGATCTCGGAATCCTGGCTTTGGGCTTCCACACCAGACAGTGAGGTTAATATCCCCAACTACCTCCTCTTCAGAGCAGACAGAAAGACCAGGTGGGAAGGAGTAGCCATTTATGTTAAAAACAAATTCACAGTATCTATACTAGATTCTACTTCCGTTGCAGGGGGATTTGAATGCCTGTCTCTTAGGGTCGAACCGAACCAATCTGTGGCATTCTGCATAATAGGCTGTTATAGACCCCCAGCAGCCAAACCTCAGCTACTGACCCATTTGTCTTCACAAATGGACATGACACCTCTGGAAACAGTTATATTAGGTGACCTTAACTATGACTGGCTATCAAATGGATTGCTACCCCTAAAACAATTCTGTGACTTCCATGGGTTCACCCAACTTATAACTGAACCTATGCGCACCAACAAGAAAAATCCAAAGAGAAACACCCTCCTGGATGTCCTCCTTGTCAACAAACCACACTACTTTTACCATGGTATCCTTCCAGCTGATGTTAGTGACCACTGCCTCATAGCTGGCATAAGAACCATCATGAAACCACTATCTACATCAAAGTTTTCTACTAAAAGATCCAGGCAGAATTTTGACCCTCTGGCCTACATACTCGAGCTAAAAAACTCTTTGCTTTGGCAGAGTTTCTACTTGGTTAAATCAGTGGATGATGCCTATGTAGTTCTCCATGATATCATAGCCAGTGCCGTGAACAAACATGCTCCCCTAATAAAAGTTCGAATAAAAAACAGAACCTGCTGTTGGTTCTCACGGGATCTAAAGAATGCCTTACTCAGAAGAGACCAGCTATGGAAAAAGGCCCGGAAATCGCATGCCAATGCAGACTGGTGTCTCTTTAGTACAGCTAGAAATGCCTGCACGAAAATGGTCAGAGAGGCCAAGGCCAACTTTTATCAAAATGAATTACTCTCCACATCCAACAACCCAACCAAATTCTGGTCCACCATAAAGGAACTGTCTGCCCACTCCCCACGTAGTGTTCTACCTCCCAAAATCACCATCGACAATGTCACTATGACTTATTAATCCGAAATTCTTCTAGCTTTCAACAACCACTTTGCCACTGCAGGCATGGCATTCAACAATGCGCCGGTAAGTAGTCTCCGTCCGCAGTCCAATGCCCAGTCCTCAGAACGGAGTAACAAAGATATGATCTTCTCCTTTTCCCCAGCCACCATAAAAGAAGTTGAAGACCTTATGCTTAGGCTAGACACTAGAAAAAGCGCTGGAGCTGACTCCTTTGACTGGTACTTTTTGAAAATAGCTTACCTATATCACACCTATTCAACCTGTCCCTAGCCCAGGGCTCTATACCTGCGGAATGGAAAGCCGCTTGTGTTACTCCCCTATTTAAAGCGGGGGACCCATACGACCCAAACAATTATAGGCCAATCTCTCTCCTACCTCTACTCTCAAAAATACTGGAAAAAAATTGTGGATTTACAGTTCAGAGCATTCCTTGACAACGCTACATTGCTTAACCCTATGCATTCTGGCTTCAGAGCAAAACACAGCATCGCTACGGTGCTGGCCAAAGTTACTAACGACTGACAACTGGATCTTGACAATAAAAAATATGTTTCTGCTGTGTTTTAGATCTCGGCAAGGCCTTTGTTACCATCAATCACTGCCTACTTCTCTCCACCTTAAAAACCATAGGCATGGACTCAACCCCATTGGACTGGTTCTGAGACTGCCTCTCTGATAGGCAGCAACAAATTAAGGCCGAAGGAGAGCTCTCTCCACTCAAACCAATAAAAAGAGGAGTCCCACAGAGATCCATATTGGGGCCACTACTGTTCGCTATCTACATTAACAACTTGGACTTAGGCATTACGGAAGACAGTATCCACTTGTTTGCTGACGACACGGTGCTCTATCTAAGCTGTGAGTCTCCTGGAGCCGCATGCACAGATCTGCAAACCGAATTCAACACACTGCAGCACCAGCTTCTCAGTAAAAAGCTACTGCTAAATGCAAAAAAACCCAAGGCCATGCTCTTTTCACCATCTAACAGTAGGGCCTACTCTGCTGCTACTGGTACTCTTCCTCCCATAACCACTCTACTAGGCGAAAACATTGAGTTCGTGCCTAAATTCAAATATCTGGGCATATGGCTGGACAACAAACTCTCCTTTGTGGAGCACACAGAAGAGTTGATAAAAAAGCTTAGACAGAGGCTTGGCCTCTTCTTCAGAATTAAACACCTCCTGACCGCAGACGCAAAAAGACAGCTTGTTTAATCAACATTCCTCTCACTAATCGACTACACCGACATTATCTATGGCCAGTGTTCCATCTCACACCTTGCAAAACTGGATGTCCTGTACCATAGAGCTTTAAGATTTATAACTAGTCTCCCATCTGCCACTCATCACTGCTCTCTATATGCAGCCGTAGGGTGGCCATCCCTTCAATACAGGTGGTTTATAAACGCAGCACTTTGGACATTCCGAGCCCTTAATAACAAACTCCCAGATTACATTGTTGCCTGCCTCCCCTCGAGCCCAGCCACTACCTACACCCTAAGAAGCCGCTCACTAATTTCCCTGAAAATCCCCAGGATTAATACCCATTTTGGTAGGGCTGCCATAAGCCACGCCTTGCCCACAATCTGGAACAGGGTACCAAGAATGCTGAGACTCAACTCTCCTGTCAGTTTTGCCCTGTTTAGGACCATCTATGATAAAATGTTCGCCGAGACCTGTAAGTGTTACCATAGTTCCCAGTAGTCCTGCAGTCGGTCCACTCCCTATTCCTACCACTTTCAGCCACGAACATAGTTCCTTCCTTTCCTATCTTAACCAAGTTCACTAGTCAGCCGCCATATTGGCCCTTGGCACCCATGGCACCACTTTTCCCCCATACCTCTCTCCTCTCACCACCCACTCAAGTAGAAGTTACAGACCTCATTATGGGCCCCTTGGTTGCATAGGATTCTCACCCAAGTATGTTAAACAATCACTGAGGGCTGAAATGCTAAGAACTGTACCTTCCAATAGTGGTTTGATTAAGAATGAATAATTATGCTACCTCAAATTCTGTATCCATGAAGGTTGTATATACCACAATAATGTTGTGTGATGTATATTTGTTCCCATGAGAACACCTGGGATGTTTACCCTGCACTCACCACTTTTCTGTAGTGTTTACTTTTATCTCCTCACACATTTTGTATACTGTACCTTAACCTATGTATGTATAATTATCTTTGACAATAGCAGGTCCATCTTGTAAATGAGCTTGCTCAATGATGATCGCCTGGATAAATAAAGATTTTGACTGATTGATTGATTTTAATGAGGTCAAAGCTTACGCAGGTGGAGTTCTGCTACCATCATCTTGTGGCAACATTTGATAATGCGACTGATACAGCAGTCGTGGCATTTTCAGTCAATGAAAAAATGTGACAGACTCGATCTTTGTTTGTTTACTTTGTTGTATGTTCAGAAAAATATCAAAAATATCAATAAAAGGGCTTAATTCCATGGCCAAACAATAGTAGCCCTTTCAGTCAGTAGCCAGTTATGAAAACATGCTTTCTCTTTATTCTTCAGTGAATGAGTAAGGCCCACTAGGCACAAGTGTCTGTTTTCAGGGGGCAACTGGGAGCACTGTGGTGCTTAAGTGACTTGCTCAGAGTCACACAGTATGCAAGTGGATATTGTGGAATCAAACCCAGGTCTGCAGAGTGTACCAAGCTTATTCCTCTAATCTCTAGTTTATACTGCATTATGTAACATTATGTAAATATCTTATAAATAAATACATTTGACAAATGCACTGCAATTCATTATCTCTAGGGGTGATCTTTACTACATTTCATCAGTAATATATATTTTCTTTGATAACATGACTGGCACTTAAAAAGGGCTTCTTTTGTTCCTTTAATCTTTGATTCCAACATACTTCTTAGCTTCTTGCCTTACAAATCAGGACCAAGGCTTAAAAAGGAGGGTCAAATGACCCAATCAGGGACAGGTGTGCAACTAATGCTAGCGTTGTGTTGTAATAGAATTCCTGATGTGGCTCCATTCTATGCAGTCCAGCGAGTTGAGGTTTCTGACTGTACTGGAAGGCAAGTTTTTTTGGCTGTCCTTACATCTGCCCACAATGTGCCTGAGCTGCAGACTTTGGTCAGTGATCCTTCCATCTGACCTTTTCTCCAGACTGGATGGCACTAAACCTGTGGTCAAGCCTTACACAGGCCCCGTGGTGCATAGTGTAGTGTGTTGTACTGCCGGATACGAGACTGGGGGATAAGAGGTGTGAATCGGGTATACCGACATGTCATCTGTCTTTGCTGCTTCAGTGGGCAATGATGACAGCAGAACACAACAAAACGTGAGCTTGTTCCCGCTGATCATAATAGCACCAGTGCTGGAGAAAATCAATATAAGTATTGGGGGATGGTGTCTGGAGGGCTTACCTTAAGGTGCTCATCATAGCCATTGTTGGGGGGGGGGTGCAAAAATTATGTGGAGTTGCATTTGCAAAAACCCAAAGTACCACATTTCATGAGTATACGAACATACAAATCTGCCAGCAGATAAAGGCCTTACAGTCCATCTAGTCTGCTTGAATGTGCAGTTCCCACTGCATTTACAGAGGGAACTGCCCCCCTCACCATATCCTCAATTACCCCTGTCAAATACCCCTCTCCCTCTACTGGCAATCCCCGCTCCCCCTGGTCTCACCCTATCTCAATCACTGTTGAAGCTGTCTACCATTTTAAGGGATACCACCTCATCCGGCAACTCATTCCACTTAGCTACAACCTTCTCAGTGAACAAGTGCCTCCTCATCTTCCTTCCTTCTTGTCTCCCTCCCCCCAGTAGCTTCAAGCTGCTACACATTGTGGTCTTCTTTCCACCAAGGTAGAAGAAGCCCTCAGTGTTCATCATGTTTAAACATTTAAGGTACTGAAAGTTCTCAATCATATCTCCCCCCTCCTGTTCTCAAGAGAGTACATGCTGAGCCCCTAAGCCTCTTCTCACAGGTGTTGCCTCCCTGTTGTTAAACTATTTATTTTTATTTATTTAAATTTGGTAACTGGGAAAGGAAACTGAGCTGAGGCTCGTTTCCAGGTGTGACCCATGGACAAGGTACACAAAAGGAGTGACAAAGTAACACTCAGGGAGTAGATGGTACAAGATACAGAAACGAAAATGAGGTTAGCAATATACAAGATTGTAAGAGACAAAGATACAATGAGTTAAATTTACAAATTAATTTATAACAATATTTACATATAATGTAAATAAAATGTAAGAATTTACACTGTAAATAGTGAGGGGACACAGACAGTTGAAGCAAGGGAGCATCCACTAGCCACCAGAGTATCGATGGGAGACACTGATGTTTGAAACAAGGCTGATGCTGGGGGGGAGGAGGAGGAGGAGAGAGGAATAGAGCACTGGGAGCACTGTGGGAAGGGGAGGGGAGAAGACTGAAGAGTCTTTTGAAAGAGGAGAAAGAGGAGGAAAGATGAAGATCAGAAGGTAGATTGTTCCAGAGAAGGGGAAGGAGATAGGAGAAAGCTGACTGGCCATCGGAAGAGAGAGGGTGGGGAATGTGAAGGCACGAGGGCCCCCTGTTGCTTAGAGAGTAAGTAGTAAAGGTGGCAGGTGATAGGCGGCTGGAGAGATAGGATGTAAGTTCACCATACCAATACTTGGCAATTTGTGCCGCACCGTGAATAGTTCTCCTGTGTGACAAGGGAGCTAGGGAAAGTGGGGCATATAGAAGACAGTGGTGGGTGAGATGAGGAGAGGTTGCTGAAAAGTGGCAGAAAGAGTTCAGTATCATGTCCAGTTTGGAGAGGGACAAGGCTGGGGCTATGCCATAGACAGCATCAGTGTAGTCCAGGACTGGAAGAACTGTTCTGAGTACCAATTCAAGTCTAGTGGCGAGAGAGAGGCTATATTTATGGCGATAGAGAACAGCAAGTTTGGGCCTAAGCTTGGAACAGATGGCATCAATATGGGTGGAGAAGTCCAGGTGTCTGTCCAGCCAGACACCCAGGTATTTAAAAGCAGGGACTATCTCAAGAGAAGAGCTGTCCAGAGTAGTGAAATTGGGGAGAGGAGAAGAGGGAGGCCATCTTCTGTCTAGAGCCGAAGACCACAGTTACTGTTTTCTTTGCTTTTAGTTTCAGTTGGTTTAATTTTGAACCAGGACTGAACTCTGTTGAAGTCCTCTTGGGGGGGGGGGAAGCACGCTTTTGGAGGTGGGGCCAGAGGTATAGATGATAGTGTCATCAGCATACATGTGCAGATTTGAGGAATGACAGATGTAGGGGAGGTCATTAATGAAGAGGAAGAAAAGGATGGGGCCAAGGATGGAGCCTTGGGAACCCTGGAGTGGATGAGGAGAGGGGGAGAGAGTGCGTCACATACTTGGACAGAGTGTTGTCTGTCTTGAAGGTATGAACAGAACCAGTTTACTGCAGGCTTAGCAAGGCCAAAGGATTCCAGTTTTTTAAGAAGGAGGGGGTGGGAGAAGGAGTTGAAAGTCTTAGCTAAGTCAATAAAAATGGCAACAATGATCTGGCTTTGGCCCATAGCAGAGAAAACTGAGTCAGTGACCCACAGTAGAGAGGTGACCGTAGAATGGTGCTTCCGGAAACCAGACTGCTAGTAGTCTAGTGGTCCCCGGATTACCTGTCTGTAGCAGTTTCATTATTCCCTGGTGGTCTAGTGAACCCCCTCTCGTGAAAGAGCATCCGACCTACCTCCTGACCTGCCCACACAGAACTCTCCTCCCCAAATCTGCCCTCATCTCAGACACCTAAGCTGAACTACAACAGTAGAGACGGCAACTGGCACAACCCTCCACTCACCACCTTGGCGATCTGCCATCTGTCAGAGAGTGATCACAAGTGCTGTAAAATGAACTGGTTCTGTAGTACTCTTAGTTGCTTAGTTACTGACAGTGGCCAGCCGAGGTGCTGAGCAGAGTGCTGTGCCAATCAGCATCACTCTCCTATAGTTCAGCTTAAGTGATCTGACTGGGCAAGGGTGTATATGGGGAGGATGGCCACGAGCTGGTGAGTTGGGGATGTCAGATGCCCCTTTGGGGGGTTTCCACTAGACAATGAGACTGGGCAGCTTAGGTGGCCATGGTCTGTCCTTCTCAGGTAGCACCCTGGCCTGTGACCTAGCCAGTCTGACCCTTGAGCATATACTTTGGCGGCTTGCTTGCCAGCAGCGAGGAGGGTTGGAGAAGCTGCCTGTTCTGTACGTTCCCCTGTGAGCTCAGAGCGGTAGCCTACGTCCATGCCCAACAGAGGTGCTGCTGATGACTGAGGATTGCAACAAAGTAACTAACCAGTCTTTCCTGCTCCTGCCAGCCCAAAGCCCTGCCACTGCCCTTCCAAATCTCAGATAGGCACTTGAGCCCAGCCAATGGTTATGGAACATGGGAGGGGAAAATACCACCTTGCAAAAGAGGGAAGGCTGGATTAACCCTCAACTAACTTTTGCAAACTTTGAAAAAATTGCACATTTAAACAAGGAAAATAAACCCCTTTCACATACCGGCGACACAAAGCCTGTCATGACCTGACCACATTCTGCAGTATGCCAGAGAGAGAGAGAGAGAGAGAGAGAACAGAGTAGCCTGCTAAAGAGAGAGTTTACCCCACACTGCACACAGGGACCAGAAAGATTAAGTGAGACAGAACAAGTGGTACAGTGTGTTCTTTGTGTTTCTGTAAGGTTTTTTTTCTCTGTCTCCATGATCGGTCCTCTCTCCATCTCACTCTCTCTCTCTGTCTGTCTCCAGGTGCTCCATTCATGGGACAGTGTGTGGTACAGCTCCCTCTGCTGTGGGGAAAAAGGCTGCTTCTGTTTCTGCAGTGTTCTGTCTCTGTGTCCCTGGATGAATTTTAACAGTGACAGAGACAGACAGTGACAACCAGCGAGAGACCTGAGAGAAGAGCAGTGATGTCACAGTGCTGCTCTTCAACTTCTAACTGTCCCTGCAGTGAAGCATCAGTGTGTCTCTCTGTTTGTGTATGTGTGTGGGGGGGGGGAGAGAGAGAGAGAGAAAGAGAAAGAGATGAACATTGTTGCCCCCCCCCACAGAGAGTGACATCGGGAGATGCAGTTTGAGAGAGAGAGAGCTGAACATTGTTGCCCCCCACCAGAGTTGAAGGTTGTTGCATACCCCCCTTGTAGACAGTGACATCAGGAGAAGTAGTTTCACAGACTGCTGAACGTTTTTGCCCCCCCTCCCTGGAGAGACTGACATTGGGAGCTGTAGTGAGCGGCAGCAGGGCAGAACTGGGAAACTCAGTAGCCCTCAGTGAGGTACTGCAAGATATTTCTGTCATGTTAATTTGTTAATTATTGCCTCTGATCCATCAGTGCCAGACACCTACACAGCAAATACAAGCAAGCAACATTAGGCATTGACAAATGCTTGTTCTTAACGACACTGTAGACTAATGCTCTGCAGAGGATTTCATAATCCATTAGGTTCCCCAAGTGGGTCCCCTTGGGGGGGGGTGGAGCACGGAAGAAGCCAGGGATGGGGCTAGCACACGAAAGAGTGACTGGATACCAGCCAAGCCTTCATGGAAACGGATTCCTGAAATTGTGAATACTTTACCAAGCATATTTAAGCTATTCTGACCACTGTAAAGATCTGGGGAAGAGTGAGGGTCAGAGGGAGGCTCTGTAGCTCTGTCCATAAGCGTGTCTTTGCCCTGGATGAAAGCTTTGAAACTCTGTAGCTCTGTCCATGAGGAGGGTTTTGCCCTGGTGGGAAACTCCGAAACTCTTGATTCCCAGAAAGTTCCCAGTGAGCTGCAAGGGCCTTGAGAAGGGGCATTCAGGGAAGTCCCCATGAGACACTGGGGATGGAGACCAGCCTAAGTATTTTAGTGGAAAAGATGCCAGATGCCAGATCTTCTAGTTTAAGAGTAGGAATGTGGGATTTATTTATTTATTTATTTATTTACATGTTGTTGACTAGGAAAGGCACACTAAGTCTGATCTTGTTTCCAGGTGAACCTTTGGGAGGGGTAGTTTACAAGTGATGGGGAGTACAGCAAAAATAAAAATAAATACTGTGTAAATAAAAGTAGAATTAACTACATGTAACCTCTGTTCCCAAGTGTGGTGCAGCCTGGTCTCGCTGATGGTTCTCTGGAACCTTTAGGCCTTGGGACACATTGCTTTGGATCATGGACTGCTAATTAAAGTCCACACGAGCAGTGCAATGCTTCCACCTAGCAGCATCTATCTGACAGGTTAGCAGCAGGGTCTTCCTACTAGGAAACTAAAAGCAGGTATCACTCATCCCCCCCACTCAGTACCAGGGGACTAACCACTGGATAAACCCCCCAGTTTGCTGTTTGTGTTATAAATTTGAAACACAGTAATGGTTAAACATGTAACTAAATGCATAGGAAACAATATTCAACTTAAACAATAACATTTTTTTTTCGGGGGACAGGGACAAAGAACAGGGAGTTTAAGGGAAAAAGTGAAATAAATAGCAATTATAAATAATGTGTTCACATTGAGATCTGTGCACAAAAGTTTTTATTGCCTATGCACTGCACATCCATGACATTTAGGCAATTGGAATGCCTTGAACAAGGGGTCCAGCAGACCCTCGGTGACATTCACAGAAGTGGCACGTGCCACTTGTGCACTCAATCCCCTGGCCAGTCATGCAGCTACGCACAAAGCCAGTCAAGGGGCATATCTGGGGGCATGCCGGCACTCTGTGATGATCACAACAATCGTTAAGACATGGAGTGCCAAGGAAGGGGGTGCAGGATATGGCAGCAGAGACCCTGTTCCCCCCCAGAAAAAGTCTGCAAGCAATGGGAGAACAAAATGCCCCTACAGTGCTGTCCCAGTCCACTGGTTGGAAAGGGAGGGCTAGGGGTAGCCATTCAGGCATTCGCACGACATTTTAAAATGTTGTGCTCCCACATCTTCCCAGAATCCCCTGCTCATGTGGTGCAGGGGATCCACTATGGGACCCAAGACGGGTATCCTATTGGGTGCCCACCTGCACTCCTATCTGCCCCCCCATGCAGCTGCATGCCAGGGGCAGGGCCATGAAGAGGTGAACGCTGGTGGCCAGCTTTCAAGCATGCTGACCACCTTGCACCTGTCTGCAGATGAGGACCTGCTCATACCCAGCCCATCTTTGATACATAGTCACAGTTTTCTACAACACAAAAAATATGCATGGGTTCCGCCACCTAGCCCTACCAACTTCCCCCAGTCACACAATATCCCCACACACTGGTGCACCAATAAACAGTCCCTGGGAGCTCTCATCAGTCCGTGCATGTACTGCATGTCAGTGAGTAGGCACCTTGCAGTTCTGTGAAGCAGATGGGCTTTAGCACTGGTGGATGGGATAACTTTAAGTGAAACACAAAAGTTCCTGTCAAGCACAAATTAAGTCCCAAAGTTCTTGGAGCAATTCCCCACAGCCGGTTTAAAAAAAAGTGATTTACAAATGTCTTTTTTTAATGATTGTTCTTTATTGATTTTCAGATAAAGGACATAAAACAATGCTTTGCATACATCATACAGACATACTGCTCCCCTCCCTCCAGATGACTGATTATACATTAAGTTCCTGGATTTAGTTAAACATTAGATTTTATATGTCATGTTATAACAAGCCTGTATGGTTCCTGACATAAGCTATTTACTGTCCCCAGTGACGCATTCAGTCTCTCCTATCTTTTTCTGAAGTTTTGATAGCCATGTCTCACCGATGCTAGCATTCTTTCCATTCTTAGCGCTTGCATTATTTTTTGATGTCACTCAGCTACTGTAGGGATATCTTGAGCTAGCCAATGCTGTAATATTCTCTTTTATTGCCATGGTGATTAGGGCAAAATGATACTTTTCTGTTCGGAGACCAAGTAGGCATATCTCCAAAGTGAAGGTGCCTTCAAGCCCTAGCATGGGATCTAGAGTGTTTTGTACTCTTTGCCATAGAGGTTGTGCTTTTGAGCAGTCCCACAATATGTGTTTGAGTGTGCCAGGGTCCACAGCCTGCATCTGACTCTGAGGCTCACTTACTTTTCATTTCTACTCCTGCATCTGCACCCCGTCTAGGCCACCCGCTCCACTGACTGCAGCTTACTGTCAGTGCAGGGAAGTGGGGAATGAGAAGAGGCATGCAGTGAAAGTAGGTGACTTGGGGAGGGCTGACGGAGGGTACCATTAGGGTTGTAGGAACCAAGAGACACCCTGGGGCAAAATGGATGCATGTGAGAGGGCAGATGTGTTTAGCCCCATACCCTGAGATCCCACCAGACTAAGTGAGCAGGTAGCTGAGGGGCCAGCTGTCATCATTTGTCTTCTTTGAGCAGTGCTGTGCAATGCTAGATCAGTGAGGAATAAGTCTGCTGTTATGGCCAGTCTTATTTCCCCTGTCTATATGGCTTGCATTACAGAAACCCAGCTGAGTAATGATACCAGCCCGGTTCTGGAGTTGTTGATTCCAGCTGGGTTTTCTAGTTTTTTAGGGAATAAGGTGATGATGCCGGCCCAGTTCTACAGTAATCAGTCCCGGACAAGTTTTTCACAGTGCATTGCTTGTGGAAGGAACGTAGGGGGTTGCCATCTGTTTTAGATCTGTGTTGAATCTAGTGGTATCACCCAGTGGGGGATACCCCATTATCTGAATGTGTAGCTGTGCATGGGGATCCAGATGCAGGCTGCAGAATCCTACTTGTGTACCAGCCTCTGGAGCATGAGGGGAAATTTCTGCAGAAAATTGCAGACTTCATTGTCGACAGAGTATTGGAGTCAGCCACATGGGTTATTCTGGGCAACTTCAATGCATGGGTCGCTGATGAAGTCTAGCAGTTTGGTCAAGATTTCCTCCACTATATGGTATCCCTTGGCTTCACATGAGCTATTGCTTCCACAACCCACCAACATGGCTGTATCTTGGGCTTGGTATTCTCTCTTGGGCTCAAGATTAGCAACCTCGAGATTGATCAGGTCAGTTGGTTGGATCACAGTGCTATCAGGTTCACTTTCAGGGCCCCCACTTCTAGTCCATCCCCTGTGGAGGTGGTCCAGTTCCACACTTCGTGAGTGCTTCGTCCAGAGGGACTCTTGATGGTACTGCACATCTTGGATGTGTTGACAGCATATGCTAATGGACAGGATGAAGCAGTAGTAGGCTATAAGAGGGCAGTCACTGTGGCTTTTGAGCTTTTCGTGCCAGTTTGTGTATGCCTGTTGGCTCACCATGGTTTGATAACGAGCTGAGGGAGATGAAAACAAAGAGATGGAGGTTGTCCAATTGCTGGAGGAGATCCGGAGCCTAGGAAGACAGTCTGTTTTTATAGCTCATTATGGTAATTATCAAAGTGAAATCACCCATAAAAAGGCAGTGTTTCTGTCTAGGGAGATTACTGCTGGGAGGAACAAAGCAGCTCAGCTCTTTTAGACTGTGGGCAGGCTTCTCTGGAGCCTGTGAGAACTGTTTCACCTATGAAATGCAAGGGAGTTTGCTCCATTCTTGTTGGATAGGGTTGTGACAGGAAAGGGGACCAGAACCATGTATTCTTTTGATTCATTTATTCTTTTCTAAATGTGCATCTGCTTCCGGTACAAGATGGCTACCAGATCACATGATCAAGTAGTATATGACAGCTTATGTTATAGGTCCGATGTTATCATGGGAAAGTTAACAGGAAAGCCAGGGGAGGAGGCAATAAAGCAATAAATCCAGTGGCGGTGTCCTTCCTGGAGATGTTCCCATGTTGAACAAAGGACCCAGGTGGATATCATTATGGTAGCAAGGAGTTGGTGAAGGGTGGATGAACACACACACACACACACACACACACACACACACACACACACTCTCTCTCTCTCTCTCTCTCTCTCTTAAAGAGGGCTGGGACAACATGGAACTGCCACTCAAAGTGAGTGAGACCCCTCCCCACAGAGAGGGGGAAATATACAGTATTGTTGTGCTATAAGCAGGCTCTTTCTCTTAGGCTGGAACATCAGACAGTGCCACAGCCCCTGCCATATAAAGACAAGTTGACGGGTAAGATAGCACAGTGAGGGACAGTGCTTCTGTAATTAGGGCAGGTGAAGGACTGTAAATAAAGATAGCTCAGAATTTTGCTGTACACCAACTATCTGTTAACTTGTCTTATTTTCTGTTTCTTAGTAAATGTGCAGCTCTTTTGTCTTCTTGTAAATACATCCTGTTGTAAAAAACTGTAGCATTTTAGTAAAGATTCTATTTTAATAGAATTAGTGTCTGCTTGTTTTATTTCAAAGGGTAATTTTACTATTTCTGCTGGACTCTTTTTGCAGTCCACCTCCGAAGAGGCAACCTACCCACAGTTATTGTGTTGACCTTCCTGACCTTGAGCAAGGAGGAGGTAAACAACAGGTTTCTTGATACCTGTTGGTAAAAATCTCATGGTGGCAGTGAGCTGGAAATCCCTGGTGAGTGGGATTTCTGTTATAAGGGTGTCCTCTGTTAGGGCTGGGATTTCGTCACAGTCCAGCAGTATTGAGTCTGTGAGTCTAAGATGCATTCAGTAATTGTGGGGAGAGTTTTAACCTGTGACAATGGAAGAGGTAGGTGAGGAAATCTAAGCTGCAGCCTACATTTTGAGATCTGGACCCAGGCCCGACACATCTACTTTTGAGTTGTTTAGGGCAGCGGGGCTTGGTGTTTGTTGGATTGTCCTGGTGCTCCTTGTCAGAGGGGGTGTTCCCAATGTCTCAGAAAAGTGTTTTTGTGAAACCGCTTTTGAAAAAGCCATCTACAGACCCAGACATCCTAGTGAACTACCAATGTCTCTAACCTCTATACCTGCAAAACACTGACATTTTTTAGAGCTAAGACCATTACAGCGACAATTTCGAGATAGTCGCTATAACGGTCCCGCTGTACAACGATGCCAGTTTTGCTGGTGTTTCACCCCCTTTCGAATCAACTTCATCTCATGATTTCCTGGTGGGTGAAATTTTGCCTGTCAGCATTTTGCCTGTCGTTGTTAGGGATTTCAACAACTTCGCTGTTGAAGCAGCTTGGTGGAACCTCTCTAACCTGCCCTTTTTTGGGCAATGTTATTGAGAAGGTAGTTGCACTGCAGATTGAGGCACACCTCACTGCCTTTGACATCTGTGAGTCTCTCCAGTCACAAGAGCGGACCAAGGGATGAACTGGGTAATTATCATCTGGTAAGTCTCACCTCCATAGCGTGCAAACTCATGGAGACAATACTAAAGGAAAGACTGGTGTCGTACCTGGAGGACAATGGCCTTCAGGATGTGAGGCAGCATGGGTTTGTTTCAGGGAGGTTTTGTCAAACCAACCTGATGCAATATTATGACTGGGTGGCAGGTGAGCCGGATAAGGGTCATGCGGTGGATGTTCTTTACTTGGACTTCAGCAAGGCCTTCAAGTCTGTGTCTCATGGGCGGCTTGGGGGGGATGCTAACTGGTGTAGGGGTAGAGGCAAAAATGACAAACTGGATTACAAGCTGGCTGAGTGGGAGGCTGCAGTGGGTGATGGTGAGAGGGGAGCTCTCAACTCCAGGGCCTGTGATGAGTGGGGTGCCACAGGGCTCTGTGTTGGGGCCAGTATTATTTGGACTCTTCATATCAGTCATTGCACACGGGGTGGTGAGCAAGGTAAGTCTGTTCACTGACAGCACCAAAATCCGAGCAGTGGTGGATGGAGAGGAGGGATGGAAGCAGCTGCAGGGGGTGCCTAAGCAAGTTAAAGGAGTGGTCAGAGAGGTGGCAGCTGGGGTTCAATGCAAAGAAGTGTAAGGTTATGTGCTTTGTGGTGAAGAACCCAAGGAGAGAATACTAGCTGGGGGGGGTTAAGCTGGGGATCACTGAGGAGGAGAAGGACCTAGGGTAATGATAACAGGGACCATGAACAGTGCAGGAGAGCAGCTGCAAAACTTGAACAAAATGCTGGGGTGTATAGCGAGGGTTTTTTTGTCCCGGCACAGAGAGGTGATCTTGCCCCCCTACAGGTCGCTGGTAAGGCCGCACTTAGAGTATGGTGTGCAGTTTTGGTGGCCATACCTAAAGCGTGATATCAGGCTACTGGAGGGGGTGCAGAGGAAGGCAACAAAGATGATATGTAGAATGGAGGGAAAGACTATGACAGCAGGCTGGGAGACCTGAATATGTACACCCTGGAGGATAGAAGGGACGGGGGGATGTGATAGAGACATTCAAGTATCTGAGGGGACTCAATAAGGATGGGCCAGATGGGGTCTTTAAGCTAAGGAGGAGATGGTCACCAGGGGCATGGGCTAAGAATGGGGGTGAAGATTTAGGAGGAAATGAGGAGACACTATTTCACAGAGGGTGGTAGCAAGTGGAATGCACTACCAGAATGGGTGGTATCATGTAAATCTGTGAACAGCTTCAAAAGGGCATGGGACAGGGAACAGGGAGAGAGAAGGTGGGGGGGTGGGGTGGCAGTGGGATGACAAAGGTGAGGGGGTGGTGCAGCTGCAAACTAGGGGTGCTAGCTGCACACTCGAGCAGACGTAGATAGACCGGGTGGTCTGCTTCTGCTGGCACATTCATATTTCATATGTCCAGTCTGGTTTTAGGTCTAGGCACAGCAGAGAAACCACACTAGTTATGGTGCACAGTGATCTGCTCAGTATGAGAGACAGAGGAGAATGGTCAGTTCTCATTCTCATTGATTTCGCCTCTGTGTTTGAAGTTGTGGACCATGAATTGCTATTGGACTGGCTCAGGAAGTACATAGGACTCACTAGCAAAGTAATCTGTCCTATCTCAGTGCCAGGGCTCAGAGGATTGTATTGGGAAGATTTTCTTTACTCTTGGCAGTTCTGCCCTGTGGCGTACACCAAGGCTCAGTCCTTTCGCCCATGTTATTTGCAATGTATATGCTAAGATCATTAGACAATATGGGCTTGGGATTCACTGCTTTGCAGATGATACCCAGCTTTTTATGTCTTTTGGATATACCGTTAGGTGGGCGCCACAATTGGGGCACTGCAGTTAGGGCAGTGAGGAAAAGGTCATGTGTGACAGTGGCATGCTGGATTTTGCTGCGTCCCCCCCACTCACGATGTTTTCACCATCCACACTGGTCTCCATCCTTCCACTCATGCCTGGACCTGGAGGGGATTATATTTAGCATCGGGGAGTGTGGGGGTTGGGGTGGGGGGCGAGAAGCTGTCTAATTGACAACGTCCAAATTCATATAGCACTGCCATGGGTGAACCTGTCTTGTGCATCTGGGACACGTGTTGATGTTCTTAATAACTGCCTATCCAGGATCCAAGACTGGATGTCTTTGAGCTGGTTGAGACTTAACTTGGATAAAACTGAAGTGCTGGTGGTGGAGCCATGTAGTGGGGGGGGGGGAGTGGCAGCTACTGAGAGGGAGATGGGGCTTCAGCTAAGTCCCCTGGGCTTTTGGCTGCCACAGAGTTTAAAAATCTGTGAGTCATGCTGGACAAGGGTCTGACATTTGTGGTTCAGGTGTCAGTAGTAGTTCAGAATGGCTTTCACCATCTATGGAACATTAGATGGATTAGATCCCTAATCCTCTCTGACGACCTGTTACCTGGTTACTAAAGAATGAAATAAAAATTAAAAAAAATAAATAGACCTGACCACACTGGTGCGGGCATTGTGACTTTGAGGCTTGAATACTGCAGTATTCTTTACCATGGCATCAATAGAAGTACACTGCGACACTTGCAGCTGGTGCAGAAAGCAGCTGCTAGGTTGCTGACTGGCCTTCCAAGGACGTGTCATGTCTCTCTGGTGTTGCGTGATCTGCACAGGCTTCCGGTTAAGTGGCATAGCTCCTTTTTTTTTTCTTTAATGAAAACTTTAAAGTTCTACATGGACAATATTACAATACAAACAACAAACATAGCCCCCTCCCCCCCATTCATGAGTTGTTGTCAAGCTTATGTGATCTTTGCTGTGCCATACTGCTTTGCTTTAGGAGGATAGGGGATTATTGTCTTACATGCAGTATTCTTGATTTCTCCATCATACTTAAAGTTTAATTTGATGTACATTTCTTCCATAATATGTCTTTTGTTTGCCAACTCTTCCCAGTCACTAATCCTGGGAATAGCTGGTGATAATAATCAGTGTCTTGTTAGGGCTTTCAATGCACCACCACAAAGATCCAAAATAAGTATGTAGGTTGGGGTGATCTTACTCCCTGGGGAAGGACCCCCAAGAACAGATATTCAAAGGTCTGCAGGATTTTTGTTGCTAAAATCTTGAATATGGTGCGGTCAAGGTCTTTCCAGTCGGTCTGGGGCCTGACATTCAGAAAAGTGCAAAATGAAGCACAAAGGTTTGTGCTGCACTTTGTAGTTGCCCAGGGCTCCGAGGAAGCTATCTGACTGAATATAGAGCCATGTCAGTGCAGCCGTAAGTCGAGTAGCACTGCCCAGACATGGACCCGAAGTGTTCCTCAAGAGTGGATAGCACAGGAGCATTATCTGCAAACACCCATTAGCACCCGTGCAAACTTTCGAATATCAGGCCCCTTGGAGTCTGGAGCAAGGCCAAAATATATGAAGATGGTCTCCCTTGCCTCCTCAGTTCCTCCAACATTCATCCGACACCCCAGCTGTGTAATGTTTTGTTACTGACTGTGTTCTGAAGAAATTATCCAGAACTTTCTAACAGAATTCTCTCCATTGCTGGGACTATGTTGACTATGTTGGGTGTGTGCCTCTATCCACACCAGCCTTTTTTCGTCTGAGGTTCCACTTCCCTCACTCCTGCCTTTATCCATTTTTCCCACACTGGATGATCATCCTTCTCTTTTTTATTTTGGGGAAAGCCTTACAGCTAGGAGATCTGTCAAGACTCTATCCCTGTTTCACATTCTAGTGCAATAGTTCTTAGACTTTGTCACAGTGAGCCTCCCCAAATCCATGGAAAAGATTTTGAGCCGCCCCCAAAAACTGAAATAATCTTGGGCCTCCCCAAAGAAAAATAACATACTGTACTTTGTGCAGTACGCTATGAATAAATTTAAATCCCTTTGAGTACTTGGCTCACATTTAGCTTTTTGTCTTATACTGACGTGGGACCTTTGAAAAAGCACTCCTGTGCTCAAAGGTGTTATCTGAATAACAAATAAATAAAAGAAACAATTATTATTCAGCTTATTGTAAGCCACCCCCCATCCACACACACAGAGGCCAGCCTACTTGGTCATTTTCATTCTTGAACCATTGTTACCCCTTGTTGCAGTACCTTCATGGGTCAGACTACTTTCTCTCTATATGAAATAACCTTCCTACATACTTTGCCTCTCCCCTCCTTCCCTGCTCCTAAGCAACTTCTCTGGGATTACTGTACTTTGCTCCTTCCTGTATTACTCTTAGCACTTCTGTGCTCAACCCTTGTATTTGGGCTGTTCTACCATCAGTCTACAAATTGATCAGTTACCACCACTCATTATTTATTGTTCATATTTGTTTGCATTATTGTTCATATGGTATTTCTTGATTGTTTTGCAGTTACCTTTTGAAATGTATTCACTCCCTACCCTTCCCCAGGTACACCTGAAATGTGCCTTGGCTCATTCACCTTTCCTTGTCACCTATTAGTAAATAAACACATAAAATTCACCTACTATTATCCTCTTTCAGTTTGCTTCATGTCTTCACACAAAATACATAAAACTCAAAATTTAAATACAGTACTTTTTCAGACCTGCTTGAGCCTCCCCTGGAACAGGATGGGGCCTCCCCAGGGAGGCTGGCCTCACCATTTGAGAACCCCTGTTCTAGTGTAACATATTGCTCCAGGGGTGTGGGAGCTCTGTGGAGCCCCCGAGCCACCTAATGGGACTGAATGTAATTTCTGAGTTGTAAGAACTTATAGTAATCCATTCTCAGAAGGTGGAATTTAGCTCTCAGTTGTCGAAAGCTCATTAGAGATCCTTGATCTAGCATGTCACCCAAAATATGACTGCCTTTTCTAGCCCACATCATAAGCCTAGGTCTGATATCCCTGGGCCAAATTCCTCATTGCCTTTAATGGGAGTTAGTTGTCCCAACCGCTCTGTGCCTACTATTAAATTATTGAATTTATCCCAGGCTTGTAAGGAGTGCATGGTCCAGGGGTTCACGGATCTCAACAGCTTAAGTTTAGCTAGGGGCAGTAATGGGCTCACATGTAAAGGGTACCACCCCCACCCAAGTTGCTCTTCCTCTTATCTAGCCAGCCGGTATCTGCCTTACATCTTAAAACTGCCAACACAGGGGAGACCCAGACTGCAACATAATATTGTTTTAAGTTCGGTAAGACTAAGCTCTCACCTGGCTTACCTCTTTGTAATATACCTTTTTTGATTCATGGGTGCTTACTACTACAGAGAAATCTGAAGACTGCTTGGTCAAGCTGCTTCTGAAAGGCATTGGGAGGCTGTACCAGAAGCATATGAAAAATATACAGGAATATCAGTAGTATAGTCATTCTTATGGATTCTATCCAAGCCCCCAAGGAGAGGGGTGATGTATTCCACCTGTCCAAATCCCTCCTGGTCTTGGCTAAAATGTTTGTTTGTTTTTTACATATAGTTAGGCTATATCTTTCCTAATATTTAATCCTAAATACTGGAAACCACCCATTGCCCACTGGAATGGGAAAATCCCCTTGGGTTGTATTCTACCACTTAACAACAGAGCTTTAGTCTTATCAAAGCTAATTTTGGAGTCTGGTATTGAGCTGAAGTCTTTGAGTGTGTGTAATAAATGGAAGAGATATGATTTAGGGTCCTCCACAAACATAGATACATAGACACTGTCAGCAGACAAGGGCCTATGGCCCACCCAGTCTGCCCATTTGAGCTTGTAAGTTCCCTTTACGTTTTTCTAGAAGTCTCCTGCCCCTTGTCCCTGACCTCCAGAATTCCCTTATGTCTATCTCATGCATTCTTAAATCCCGTGATTGTTTCAGCCCCCATCACTTCCTCTGGCAGGGCATTCCACTTATCCACCACCCTTCTGAATTGCCCTCCCTTCAACTTCAACCCATGCCATCTAGTCCTGTAGCATCTTTTTCACTGGAAAATAGTGTATTCCTGCACCCTGTTCCTCCCTGTAAGGTACTTTCATGTCTCTATCATATCCCCTCTCTCCCTCCTCTCCTCCAGGGAGCACATATTCAGTTCCTTCAGCCTGTTCTCACAGGACTTGTGATGCAATCCCTGTACCATCTTTGTTGCCCTCCTCTGAACCTTCTCTACCCTGTCTATGTCCTTATGTAGGTAAGGTCTCCAGAACTGTACACTGTACTCCAGGTGGGGCCTCACTAGGGTCTTGTGGAATTATGACCTCCCTTTTCCTGCTGGTGATGCCCCTGCCTATGCATCCCAACATCCTATTTGCTTTACCTGCTGCCTCGTCTCACTGTTTCCGTACCTTGAAGTCATCAGAGATGATAACCCCAAGGTCCCTTTCCTGCTTGGTGCATGCTATATCCTCACCCCCAACTGATATGTTGTTCCAGGGTTTTTGTGCCCTATACGCATTGTGTTGCACTTCTTTGCATTGAAATCCAACTGCCAAACCCTTGACCATTCTTCAAGCTTCTGCAGGTCCCTCCTCATTCTGTCTATACCCTCTGGTGTGTCCACTCTGTTACAGAGCTTTGTGTCATCAGCGAACAGGGGACTTCTGCCTTCTAGGTCCTGTGCAATGTCACTGATGAAGATATTGAATAGGAATGGTCCCAGCACTGATCCCTGTGGTACTCCACTAATCACTCTTCCCTCTGTGGTGTGACAGCCATTTACCACCACCCTCTGTGTCCTGCTGCCCAGTCAATTACCCACCCACTGCACTACTGTCTTGCCCATTCCCATATTCACCAGTTTGTTTAATAGCCTTCTATGTGGCAGTGTCAAAGGCCTTGCCGAAGTCCAGATTGGCCATGTCCACTGCCTTCCCCTAATCCACCTCCCTTGTCACCCAGCTGAAAAATTCAATGAGGCTGGTCTGGCATGACCTCCCCCGGTGAAACCATGCTGCTTTGAGTCCTGTAGTCTGTTGGCAACCAGATGTTCCACCAATCTCTCCTCCATTAGTGCTTCTATGATCTTCCCCACTACTGAGGTCAGGCTGACTGGTCTGTAGTTCCCTGCTTCCTCTTTGTTCCCACTTTTGTATAGGGGGACTACATCTGCTGTCTTTCAGTCTTTGGGTACCGCCCCTGTTTCCAGTGATCAGCTAAACAGGATTGCCAGAGGTTCAGTCACCACCTCTCTTAGTTCCTTTAGGACCCTGGGGTGCATCCCATCTGGCCCCATTGCTTTATCAACTCTTATTTCTTCCAGTTCCTTTAGGACTCTTTCCCATGTAAAGGGACTTGTGTCCATTTCTGCACCGTTCCCACCCCTTGTACTGCCTTCATGCCCATTACCTTCCTCTTCCTCAGTAAAGACTGAACAGAAATATCTGTTCAGTATGTCAGCTTTACTGTTGTCATCCTCCATGCAGCCCCTGTCCTCCCCCTTCAGTCTCACTATCCCTCCCTTTGCCCATCTTTTTTTCCTTATACACTTGTGAAAGGTTTTGTCCCCTCTACTCACTGATTTTGGGATGCGCTGTTCTGTCTGAGATTTGTCTTCCTTTATTGACCTCCCTGCCTCCCTTTGCTTCTCCTGGTATGTACTTCTCCCTATTCCCTTCTGCCAATGTCTTTTTGTATTGCCTGAATGTGATCATTTTGGCTTTCACTTTCACCGCTACCTCCTTGGAAAACCATAATGGCCTCCTCTTCCTGTTCAAGATATCATCAGCGTTTAGGGCAGTATTATATGTGGTGGGCCAATTTGAATACCTTTTATCTTATTATTGCTTCTAATGTGGGCTGCTAGTGGTTCCATACCCAGTGCAAAGAGCAGTGTGGACATGGGGCATTCCTGTGTGCATCTTTTTTACTGGAAAGTGGTGAAGGCCCAGTTCACACTCACCCATGCTGTGGACCCTATGTACAGGACCAACAGATTTTCTATGAAGCCAAGGCCAAATCCAAAGGTGATCAAAACCTCTGCTAAATAATACCAACTTAGCCTGTTGAATGCCTTTTCAGTGTCGATTGTGATTGTCAGTGATGTAGTTACATGTTTTAGTATGCGTAATGATGTTCAACAGATGTCTGACATTAGTGCAGAAATTGTGACGTGGTATAAAACCAGTCTGATTATGATGTGCTAATTTGGGGATCAGCTTCTAGAGTCTATTGGCCAAAAATTTAGCATAAATTGTATCTACATTTATTAGGGAAATGGGGCAATATGGTCAACAATGTTCCAGGTTTTTCCCTGGCTAAAGGATCACCATTATCAGATCTCCCTGCCATTCCCTGGGGAAAGCATGTTTTTTGTGTGCAGTAGTCTATTGCCTTCTGTAGGGACTCCTGCAGAATGTCAATAAACTGTTTAAACTGTTTATAAAACCTTCTCTAGGGACTCCTCCAGAATGTCAATAAACTGTTTAAACTGTTTAAACTATTTATAAAACTCTGCAGGAAAAACCCCTGCCCCTGCCAAATTCCTGGTTTTAAAATATTTACCAGCCATTCTGATTTCTTCCCTCTCTAGGGGCATATCCATATCCTTTGTTAGGGTGGGCAGGCGCAGATTCTGCAAGAATCTCTTAATCTTCTCCCTCTCTTTTTTTCCGGGCTGTTCTGGATCATAAGCTTTTAACCAGAGAAAACAGAAACATAAAATTTCACGGCAGATAAGGACCACCTGGCCCATCTAGTCTACGTATTTTTCCTACCCCCCGCGTATACCACAGACCCTAATCTGTTTGTGGCTTACCCTCTCTTCTCTATTGCTAGGGTTCTCTTATTTCTATCCCATGCATTTTTGAATTCCTCCACCATTTTTGCCCCCACCACCTCTGCAGGAAGGCTGTCCTATGTATCTACGACCCCTTCCGTGAAGAAGTACTATACTTCCTCATGTTACCCTGAGTCTGCCCCCCCAGCCTTATATCATGACCCCTTGTCCTTGAAGTTATCTCTTCTCTTCTGAAAGATGCTGTACTCTTGTATCTTATTTATTCCCCTGAGGTATTTTGAAAGTCTCTTTCATATCCCCCCACTCTTTGAATACATGTTGAGGTCCTTCAGTCTCTCCTCATATGTCTTCTGATCCATCCCCTGCACTATTTTAGTTGCCCTTCTCTGAAACATCTCCACCCTATCTATGTCCGACTTGAGATACAGCCTCCAGAACTGCAGGCAGTACTCCAGATGCGGTCTCACCAATTATCTATACAGTGGCATCACCACCACTTTTTTTTCTGCTGTTGATACTTCTCCCTATGCACCACAGCATCCCACTGGCTCTCGCCACAGCCTTTTCACATTGTCTGGTCACCTTTAGGTCATCAGATATGATCACCCCAGGTCCCTTTCCTGTTTAGTGGCCATCAGAACCTCCCCTCCATCATGTATTCTTCCTCTGGATTTCTATGCCCCAAATGCATGATTTTGCATTTCTTAGCATTGAATCCTAGCTGCCACACTCTCGACCACCCCTCCAGCTTGCTTAGATCCCTTCTCATTTTTTCCATCTCCCTGTTGCAGATCTTAGTGTTGTCTGCGAAGAGGCATACCTTCCCTTCCAGCCCCTCTGCAATGTTGGTTATGAAGACATTAGAGAGAACTGGCCCTAACACCAATCCTTGTGGTACCCCACTGGTCAACCCCCTCTCTTTAGACTGAGCTCCATTGACCACCTCCCTCTGTGTCCTGACACTCAACAATTTCTGACCCTATCTTGAGACCCACTCCCAGGTTGCCCAGCTTGTTAACAGCCTCCTATGTGGGACGGTGTCAAAGGCCTTGCTGAAATCCAGGTAGGCCACATCTACCGCCCCTCCCTGATCTATCTCCCTGGTCACCCAGTCAAAGAAATATATCAGATTTATTTGACAAGACCTTCCCACTGTGAATCCATGCAGCCTCAGATCTTGTGCTCCGCTGTCTTCAAGATATGTAACAATCCTCTCTTTTAGCAATGATTCCATCAATTTCTCCACCACTGAGATCAGGCTGATTGGCCTGTAGTTGCCAGCCTCCTCCCTACTCCCACTTTTATGGAGATGGATTACATTTGCCCTCCTCCAGTCCTCTGGAACCTCTCTTGTTTCTATCGATTTGTTGAACAGGGCTGTCAGTGGTGCTGCCAGCTGCCCTCTAAGTTCTTTTAATATTCTGGGATGTATCCCATCTGGCCCCATTGCTTTGTTTACTTTCAGTTTTGCTAGCTCCTTTAGGACTCTCTCTTCCATAAATGAACTGGTGTCCCTACCCCTTCCCTTGGTGCCTCTATCTCTTAACTGTGGATCCTTCCCTTCCCCCTCTTCTGTGAACACTGAAAAAAAAATATTTATTCAGGATTTATGCTTTTTCTAGGTCTTCCTCTACACAAGCCCCTCCTTCCTTTTTCAGTCTTACAATCCCCTCCCCCCCCCGGACTTTCTTATTTCACTAATATACCTATAAAAGGTCTTATCCTCTCTCTTTATTGTCTGGGCTATTCTTTTCTTCCATTTGTGCCTTAGCACCTCTGACTGCTTTACCTGTCTCCCTCGGTTTTTCCAGATACAGTCTCCTTTCTTCCTCTTTCTGTGTACCCTTGTATATCCTGAATGCCAACCTTTTCTCTCTTACCGTTCCTGCCAGTTCCCTTGAGAAGCATAATGTTTTTTCTTTCTCTTTGTTTCACTTACTTGCCTGACACAAAGACTCATTGATTCTGCTATGGCTCATTTAATATATTCCTACTGTTCCTCTACACCCCCATTTCTCCCCTCCTTGCCAGGGTTTCCATAAGATATTCACCCATCTTTGCAACGTCAGCCTGTCTGAAATCCATGACCCTTGCTTTTGTGTGGTTTGACTCCTTTACCGTTCTCACACTGAAACACACCATACGATGCTCACTGGACCCCAGGTGGCTACACACCACTACACCTATAATTCTGTCCCTGTTGGTGAGCACCATATCCCGTATTGTTCCGACCATATCCAGTCTGCAATGAACAAAGGCCTAGTCACTGCTGCCATTTTTGTGGACCTGGCAAAGGCCTTTGACTCTGTTTCCCAACTCCTTCTTATCCAAAAGCTCCATTCTTCTGGCCTGGCCTGGTGCCATCCACTGTAAACTGGTTCCAGTCCTATCTCCATGACAGACAACAATCTATTCTCCCCTCCCCTCCCTATCCTAATTGATGTCCCCCCAGGCTCAATTCTTGTCCCTATTCTATTTTCTTTATTCATAAATGACCTCCCATCTGTCTGCTCACCTTCCCAAATCCATATGTACATGGACAATACTGTGATTTGCCTCTCCGGTTCAACCCCTGCAGAAATGAGTGCCCCCCTGCAGCATGACTTTAATAAGGTGCAGCACAGGTTTCAGTAAAACCAATGCAAACTAAATAAAAAAAAACTGTATCTATGTTCTTTGGTTCCAGGCAAAGAAATTCCAAATATCCGGACTACCCCACATTCTCAACCCTTGAAGGCTCTCCCTTGGACACAGTCAACTCCTTCACATACTTAGGGGTCTGGTTGGACAGCAGCCTTGACTTCTCTGTCCACATTAACTCTATCTGCGCCAAACTTCGTCCTAAACTTGGTGCCCTCTATTGCCACAAAAACAGCCTTCCTTTACCAACCTGCCATGATCTGGTGACTAAGACTATATTACCTGTATTTAACTATGCTGATATTGTCTATGGCTCTGCTACCTCCCTTGCTAAAATAAATATCACTTCCTCACAGGTGGGCTATACCACTAGTTGTCTGAGGCACGCCCCCTTCAGGGCATCTAGGATGTCCCTATTCCTTGCTGTTGCTTTTGATAGAATTTACTAAATTCCTCTACAATATCATTTATAGAATTACTTGGAAAACACCAGCAGCCAGAAGACCAGGGTCCTTGGTAGCAGAATCCAGCATGCAGGATGTGTGGAGATGGCAACATTCTGTAAAGTTAGATAACATTTGTCATACCCTCTGTGTCCTGCCACTCAACCAATTTCTTTTTTTTTTTGCTCCTCCCAAGCCCTTGGCCAGCCACTCCTTTGGGCCGCCTAGGCCGCCCACCCCACCACCATATCCCTTCACCATCCACTTCCCTGTTATTGCTGGAACCTGGGTAACTTGACGTATCCCTTCATTGGGAGGCTCCTCCTCCATGGAGGGGGACCAGGGAGGAGAGTTGCCTGAGGGCATTCCAACCGTATTCCAGGCATGGTAGGGGTTGGCACGGACACTTCCTGGCTTCGTGGTGAGTGGGGATTAGCCACCGACATCTGGTCAGCTAAGTGGACAGTTTTCCCATTTTTCCCCCAGCTCCCCCCTCCAATGAAATGATCCTGCTGTGACAGTGTCCTGGGGGTGGGGGCATTCAGCGGTGTGTTGAGGTGGCACACTGCCAAGAATGCCAGCCACTAATCACTACCAGGAGCCATCAAACAGTGATCCAGGACCCGTCCTCCCCTGGGAGGAAAGCATCCAATGGATGCTGTAAAGTCCCTCCCTGCTGGACTCTGCTCCTGACGTCTGGGCTCAGGGTGCAAATCCTGGTTGCTAGCAAACTGAGCAAACACCCATTGCTCAGCACCACGGAGCTGGCTTAACCAATTTCTGACCCAATTTACTATCTTGGGACCCACTCCTAGGCTGCCCATAATGTGACATAAGTCAAGTTATGGATATTGGATTCCTTTGTGCAGGGCCTTCGAATCCCCCTTGAGACCTGATCTTACCTCAGTTGAAGGGCCAGGAGTCTACCTGCTCTACTTCCTTGAAAGCAATAGGTACATTTTGTACACCTGAGTCATCTTCCTGCCTCTTCCATCAACATTTTCCTACTTCCTTAAAATTGCATCACACGTCTTATCTGCCCCCTCACTCATCTCTTCAATCTTTCCCTAACTACTGGATCCATTCCCTCCACTTGGAAAACAGCTCAAGTAGTTCCACTACTTAAATCTGGTGATCCCATGGACCTCAACAATTACAGGCCCATTTCCATCCTATCAGTACTATCCAAGATGCTCGAAAAATTAGTAAACTCACAATTAAGGGACTATCTGGATAACAATAACCTCTAAATTCAGCACAATCGGATTTAGATCAAGGCATAGCACCATTTCTGCCCTAGCCAGTAACTAACGATTGGCAGATTGCCTTGGATAAGAAGAACAGTACCTGTGCTGTGTTCCTGATTTGAGTAAAGCATTTGACACAGTGGATCATGAATCATTAATCACCTCCTTAGCTCACTCGGACTGGATTCTCTCTCACTCAACTGGTTTAAGTGCTACCATCGATAGTAGGTCATAACTGCAAAAAGAGGAAATTACCTATCCACCTTAAAACCACTGCTAAGAGGTGTACCGCAAGGCTCTATTCTTGGCCCCATCCTCTTTGCCATTTATATTAATAATATTGATGCCAACCTCACTCAATCTAACATTCATCTGTTTGCTGATGATACTGTATTATATGTCAGCAATCCCTCATTACCTAAAGCCTGTGAGCTGTTACAATCTGAATTCTCCATCCTGCAACACAATCTACTGGATAAAAAGCTACTTCTAAATGCCAAAAAAACAAAAGCTATGTTCTTTGCCACAAAGAGTTGCTCTGCCACTGCCCCATTACCCACCACCCTACAATTATCCACCCCACTTGGAGAGAAGCTGGAATTTGTTGATAACTTCAAATACCTTGGAGTCTGGATTGATAACAAACTTGACTATTCTGTCCATATTGAAGAGCTACTAAAAACTGAGACAAAGGCTTGGTCTATTTTTAGAATAAAACACTACCTTAACAGAGACTCCAAAAAAAGATTAATCCAGGCATCATTCCTATCCCTCATTGATTATGCTGACTTTCTCTATGGCCATTGTTCACTCCCCGTCTTAAATAAGCTGGACACCCTGTATCATAGATCCATCAGATTTATTACTGACCTTCCCTCCAGCACCCATCATTGCTCTCTTTATATGGCAGTCAACTGGACATCACTACAACACAGAAGAAATAGGAATGCTGCAATCTGGATATTCAAAGCTTTAGCAGGCAAACTACCCACCTATATCACAGACGGTTTTACCCAAATTACTTCTAGGCCATACACCTTAAGGATCAGTAAACTCATCATACTAAAGGTCCCCAGTGCCTGCACCCGGTTTGGGAGGGCCGCTATCAGCTACTCACTAGCAGTTGCATGGAATTCACTCCAAAATCCATGAAGCTAAATAGCCTCTTACCTTTAACATCCTTCAAAAGATTATTCTCCACCTATTTCCAGAACTCTGCAATTGCTTTTATCAGGCCTAATCCCTACCCTGCCTACCCTCCCACCCCTTTTTCCGTGTTCCATTATGTTAGTTCTACTTCTATTTTCCAATCACCTGATATACTCTCATAAAAGCCAATTAGGCCTATAATTTATATATTATGCCTGCTATACCCATTGTCTCCTTTTTCTTACAGGTTAAATGGTTTTACTGTGCCTTGTATATATATAAATTGTTGTATATTATCACTTTATGTCATTGTACTACTGTTTATGTTATTCTTGTCTATGGAAAAATACTTGTACTCTTATTTATATGACCACTCAGGTCCATCTTGTAAATGAGCTACGCTCAATGATGTTCGCCTGATTAAATAAAGATTTTGATTGATTGATTGATTGATTTTAAGTAGCTGTCCCCTTATCTCTTGGATCTGGGTAAGTAGGTCTGGCCCACCATCCAATTTATGTTGTTATTCTAACTGTCTCAATTTGCTCTTTAACTCAATTTGTTTTTTAATTATCTTTCTTTTGGTGAGTTAGATATGTGATCATTTTCCTTTGGAGCACTGACTCCATAGCATTCCATAATGTGGTGGGGGTAATTAAGTCATCAGTATTCAAGTGGAAATACTCCTCCAAAGATTCTTTTATCATATCTCTAAAGGGCTCACTTATTAGAGCCCCACATTAAGGTGCCACAACCCTCTTCTAGGTCGAGAACCCAGTTCTAAATCCAGGTTCACTGTCACATGGTCAGAAAGATCAATCATGTGAATCTTTGATTCTACAGCTCGATATAGCTGTGCCATCGGGAGATACCATCTATCAGTATGGCTTTAAGTTGTGTGCGGGTTGGAGTAAAAAGTGTAATCTAGCTTTACAGGATGTTGCCATCTCCACACATCCTGCATGCTGGATTCTGCTACCAAGGCCCCTGGTGTTCTGGCTGGTGGTGTTTTCTGTGGAAGACCTACATTAGTTCTGGAGGAGTCCACCCCTGGGTCTACTATGCAATTAAAATCCCCACCTGGTATGCAGAACTCATGCACTTTCCCTGCTGTAGATTGAAAGATTTTTGGGAAGAACAAGTGTGAGGCCAGGTTAGAGGGCATAGACATTTAATATAGACATCTGTGTGCCCTGGTAGGAACCATTCACTAGGACCCCCCCCCCCATGAATCTGCACAGTGCCCCTCAGGAACAAACAATGAGTTTCTTTTGACTAAAATGGCTACTCCGTTGATTTTCCCCCAGTGTGGGATGAAGCGCAGACTTCTCCCACCCATTGTTGGCAGAGTTTTTATGCTCTGCCTGTGACAGGTGCGATTCTTGGATCAATGTGATTTCCAAATCCAGTTTCTTTAAATGAGAGAGTACTGTGTCCTCTTTATCAGGCTGTGTATTCCATTCACATTAAAACTAACAAGTTTCAGTGCCATTGTAAGGTCTTGGTGGGCACAAGCTTTCCACTATGGAAATCTTGTTGTCTTTTAGGAAGGAGTGGCAATGCCCTATCCTCCTCATGGATTGATGTTTGACCAGTGGTTTGGGTATCTCTAAACTCATTGTGTCCAGAGCTTATAATAATGTTAATAGCAAGTATCCCTGACCAGTCTGTAGGGGGAATGGAAAGGAGTGGGTGGATTGGGGTAGTGGGAACAAGGAGGCGCCCTGGGGTCCAGGAGAGGGGTCCTCCCTGCCTGGTTCCCATACCCAAGGGTTCTGCTGTTTGAGGCAAGTAATGTGGTCTTCCTTGGTCACTAATCCTACTCGGGCAGTGCTGTGCAATGCTAGGTCTATTAAGAACAAAACTGCTTTAATAGCAGATCTTGTTGGATCAACTGACCTGGCTTGCATCACCAAGACCTGGCTGAATGAGAATGCTTGTCTAATGTTAGCTTCAGCAATTCCAGCTGGGTACTTGGTGATATACGGCCCGAGGATGGATCATAGGGGTAGGGGTGTAGCCATCTGTTTTAGATCAGAACTGAACCTTGTGGAGGTTCCAGTGGGGATCACCAACTCCTTTGAATGTATCATGGGCGAGGGTGTAGGGTGCAGGATTCTTCTCATCTGTGTCCACTAGGAGATGGGAAAGTTTTCCTGCAGGAAGTCGCAGACTTCATTGTTGACCTGGCATTGGGGTCCCCCAGATGACTGATCCCCAGGGGGATTTTAGTGCCTGGGTTGACGAAGAACTTTTGCAATTTGGTCAAGACTTCCTCCAGCTAATGAGTTTGTTGGGCCTTACATAAGTTGTTACCTCCTCGACCCATATTGGTGGTCATTTATTGGACTTGATGTTCCTCCTGGGGATGGAGATATCTGATTTGGTGGTGGAGCCAGTCAGGTGGTCTGATCATCACACCACTGGGTTCAGTTTCATGGCTCCCCCAGTAGGCCTGCCCCTATGAAGATGGTCCAGTACTGCCCTTTGAGGGGTGTTACCCCAGATGGCCTAATGGTGGAGCTGGACCTATTGGGTGTACCAAGTGAATGCATGGATCCAGGGGATCTAGTACTTGCCTATAATAAGTCAGTAGTGGCGGCCCTGGATTCCATAGCTTCTGTTCGTGTTTGTCCCCTCATTCTTCACTCAAGGTCTCCCTGGTTTGATGAGACCTTGAAGGAGTTGAGGAGAGTGGGATGAAGGCTAGAGAGGAGCTGGCAGAAATCAGGCCTGGAGTGTGACAGACTTAGATTGATGGCCCATTATGGGGTCTATCAATCAGCAATCACCCGTAAGAAGGCAGAATTCCTGTCCAGGGAGATTGCTGCTGTGCAGAACTGAACAGCTAAGCTCTTCCGGACTGTGGACAGATTGTGCAATCCAATCTGTCTCCAGCCTGGGGGAGCTTTTTCACAAGAACGGTGTGATGAGTTTGCTCGGTTCTTCGCAGATGAAGTTGCCACAATCAGATCTGGCATCTGTCTGGCTCCCTCTAATGGGAGCTGCGGTGGTCAGCAGGAGATGTCGGTTGCCCTGTTTACCTGGTCTGACTTTTACCGACCCTCAATCACTGACATTGTGATGGTCATCCAGACGCAGTGACCAACCAACTGTAGTTTGGATCCAGGCCCCACACACCTTCTGGTAGGATGCGTGGATGAGATCGGCCTGGTCCTAGCTGAGATAGTCTGGAGGTTTTTGGAGAGGGGGATATTTCCGGATCCCATAGAGGAGGTGGTTGTTCGGCCCCTCCTTTAAAAGCCCTCCCTTGACCCGAACTGTCTGGCGAACTACAGACCTGCCTCTAACCTACCCTTTGTGGGTAAGGTTATTGAGAAGGTGGTTGCGTCACAGCTGGATGATCATTTGAGGAGCCACAATGTCTATGATTGTCTCCCATCTGGATTTAGGAAGAGACATAGTACCAAGATGTCCCTTGTCCGAGTACTACATGACCTCCTAATAGCGAGCGATCGGAAGACCCGTTCCATCTTGGTCCTCCTTGATCTCTCTGCAGCATTTGACACTGTAGACCATGGTGTGCTGTTGGAGCACCTACAGTTCATCTGTGGACTGTCTGGTATGGTCCTCAGGTGGTTTTGGTCTTTTCTCGAGGGTAGGACTCAGAGAGTGGTGTCTGGAATTTATTCCTCGGCTCATCTTCCCCTATCCTGTGGGGTGCCGCAGGGCTCCATCTTTTTACCCATGTTGTTTGCAGTGTATGTGCTGCCATTAGGAGAGATTATTAGGTGGTATGGTCTGAGTTTTCACTGCTATGCAGATGATACTCAGCTGTGCATGTCCTTTGTACCCAGTCAGGATGTGTTCCTCTTGGTATTTAACAACTGTCTAGCAGAGATCCAGGAATGGATGAGTGCGAGCTGGCTACGGTTAAACCTGGCTAAAACTGAGGTGCTGCTTGTGGACCCAGATCATCGGGAGGTGGGTTTGTTGGCAGGACTACCATCTGGATTATGGATTGGGCGTGTTCAGCTGACTACCTCAGACTGGGTGTGGAACCTGGGTGTTATTTTTGAAAATGGCATGACCCTTAAATCTCAGGTGTCGGCAGTTGTCAAAACCTCTTTTTACCATCTAAGGAATATCGCACAGGTGAAATATCTGGTTCCTCCTGATGATCTTCCAACGGTGGTCCATGCCTTTGTTACTTCCCGCCTTGACTACTGCAATGCCCTTTACCTAGGGCTACCGGGGGTTGATATCCGCTGTGCAGGTAGTTCAGAATGTGGTAGCCAAGCAATTGACTGGTACTTCTAGGACCAGTCATATAACGCCTGTGCTCTGTGGACTGCACTGGCTGCCAGTACAGTGGTGGATCACCTTCAAGGTTGGTTTGCTGACCTATAAAGCCCTACACGATTAGGGACCTAGTTACTTCAAGATCTTCTTCGCCCTTACTGTCCCCTCCGCCCTCTCCGATCCACCGATGAGGGATTGCTAGAGGTTCCCAGGGTCCGTTTGAAGATATCTAGGGCTCGGTCTTTTGGTTTTGCGGCCCTGACCCTGTGGAATTCTCTGCCTCGTTGGGTGTGAGATTACCTGGCCATCCAGAGTTTTAAAGCTGCACTTAAAAGCTTATTTATTTAGTCTGGCATACCCAGATTTTTAGGCTGCTGCTATAATTTATTGAGTTTTAAATTGTTGGATCTTATTAATTTAATTGATTTGTCAAGATTATTTATTATGTTGTTTTACATATGTACACATGCCTTGGTTATGAGAAATGCACATTTTTACAATTAAAGATTGATTTAATTTGATTTGAGTACCATATTAGACCCTGTGGATATGTGAGGTAAACTCCCAATAGTAAATACAGTTTAATATTTTACATGTGCAGTGAGACAGAACCACATGGTTTCCCAGGATACATCCATCCTGTCTCCCCTTTGTACCGCCCCTTCCAACCTGCTGAGGATTGGGAGAGTGCAAGGCTTTTGCACCTATGGGATCACAATAGTCAAACATAACAGTATGAACAAGTAGAACTATGATAACATGCTAACATACATGCAAAACAGTAATACAATAAACAAAGAGTAAACAATTGACTCCCAAACAGTACTAAAAAAAAGCAAGTGTTCTGGGACCCCAAGAGGAGTCTGAAAATGAAAAGCACTCATGGGGAGGGAGCATATTCTCACAGAGATATATCCCTAGATGCAAATAGCATCTGTATCCTACTGACATCTGTCTAGCCTGTGAACAGGGGTGCATGGAGAGTTCAAGCACTCTAAGGGCAGATACTGCACCCTGCCCCGGTCTGCTCACACTGAACATACTGAATTAGTTTGGGTGGGCAGTCCACCTACCAACTGTTCAGGCTATCCACACTATGCAAGACAGGACCAGTCCACAGACTCTGACCCACCACAGTGATTCACTGTATGAACACTCCCATAACTGGGTTTATGCAAACAGGGGAGGGCAACATTTCTAATATGCTACAGTTCCGAAATGGCCTTTAGGTACTGCAAGGGAAGCGGGGACCTGAAAGACCAAAGGTAACTGGAAGAATTGCTGGAGGTCCTGTTCTAGAGTCAGCCATTTCATTCTTTAGGGAACCACATCTCCCCCCCCCGCCCCAACCTCCCACAAGTCAGTTCTTATGCTGAGCAGCAGTTTAATACAAGCTGACAATTGTACTGCTGCCAGTCTCTCCAGAGCAGGAAAAATATGAACATTCCAGTCTCTGCTGGTGCAGCCAACAAGGCAGTAACTGCCTTAAAAAAGGCTTGCAGTCTGTTGTCCAGTAAAAGCCAGATCTTACTGAAACACAACATATATTGATGAGCATAAAATGGTGTGGGGGCCCATACATCGGCACCACTAGTACTCGTCACTCTCTTCCAATCTCACTTGCTGCCATCTCCAACATGAGATCAGTTCTGAACATTGCAAAGTTTAAATAACAATGAGGCAGCTGAAGCAGTTGGTGTGCTCCTTACTGGGGGTTGGGGGGGACCACTACTGAACTTCACTGGTCAGTCATGTGGAGGAGGGAGACATCATGGGGGGGCAAGGCACATTCCAGTGCCACATCATAATGCATGTAAACATACAAGTCGACCTCCAGGTCTGGGATGAAAATAGTGTGTTCCCCCCCCCCAAAGTAACAGCACACCTCACTAACCCAGTCTCTGTCCTCGGTGTCACTCCTCCTTTCATTTAAGTGAAAAAGAGTCTGCCAGCATTACTGCCCCTCACTAGATAATTGTAGGTACTCACTGCACTCAAATATATTGTATGTCTGAAAATAAAAAGTTTCATGCCACAGTAATTCAAGGGCTCTCTTCACATCTGAAAGACTGGAGGAAGGTCTTTATTTCTGCAAGTGTCAGGTTGTTTTGGCATTTCTTGGCTGCTGTTGAACTAGATTTGGTCCAGGCTTCCTTCTGCAGGGTCTGCTTCTCATGGGGCTCTCGCTGGGTCTAGAGCCTTCAGGGACATCAATTTTCCTCGCGTGGAGTTCCTGAACTGCTGCCTCTGGGTTTTCAGACATCATGGGGCCATCCGGGAATGAGATCTGTAGCCTTGCTGGATGTGACATTGAGAACTTTATTTTCTGCACTTTTAAAGCTCTGAGAATATTATAGTAAGCTTTATTCTTGGCTAAAACTACTGGGCAGTAGTTGTTGTCAAAGAAAAACCTCTGCCCTTTATACATAATCTCCACTTTCTTCCACACCCAAATCAACTCCTCCTGCTTCACTACATAATTTAAAAATCAGAGAACTATTCCTGGGGTCTTGTGTCAGGCCCAGATGGTTTGGAGGCCAGTGCTCATTGGGCTCTCTCAATAGTTAATGGGCACAAGTCCTCAATAGCCAAAACAGATGGTAAAAACACATTCTGGAATGTATTCATGTCTTTTCCTTCCTCCCCCTCTGGCACACCATAGATCCACAAGTTGTTTCATCTTAAGTAGTTCTCTAGGTATTCACATTTCTCTGTAAGGTGTTGCTGGTCCTGCATAACTTGGAGGAGAACCCATGTGAGATGGCCCACACTTGTGTCTGCTGCCAAGCTATGTTGCTCAAGATCATTGACTTTGGCCTCCAGAGCTGCAAAGTTTTCTTTCAACTCATGTGTAGGGACCAGATCTCAGCTTGAAAGTCTCCAAGTTCTTTCAGAATGGCAATGTTAGCTGCCCTGTTGCAACTCCACCTTCGGCCATGTTGCCCACCTTTTTACACATCTTGGATGTAACTTGCTGTAGTCCTGCAAGATCTGACTGTTGCTTCTAATTTTGTGGTTTTCTGCCACCACGCATTGAAACCATAAGCTTCTGCTGTTAATTTTAGTTAAGTTTGATGAATTGAAATGGTTATGATGTGAAGCTTTATCTCAACCTGGAACAGAGCTGCAGTTCTATTCCTCCACTACAGGTTGTGATGTCAACAGAAGTGGTGTATCTCCTTTAAAAGTAGCTTGCTGACTTACAGTACAAGGCCCTGCATGGGCTGGACCTGGGGTTACCTGACTGATCTTACCTGACTGATCTCCTGAATCCTCATGCCCTCTCTGCTCCACTAAGGAGGGCCTCCTGGTAGTTTCCAGGGCAAGGCTATAGACCCCAGGGGACTAGGTCTTTTAAGTGGCAGGTCTGGTCCTTTGGAACTCACTCCTGAGAGCCCTGAGGAAGGCCACTTCGTTGGACACCTTTAAGAGAGGTCTGAAAACTATTTGTTTGCACAAGTGTTTGGGGACTGATGTCCCCTTTTTTGTCATTATCCCAGTCTGCTGTTGTGTATTTATTTATTAATTTGTGATGGATTCTATGATATTTTATTATAGTTGCATAACATTTTATGTATTATTTATTATTTTATTAATCTGTTATATTGGCCCTACCATACTATGATGTAATGGTGCCCTGAGCCTCCTGGGAAAGCTGCCAGTTAAAAATAAAGACTACTACTACTACTACTACTAAAGGATGTTACACCTTGTGCATGTAGGTAATTCCAGCTTGTGCCATTCATGCAGCTTCACTGGCATGTGGTACATATTTTGCAAGATTTTAGACGGCTTGTAGTAGTAGTAGTAGTAATATTTTATTCATAATTTACATATGAATAAGGATTACCCAGTTGAGCAAAGTTAATTTTCAATGGGGTCCTTGGAGCAAAAATTATTGCAAGGTACATAATCATAAGTAGCATACAATATACAAGAAGTCATACTTTAAACATACAAAGAAACGTATCAAACATGAGAAATATAATTTTCATGATACAAATACATATATATTCATTCACTCAAAATGCTCCACTCAGCCATCCAGAAAAACAAAATCTAAAAATTACTACTCTAATTCCTAACAATTATGTTTAAAATGCTAATTTATATTATAATTTAAATCGTAATGATGTAACCATAAGAATAATTAATACACATTATATCTAGGGCACCATGGCAGATATTTCTTTCCTAAACCTATTAACTATTTTATCAATCTTTTTCAGACTCACTAATTTATTTAATGGTCCTAAAACTTGGGCCAGAAAGCATAAACTGAGGTTCAATGAAGACAAATGCAAACTTATGCATTTTGGACATACTACTCAATTAGCAAAATATTCTTTGAATTGCAGGGAATTAGAAACTACCAAAGGATCTTGGTATTATTATAACTAACAATTTGTTGTTTGATAATCATACCAGGGAGGTGGTAAAATGAGGCAATAAACTTCTGGGATGCATATTTAGGCACATAAAAAGTAGGGGTGCCAAGGTCATAATGCCATTATACTCTTCATTGGTCAGGCCTCATCTGGAGTACTGTATGCCCTTCTGTTTACCACATAACTAAGGCAACATCAAACTAATTGAGAGAGTGCAGAGAAGAGCCACCAAAAGAGTAAGAAACCTTAACGTATGCCATATGAGGAAAGGTTAGTAGAATTAAATTTGTACTCTCTGGAATGTAGATAACTAAGAGGTAATTTCTGCCTTGTGTAGAGAGCATTCGAAGATGAGATATGGCAATGTATAGGGTTAGATAGAAATATGACCAACATAATTACTAGATCACATATTCTCCAGCTTAAGGGAGAGGTATACAAAACAAACAAGAGGGTGGTGTCAGCATGGAACCCTCTTCCTGAATCAGTAGTATATATCACGACAATGGAAGTCTTTAAGAAATCTTTAGACAATTTCATGGGCATTACATGTAGAAGATATTACCGCTGATACAGTACGTGGTGAGTCACCTTTGGCTAATGCTGACTGACTTGGTCATTCTTTATGAAATCTATGAAATTACAAGGAATAGCATTCCAAGCTCTTGGGCCTAAGTAATAAAATGCAGACATCCCTATGTTAGTTTTCCTAGGGGGCAGAGCATATTCTACACTAGTGCTGAACTTAACCCTTCTTTAAACTATCTAATTTCTAAATTATTCATAATGTTACCAGGGATCCTATCTTTTTAACATGAACACATCAAATTAACAAGACGCATATTTCTTCCTCTATTCTTTCTTAACCAACCAAACTCTGAATGCATTTGAGAATGGTGAGTCCAATAGGGCTGTCCAGAAGGAGGCAGGCAGATCTGTTGTACATCACATCCAGCTTTGCCAGCTCCCTTTCTGACGCCCCCATACAGAGTAAGTCCCTATAATCAAATACCAGTATGATCATAGTATCTACAGTTGACTTCTGTGGTTACTTTGGCAGACACTGTTAATCCTATATAGCATACTTCCTTTCTAGATTTGACACAGTTTTGTCTACATGAATGTTCCATTTACATGTTTCATCCAGCCAGATTCCTAAGTATTTATAAGACTGGACCTGTTCCAGCACTACATTATTCTTTGTCACCATGGACAAGGATTCCTTAGCTAACCACATTCCTTGAAGTAAAAATGTTTGACGTTTTTTAGCATTTAAAACTAATTTGTTCCTGGAGAAAAAAAGTTGTATCTGATCAAATGCATTTTGCAAATTAATTTCTATTTTTTTCACAGAATCTCTTATCGTATATAAAACAGTGTAATCTGTGTACAGATGTAATTTAACATCAGGGTTATGTGCTGTAAGGTCATTCATATAGACATTAAGTAACAAGGGCCCCAATATTGAACCTTGGGGTACTCCTGAGATTATTTGTGCATTGCCTGAGGAAAAAGACTCCCATACTATTGCTGCCTCACCCTAATGTAATCTATAAACTCCTTTCTGGCCATCTGTGTACCAGCGGTAGTGTGCCCGTCATTAGGGTGCCACATAGTGGAATTCTCCACCCCCTCCCTGAGGTCTGCCCCCCCAGAGTTACAATATTTAGAAAGGGGGCATGGGGGATGTGGGGGGCACAAAAAGAAGGGACAGTGACATCGGGACGTGGCACCCTAATGACCATAAACTATTTCAAGGTGGTGGGTGACAAACCCAGGGCTTCAGTCTTGGACAGGAGAGTGTCATAGACCAGAGTATCAAAGACTTTCAAAAGATTGATAAAAATTGCCCCCACAGACACCCTCCTGGATGTTGCCCATCACCTTGATCAAGGCTGTGGTGGTACTGTGTTTTGAGTGAAAGCCAGATTGGAAGTTACTTAAAATGTTATTATTTTCCAAATGCCATTTTATTTGGATATTAAAAATCTTCTCTAATGTTTTGGACACTACTGAAAACAATAAAATTGGTTGATATTTCCCTATGTCTAATTTATACTTGAACATGAGTCTACAGTTATCAAATTTTATGAGTCTGTGGGAATTATTCCAATTTGTGGTTCATTGGTTAGAATTTGGGCCCAATTTGATGCCTTTGGATAATAGTTTGACACTGTGCCAAATCTGTGTGGCATAAGGCCCCTCAGGGTTTGATAGAGATTGAGTATCACATGTTTCTCCTGTGCCAATTGTATCAAACTGGTATAGTTGCCTGTATATGCTTACTGAGGCACCAGTGGGTATGGGAGATAATCTCTTGGGCAGCTTAGCTATTGAAGGATGACTCAGGGGTGATATCCTCTAGTTGATGGAGTCACTAGGCCTCATACAAGTACTTATTTCTGCAACCCATCATCACAGTCATACCTTGGACTTCGTATTCTCAGTGGGGCTTGAGATTAACAATCTCAAAATTGATCCAGTCTGCTGGTCAGATCACTGTATGGTAAAGTTCTCATTCAGGGATGCCCCTTGTAGTCCAACCCCAGTGGAGCTGGTCTGTTACCAACCATTAAAGGGGTTGTCCCCAACTGGACTCCAGGTGGTGGTGGACCTGTTGGGTGTGATGGCTGCTTGTGAGACAGGATCAAGGGATGCAGCGGTGGCTTATAACAGAGCTATTACCTCGGCCCTTGAATCTGTTGCACCAGTACATAGATGACTCAGAACCTCTTGCTTACGATCCCTGTGATTTGCATGGGAGCTCAGTGGAGCATTGTTAGCAGAAGTTGAAGACCAATAAGGACAAACTGGCTTTGAAGACTCAGTACAGTGAGTGTCAGAGGGGAATCTCCAGTAAGACGATAGCATTCCTGTCCAGGGAGATTGACACAGGTAAGAACAGACCAGCTTAGCTTTTCAGGACTGTTGGCAGGCTGTTGCATCCTGCCTGTCTCCAGTTGGTAAAGGCAAATTCATCTGCCAGGTGTGAAGAGTTGCTCAGTTCTTCTCTGATAGAGTGTCATTGATCTGGTTGGGGATTGCCCCAACTGGGCTTTTACAGCCCAGCAGAGGGGAAATGGTTGTCACTAGGAGCACCTCTCCAGCTTGGGGACGTCTTAGGCCATTTTCAGTAGAGGAGGTTTGCAGGGTGATGTCAGAGCTGCAGACCACTTTTTGTGAGCTGAACCAAGGACTGACATGCCTCCTAGTGAGTAGTGTGGGGTTTCCGGGCCCAGTGTTTACTGAGATAGTCCAGTGCTCCCTTTCAGAGGAGTCCTTTTGAAGCACATTGAAAGATGCGCTGGTGAGGCACCTTCTGAAGAAACCATCTTTGAACCCAGACTGCTTGGCAAGTTTTAGCCCCCTCTCTAACTTTGCCTTTCTAGGAAAGGTTATCGCGAGGATGGTGGCACTGCAGCTCATGACACACCTCACAAACTTTTTTTTTATATATATTTTGGCCCTCAATTGCCATTGCTGGTGGCTCCTAATTGCCTGTCTATCTGGCCCCCCAAATGGGGGACTGTCATGGTGCTTGGTACTAGGGATTTACCCCTTAGTTTCCCTCTTGTCCCACCTCCTCTGAGGATGCTGGCATGAAGGACTAATGTCCAGGTTGGTGATGTGCTGATGCACATCTCAGCCAAGCACCTAACAGTGTCTTCCCCCTCTTCCAAAGGAGAGTGTCCCCTGGGATGCTCAGTCCTCCTCCTGCCAGCCAGCCCCTAATGACCCAGGCTAGTTTCTGAAGCTGGATCAACAGCATCATGAGCAGTAGCACTCCCACTGCACCAATGGGGCAGCCCCACCTCACGACCGTAACATCTATGCGCCACACCAGTCCTGGTTTAGGTCTAGGCACAGTACGAAGACTGCATCGGTCTGGGTGCATAATGACCTTCTTGGAGCAAGAGGTAGAGGGAAATGGTCAGTTCTTGTTCTACTCTCTCCTCAGCATTTGACATTGTGGACCATGGTTTGTTGGTGGATCACCAAAGAGTATTATGGACTCACTGGCACCATCATCAGCTGGTTTGAGTCCTTCCTTAGAGACAGGATGCAGAGGGTGGTGATGGAGAATTTCTCCTCACTCTTGAAGCCCTTGCTTTGTGGTTTACCCCGGAGCTTGATCCTCTCATCTATGCTGTTGGTGGTATACATGCTGCCCCTAGGTGAGATCATCAGACATTACAGATTGGGTTTCCACTGCTACACAGGTGACATCCAGCCTCACCTGTCATTTGCACCCAGGATGCCTGGCACAGCTGACGTACAGAATTTATGCCTGGCCCAGATCCAGGACTGGATGTCCTCCAGCTGGCTAAGACTTCACCTGGATTAGAAAAAGTTATTAGAGATTATGCATGGTTGAGGGCAGGATGTGGGGGCAACCAAGGAAATGACTGGCCTGGTACTAGGTTCTTCCAGCCTTGTAGCGTCCATTAAGGTAAAGATTCTTGGGGTATTCTGGATGAAAGTCTGATGATTTTGGCTCAGGTGTCTTCTGTAGTCCAGAGTAGCCTTTACCATCTCAGGAACATTGCCCAGATAAAAGCCTTGATCCTACTGGATAACCTGCCATCACTGGTCCATGCCTTTGTGACTTTTAGACTTGACTATTATAATGCCGTATACTTTGGGATTAGTGAAGGTGTCCAACAATGTTTCCAGCTAGTACAGAACACTGCAGCTAGGCTGCTGACAGGCCTTCTGGAGTTCTGTCACATGAACCCAGTCTTGCACAAACTGCACTGGCTGACAGTGAGTAGTAGTAGTAAGTAATAACATTTTTTATTCAATTCATGTACAAAATGAATGAATCGGATAGCTCAACTGAGACAAGCTCATTTCCAGTGAGGTCCATTGTGCAAATTCGCAAAATTACATAACAAACAATACAAAATGCAAGACATATGCAAAAATAGCATTAAACATAATAGTCCATATTTTCCAACAAGAATGAATGCCGTAAGTCCTCAGTGCACTGAACATATGGCGTATGGGGCTTGTGGCATTCGCCTGGTGACATTCTGGAATTTTCATCCCTCGCACTCGGCATAGGTCCTTTGACCACAAAAGTGAGGTCTTGCTTGTGCTGTCCCTCCAGGACAAAGTCACGGTGGTTGTGCCAGAGCATTGGTGCAAGCAGCCATACATCGCGGAAACTGTCGCAACTGCACCCGAGAATGGATATTTGGGTGCATTTGCAGCAAAGGGATATGGCGCACTGCAAAAGTTAAAGTCCCGTGGCGCAGAGCTGGATGCAAGCCCTGCGCCTCCTTTGGAAAATCTGGCCCAATTTACATAAAACAAAATTTCAATAATATCCTATTAAAGTGCATGCTGCTGCTGGTTTTTCACTAAAAATTCATAGATACCATAAGATAATTCAAGTATAGTTTGTTGTCTTGCTTCTTTTATAAACCAAGATTTGAAGTCGCCCACTATGATTCTACCATTTACTAACCGAAGAGTTTGCGGTATGGAGTTCCAGATCCTCAGCCCTCTAGACAAAAAATGTGATTTATACGGCTTTGTTTTAAAATTTGGTTGACAGTATTCCAGGCCTAACGTTGACCTCAGGCCTTGTTTTATTGGCCTAGGTACTAATTTATCAACGATATAATCCGGGACCTGCCCCAAGGCACATTGTGTCATGAATAATAAAGCATGCAAAGACCTTCTTTGTCTAATATTAATCCATTGTAGTTTTTCAAATAATTCTACTCTTTGCTACCTTTTAGGAGTATTTATGATGAATCTCACTAACTTATGATATACTATGTCTAGCCTATTTAAACTACTCTGTGCGGCACCTGCATAAACTAAATCCCCGTAGTCTATCAACAGTAAAATTAAGGAATTTACCAAATGCTTCCGTGTTGCTTCAGTCAGGGAAAATGTATTCCTATATAAACAGCCTAAACCTTTCCCTACTTGTTTTTCAATAGATTCTATATGTAGATCCCATTTCAGGGTCGGGTCCAAATGTACTCCTAGATATGTATAACTCTGCACATTAACTAAGGTAATATTATTAAAAGTTCTAATCTGCAAGGTTGTTTCTGGTGAACACATTTTTTGCTGTTTAGAAAAAAAATCATTACTTGGGATTTTATAGGATTCAAAATCAGCCTAGATCTCAGTAAGTAATACTGTAGTTCATCAAAAGCTCACTGAAGTATAGGCTGAATACTTTCTATAAAGGTACCTTCAACATACACAATAGTATCATCCTCGTATAGATGATATTTAGCCCTAGATTCTGTAATATTAACATTGTTCATGTATATGTTGTGTAAAACTGGGCCCAGGATTGAACCCTGAGGTACGCCTGTTACTATAGTCGTCTGACTAGGCGTCCAAACTCCAATAGTAACCACTTGTTTTTTGTGGGCCAGGTATTGTTGAAAGCATTTAATTACAGAACCAGACATACCAATAGTATTGAGGTTGGACAGGAGGATGTCGTGGTTCAAGGTGTCAAAGGCTTTGGACAATTCTATAAAGACTGCCCCAATGGCATGCCCCTGTCCAAAGCCTCAATAATATGTCCAGTAACCTTCACTAAAGCAGTGGAGGTGCTGTGCAATGGTCTGAAACCAGATTGAAATTTATTGATGATCTTCTTATCCTCCAAAAATGTTGGAGTTGGACACTCAGTAATCTTTCAAATGTTTTGGCAATGACTGGTAAAAGAGATATTGGACGATAATTTTAAATTGAAGTTTTTAACCCATTTTTATGTTGGCTCGCGCGCTTGTGCCAGCCAACATCTTCTTGATAATAGCAGATGTGGAGGCGCGGTCAGTGTTGGGCGAATGCAGTGCACGCATCAGAAGATGCATCCCTCATTCCCCCAATCAGCTAGCAGCAGACGCTGACCTCATGCATCCCTAATGTGGCCACCAGATCTAACGAAAGGTCCGCTGCAACGAGAGCGAAGCTGTCATGCAGTATGCTCACAACACCCCTCCTGACGTGTACGCAACACTGCCGCCGCCTCCTGTCAGAATGCTGATGGGGGAACCCACTCCCTGTCGGCATAATGACCCCCCTCTCCCATTTAAACTGTATGTCAAGGGGGTGTCCAATCCCCCTCAGCATCATGTGTCCCCCACTTTTGTTGTCTGCCGAGGGCTTCCCAATCCCCTCGGCTCATATCCTTCCTTTAGAATGTGCGACGGTGTGGTGCAATCCTCAATCTATACCTTCCCAAAACACTTAGGTGGCATGTTGGGAGCCCACCCTTGTGTGCCAAATACCCTGTAAAAATTTAAAAATCCTGCAATTTTTTTTTTTTTTTTTAAGTTGTACCTGTGAAAAGGAAAGTCCCTCAGGGTCTCCCTGCCCCTCCAGCAACCCGTTCCCACCCTCTGCACACCCTGCCTCCCCACCCCCACCCCATACTTACCTCTGAGTCTGGCGATGATCTTTGGTGGACTGAAACACATCTGCGCTCTTCAAAGCCGAACGCAAACTGAAGAAATGCCGATAAACTGTATAATGCCATAAATAGTATTTTTTCAACTTTGTTTCATATCTCAACCTTTTTTGGGAATTTTGACAGACAGATGGATCAACCAACAGGAACCTTTTGGACCGAAGGGAAATTCCCAAGCTGCCAGCAGCAGTCAGTCAGTCTGGAGTTAGAGTTTGAAGAGTAAACAGCTTGAGTGATTCGAGCAGCAGTCCCTGCTTAGTTCACGTGGGAGATTAGTGGAAAGGCTGAGTTTGGCCTGTCTGCCTGCAGTCCCTCGAGAGGAAATCCTTTGAAAGGCTTAGCAATCAGACTGTATCTGAACTGAAGTGAGAGAAAAGCCACTGAAGTGTGGCCAGGCTTAAACCTGAAGAAGAACAAAGATTTGCTGTATGCGATCAGCCTGTGAGGACATCCATTCACCACAGAACTCCTGGTTTTGCTCAGAGACACTGATATTGCTGCAGGACTGCTATTCGCTTTGTGGTATGGTGATTGTTTTACTATAAATGTGCTGTGTGCTGTTAGTGGGTCGCAGTTTGGTTCCACGCTTGCTGGAAGCTGCATCCAGCCTTCCCAGACTGGTTTCCGAACTGTTTTACCTGGCCTGGGCCCTGCCACACTGGCCCAGCCAGCTACATCAGGCACAGAGAACACCATCGACGAGAGACTCGCCTGGGGATCAGCCCCCTGCTCAACATCTCGAACAGAAACGACACCACGGTGATTTGTGTGGGCCCTGCTTCTCCTGACATACCAGTTGTCAACCTGCAGTCTCCATTTCATCCCTCCTTTGTCTTGCATTGGGTAGTGTGAGTAATAATCAGGGTAGTTCCCTGCAACAACAGCTAAATCTTAAGTGTTGTCATCTGATTGCATCGTTGTTTTCCTTTCATGAACTGAGCCTTCAGGCTCTGGATTACAAATTGTGTGTGGTTGTGTATGCCTTTTCTTTTCATCACAGAGCCCCAACCAGCTGCGACGCCGGCCTACCCTGGGCATTGATTCAGGCTAGCCCACCTTCCTTCCAACTGGGTACTCGGAGTGTGTGACTGTGTAGGGACAAAAAGTGCATGCATAATTGCCTGACTAAATCAGTTTTTGAATTAATCAACCTGATTACGCCCCTCCCTTGTTCAATTCCCCTGAATAAATCAGATCTAACTCTTTTTGCATTTAATCTGACTGTGGTTCCAGTTTGTACCAAAAGCACTGTACTGTTGTTATTTGCTGTGCCTAACCTTGTTTTGCAGGAGGTTTCCAGGGTTGAACTGATGGAACCAGCCCTGGTGGTAAGTGCAAACAGTGTGAGGACTGGTATGAAGGATAGGGGCTACTGTGAAAGTGTTTGTTTCATATTGTCTAGACAACTAGAGGGCTGTACCTAGGTTAGCCTTGTTACTAGCAACCCTGTCCTCCGGGTGCAGGCAGTCGTTTCAGTACCCAGGCCCCTTAACCTGTAACTAGCCACGCAGGCAGGAGTAGTAGCCCTTGGGATAGCGCCACCTAGGGGTTACATCTTGGAGGCACCAACACTAGGATTTGCACCTTCTAGTGGTCAGAAGTAGGTACTACAACCCCACACTCAAAAACTGTGGTAAAATGGAGGCGCTTACTACTCCCAAGTTTAAACTTGCTCCCTACAAGTTGCTAGTGCACCGTTTGATGGTGTGAAGTGAGGTAGAGGGGATGGACCCCCGGAAAGCTCTGCTATTAATGGATGTCCCCTTGGGGACCGAAAATGCCACTATTGTGGAAGTGGTCAAACTAAATAAGTGTTTGGGGAAGGTTGAAGTAAAGGGAAAGGATTCCGACCTGTTTGATCAAATTATGGTAGCCCTACTCTCCTGCAGCCTAACCAGAGAAGGTACCCCCTGTCATTTTGCCAAAAGGGTCCCAAAAGGGGTGGAGGGTCATTCACATACATAGCGACCTGGCTGCTCTTGGAGGGTCCCCTTACGTAGAGGGGTTTAAAGATAAGCTTTCTAAACTGTTAGCCTTGGAGGGGTGCTCTGCTACAGAGCTAGTACAAATGTTAAAGCTTTCTGAGGAGATCACTCCTGTGCAGTCCCCCATAGCCTCTCTTGCCACCCCTACAGTTGCTTCCCCCATAGTGATACCTACTGTACATTTGGACTCATACTGCAGACTTAGGCCCTTTTGGGGCATGATCCTGGTGCCCGTGGGGAGGATGATCTGGAAACGTGGATGGACTATGCCACCCCATTGGTCCAGGAGTGGCAGTGTGCTGAGGGGAGAAAAGAGGAAGAGGCTCATGGAAAGCTTGAGGGGCCCTGCACTGGAGGCCATTCACTTCCTGTGATCCACCAGTATGGAGGCCATGGCTGCTGAATACCTCTTTGCCCTGGAGGGGATATTTGGTAGCACTGAGTCGGGAGATGACCTGATGTGGAAGTTTAAATCCAGAAAACAGTGGAAGAATGAAAAATTGTCAGTATTTATCACTTGAATTGAGTGAGCTTTGCAGCGGGCCAACCGAAAAGGAGGGGTGCCCACCAGTGAATTGGAAAGGGTCAGGCTAGATCACATCTTAAAGTCAGCAAAGTACTGTATCATGATGTTGCTGAAGCTTAAACTGCAAGACAGAAGGGGCAATCCCCCCCAATAATGTGACCTAATGAAAGAGATCTGTGAGATTGAGAATGTCAAAGAGGGATGGTAGCCCTATGCTGGGGCTTCCCACGCCTGCCAGGCCCCTGAGAGAGGTGAGTAGGCCGAACTGCAACAGATGAGAGACCTGATAAAGGAGTTAACTGAGTTGAGAGTCAGTCAGCAAGCTGCCAAGGCAGGCAAAAATGCTAATTCCTGTCCATCCCCCACCAAGACAAAAAGGGAAGTCCTGCCGGGATGGGTGGGGGTACACGTTGTTTCTTCTGAAACCCAGCCTGAAGACAGCCTGTTGGAAGAGGTACAAGAACTGAGAGCTTTGGTGGGAGACCTGCTCTGAGCTACCCGAGACACTGACCCTTGGGGGAGCTAAGAGAGTCAAGAGAGCAAACCCCCGATCAGAGAGAGACCTCAAGACTCCCCAACTATGTTCAAGCAGGGGAACAGCTCCTCTTCCCCTAGAGACTCTAAAGAACCTGTTTTATGTTACCACTGTGGAGAGGATGGGCACACCCAGTTCACCTGCCGTTTGCCTGAGAATCTGAGAAAAGTTACCACTAGACTGCTGGCATTGATTCAATGGAGGAACATACGGCTGCAGTGTGGAGCTGCCTGGAAAAGCTATTCATCCAAGGCAGCTGTAAAGCTAACGTTGAAGCCCAAGTCACCTGAATGGTCCGAGGTGGTGGGTCCTTCAATGGAAACTACAGTAACGGTGAACGGTGTGTCTACCCAGGCCATGCTTGACAGTGGATCTCAAGTGACCATAGTATTTCAAGACTAGTACCAGAAGCATCTGCCTGACGTGTCCCTACAACCCTTGGAAGGTCTGCACGTGTGGGGGTTGAGTGAGAAGTCCTGTCAGTACTCGAGGTATATCCGGATCTGGCTGTCATTCCCTATCACCGTGGCTGGGGTAGATGAACAAGCTGAGACACTCACCCTAGAGTGTCCCCCCCCACCGGATTGTATGATGGAGTTCCCTTGTTAATTGGAACAAACGTCCACATGTTTGGGAGACTAGCACAACTGTCATGAGAAACAAGGGCAGCAGACTGGATGGGCCCTAAGAATTCCAGCATTAATCAAAAGGGCTTATGACTTGCAACAGAAACCCAGTGAAGTGGACTGAGATGAGCCAATGGGGATAGTGTGGAAAAAGGATCCTGACTCTTTGGTGCTGGCCCCCAATGCCCAGTGTACGATTCATGGAGAAGTCTGCCTAAGGAGAGATGTGAAGAACAAAATATTGATGATAGATGCCCTGGTGAAGGGAAGCTGCCAGAGGAGTTGATGGTTAAGCACAGTATACTATCTGCACGTGCCCATGCTTATGCTCGCCGAGCGATGGTGCAAGTGAGAAACATGTCAGACAGGGAAGTTCATGTGAACCAGGGATGTACGCTGGCTACAGTACACTGTGCAGACACTGCAGTATTACCCAGTAACAAGTACTCTGGTGAAAGGGAGAGAGTGAACCCAGACTTATTTGACTTTGTTGATTCCCCCCTTGTCCGCCGAATGGAAGACCCGAATTAGCAGGAAACTTGTGCAGAGAGACCAAGTGTTCTCACTAAAAGAGTGGGATGTGGGGTGAGTCCATGGTGCCGAGCACAATATATGTCTGCATGATGACCGACCGTTTTGAGAGAAGTCCCCAATCCTTGCCCCAGTGGATATAGATGATGTGAGGAGGCACCTACAGGAAATGCTTGCTACTGGCATTATTCAGGAATCAAGAAGCCCATATGCATCCCCCATCATAGTGGTGGATAAAAAGAATGGATCTATGAGGATGTGTGTGGATTATCGGACCCTCAACTGACAGACTATCCCAGATCAATACACCATATCATGCATACAGGATGCCCTTGGTTGCCTGAACATGGGTCAGTGGTTCCCAGTACTGGATCTCTGCAACTGATATTATCAGATTCTGATGGCCCCGGAGGACCATGAGAAAACAGCCTTCATCTGTCCTTTGGGGTTCTACGAATTCCTGAGGATGCCACAGGGAATTTTGGGTGCCCCTGCCACCTTCCAGAGATTGATGGAACGTGCAGTGGGAGACATGAACTTGCTGGAATGTTTAGCATACTTGGATATTGTCATTGTTTTCAGATGCATGCTGGAGGAACGGTTTTACCATGCCACAGTGACATCCTGTACAGAGACATCCCCGACAGCGACAGCCACAGTGCCGAGTGTCGGCAATGTGGTGTCATGGATGCCTCCATGTTGGGTCTCTAGGATTCCAACTCCGAGTCAGAGTTGGACCGGGAAGGGGGGGAACACCCTGTGAGGCAGTCTCCTGGACTTGCAGAGACCATCACAGCGACATGCGGATTTTGCCTAAATCCTGTTGCTGTGATGGTCTTCACAGTAGGGGAGTCGCTGCGGCATTGGTATACCTGGAGGAACATGAGACCAGACTGTTCAAAGTCCTTGATCATTTGGAAGAATTTGGCCTCAAGTTATCCATAGGCAAGTGCAAGTTTTCCAAACATCTGTGAAATATGTGGGACACAGTGTCTGTGGAAGGGATACAGACAGATCCCAGTAAAGTTGAATCTTTGACCACTTGGCCCCAGCCCAATAACTTAAAAAAGCTACAGCATTTCCTGAGGTTCTGCAGCTGCTACCGCAGGTTCATCAAAGACTATTCAAATGTGATTCAACTGCTCCTTAACCTTACCCAAGACTACCCTCCTACCAACCGCAAATACAAAAAGGGGGCTATCAAAGATCAAGAGAAAGTGTATTTTCAAACAGGTCAGCCTTTTGGGACTTGGTGGATACCCGAATGTGAAGCAGCATTCTTTGAAGTCATACACCAGCTCACCCATACCCTAGTCCTTGCCTATGCTGATCCTACCAAGGCCTATGTTCTGCATACGGACGCTAGTTTGCAGAGCCTTGGGGCTGTGCTATATCAAGACTATGAAGATGGCTTGAGACCTGTAGCTTTCACTAGTAGGAGCTTGACCCCATCAAAGCGGAACTATCCAGTCCACAAGTTGGAATTCCTCACCCTAAAATGGGCCATAGTTGACCAATTTCATGAGTACCTCTATGGGTCAAAGATATTAGTGAAGACTGACAATAACCCACTGACCTATGTGCAGACTTCAGCTAAATTGGATGCCACTGGGCACCATTGGCTCTCTGCCTTATCGACTTATGATTATGCTGTTGAATACAGACCAGGACTAAACCACATTGATGCTAATGCCCTGTCATGAAGGCCAGCTTCTAAGAACAACTCGGTCAGATTGTCTGAACCTGACATCAAAACATTATGCCAAAAGTTTGATAAAGATGAACAAATGTCTGCAGACACAGTGGACTGCCTAGTAGATTGCTTGGGCCCTCCTGATACCTGCAAACCAGCTGCCTATTGCCATTTCTCTGCTCTAGATATTAGTGCACTACCTCAGTTCGATAATGACAGTATTCAATGGGCTCAATCCCAAGATCCCATGATTCAACCAGCACTTGACGCCCTGCGTGCTGGGGAAGATGTGTCCAAGTTGCATTCCCCTGATTTGCAAACTGCTCTGTTGTTCAAGGAAGGCCCCAGGTTAATGTTGCATGATCAGTTGTTATACAGAAAGACAGTGGATCATTGTGGTCAAGCAGACAAGCAACAGTTGGTTTTACCCATGGCCTTTAAACAGCTGGTACTGAGGTCCCTCCACAATCACATGGGGCACCTTGGTATTGACAGAACTCTCGACTTGGTACGATCCCAATTCTACTAGCCAAAGATGGGGGCAGATGTCGAGCACCATGTAAAGACCTGCAGTCATTGCCTCCAAAGAAAAGCTCTGCCTCAGAAGGCTGCCTTTCTTGTCAATATCACTAGCAGTGCCCCTCTAGAATTGATCTGCATAGACTTCTTGTGCTTAGAACCCGACCAAAACAACACTGGCAATGTGTTGGTAGTTACTGATCATTTGACACGGTACACACAAGCTTTCCCAACTAAAGATCAAAAGGCCTCTACTGTGGCCAAGGTGCTGGTGGAAAAATTATTTGTCCACTATGGTGCCTCCCAGCAGATCCATTCTGACCAAGGCAGAGACTTAGAAAGTAGGTTAATCAAAGAAATGCTCTCTGTGTGGGGGATGCAGAAGTCAAGAACCAACCCCTATCACCTGAAGGGGGACCCTCAACCAGAACAATTTAACTGTACCCATCTAGACATGCTGGGCACCCTCCATCCAAAAGACAAGCATATGTGGATCCAGCAGATTAGCACCTTGGTACATGCATACAATTGCACCAAAAGTGACACTACTGGGTTCTCCCCCTACCGTTTCATGTTCGGGAGGGAGGCCCGGCTGCCAGTTGATGTCTGCTTTGGGTCTTTCCAGATGGGGTCCGAGCTGAAAACTACTTGTAGTATGTACAGAAATTGAAAGATCAGTTGAATCATACCTATCAACTAGCTCAAACTATGACTGCTAAGCAATCTCGCCAACAAAGAAAGACATAATCAACGAATAAAAGCCCAGGAGTTGTTGCACAGAGATAGGGTGCTACTACGTAATTTGCAACTGCATAGAAAACACAAAATTGCTGATAGATGGCACCATCTTCCTCACGTAGTAGTTGGTAAATTGGATGATCTGCAGGTGTACAAGGTGCATCCAGAAAATAATTCCAAAGCTGTTAAGACCATGCACCATAAGAAAAAATTACTCACCATAGTAATGTTGTTTCTTCTAATGGAGTCTTGCTGTATTCTGACTATATACAGTTAGCCCCAGCACTTGAACTGCTCCGGAGAGTAAGGGGTTACCTCTATGCCAAAGCATAGAACGTTGAGCTTGAGCTCAGTTTTCAAACCTCTGTCTGTGGTACTCTGAAATCTAACCATCAGATTCTTACGAACACTAAACTAACTGACTCAATGGTTAGAAATTGTTTCCAAAATATTTATGCCAAAAGGCACTAAACAGATTTTTAGGGTCAAAAAGACTCATGTCGAGAACCCCAAAAAGAATATAAGCAGGTAGTGAAAACAACCAAACCAATTATCATAAAAACCGTAAAAACCCTTAATAGAATAAAGGCATGCCAAGTACACCTCTGGGGTGCAGCACTGTGCCTGCCAGACCACATCCCAAAACTACTGGGTTCCAGGAAGGGAGGCAAGGAAGGAGGGCAGAATACAGCAAGACTCCATTAGAAGAAACAACATTACTATGGTGAGTCATTTTTTCTTCCAACAACATGAAGTCTTGCTGTATTCTGACTATATGCAGACTACCAAGCAGTACCCCCTTGGAGGAGGGAGTCACAGAACCTATTTTGGAAACAAGCTCTGCAGCACAGCTGTGCCAAACCTAGCATCACTTCTAGACCAACTGTCCAGAGAGTAATTATTGGTAAATGTGTGAACAGTTTTCCAGGTGGCTGCTTTACAGATTTCCACTAAAGGTATATCTCTAGCTGCTGCGACTGACGCGGCTGTACCTCTGGTAGAATGAGCCCTCAGGCCTGAGGGAGGCACCTTCCCAAGCTTCAAATAGCAGAACTGGATACAGGAGACAATCCACCTGGCAATAGTTCTCTTTGTGGCAGGTTTACCCTTTCCCACTTCTCCATAAGTGAGAAACAACTGAGAACAGTCATTTCTATGAGGATTAGTGTGTTCCACATAGTAATTAAGACCCCTCTTTACATCAAGACTGTGCAATCTTCTCTCCCTTGAGGAAGAATGGTCAGTGAAGAATAAAGGCAATAACATAGACTGATTCAAATGAATGTCTGAGACCACCTTGGGAAGAAACTTTCTGTTGGTTCAAAGGACCACCTTATCCCTGTGAAATGAAATGAAGACAGGTTTCACTGATAAAGCCTGTAATTCACTGATTCTCCTTGCAGAGGTAATGGCTACCAGGAATACAGCTTTCCAAGTAAAGTACTTCAGCTCAGCTGAAGAAAGAAGTTCAAAAGGGGGCTGCATAAGCTGTGCAATACAGATATTCAGGTTCCAGGAAGGGGTAGGCTCCTGAAAGGGAGGATTAGCATGTACCAGACCCTTAAAAAATGTCTTGAACACTGGATGAGATGCTAAGGAAGTGCCTTTACCAGTAGAAAAGAAGGCAGAAACCACTGCCAAATGTGCCTTGAGAGTAGCAGGCCAGAGGTGTAAACTGTTAAGATGCACCAAATAGTCCAATATAGTGGCAATATCAGCCTGCCCTGGCTGGACCTGCCTCTGGGAACACCAAAACCCAAATCTTTTCCATTTGGAGTTGTAAGTCTTTCTAGTTGTAGGTTTTCTGCTAACCCTTAAAATGTCCAAGACTAATTGAGAAAGATGCAGGCTTGCATATTCTAGTTCTTCAAGAGCTAGGCTTTGAGCCTGAGAGTCTGAAGGTTGGGATAAAAAATCCTTCCCTGTGAGGAGGTGAGGAGATTGAACTGTCTGGGAAGACACAGAGGCATTGTCACTGCCAGTGACAAGAGAAGGGGGTACCAATGCTGCCTGGCCCAGTCTGGAGCCACTAGAATCACCTTGCAGGGCTGAGACCTAATCTTGATCAGGACCCTGAATATCAGAGAAAAAGGGGAAAATGCATACAGAAACCTGCTTGTCCAATTCAACAAGAGAGCATCCTAAGGGACAGGGCCCAGAAGAGGCAGTCTGCAGCAAAAGAGAGGAAGTTGGTGATTGTCTGGGGCTGCAAAGAGATCTATCTCTGGAGTGCCCCATCTCTTGAAAATAACCCGAAGAACTAGAGGGTTCAGGGTCCATTCGTGGTGACCCTGACAAATCCTGCTGAGAGCATCTGCTACAACATTGTCCTTCCCTGGGAGATGCACAGCCATCAGGGAAGCCTGAAGGGAATAAGCTAGATACCGTATTTGTATGGCCTCTGTGCACAAGGCCGAGGACAGAGTGCCTCCCTGCTTGTTGATGTACCACATGTTTGTGGTATTGTCTGTCCTGATCTGCACCACTTTCCCCTGAACAGCAGTTGAGAATGTCTGAAGTGCTAGAAAGACAGCTCTCAGTTTGAGAAGATTTATGTGTAGAAGAGATTCCTGGTGAGACCAGGTTCCCTGAGCTGTAAGCTGATCTAGGTGAGCCCCCAACCCCCAGTAAAGAGGCATCTGCAGTGAGAATCACTGAAGGATCTTGACTAATAAAGGGGACACCTTGTCGAAGATTGTACTCCTCCCGTCACCACTGGAGGGCCTGAACTAGAGTTTGAGACACTGGAACCAATTTGGAGAAAGGGTCTTTTTCTGAGACCAATAAGATCTAAGATGAAACTGAATATCTTTCATCTGAAACCTTGCTTCCTGGACCACTGCTGTGGATGCTGCCATGTGACCCAGCAACTGTACAAAGTGTCTGGCTGGACGAGAAACTAGAGGATGAAAAGAGGAAGCCAGAGTGACAAGGGACTGAACCCTTGAGAGAGGGAGAAATACCCTTGCCTGAATAGTGTCTAGTTCCACCCCTATGAAAGTGAGGAGCTTGGCTGGTTCCAGAACAGACTTTTCTAGGTTCAGAATGAAACTCAAGGAGTCTAGAAGTTTTTGAGTGACCTCTAGGGCTGACTTGACTTGGTCTGAGGACTGGCCTACAAGGAGCCAGTCATCCAGGTATAGGAACAGAAGGATACCCTGTCTCCTGAGGAATGCCACCGCTACTGCGAGACACTTAGTGAACACCCTTGGAGCAGATGTTAGGCCAAAAGGCATAGCTCTGAATTGGTAATGGCCTGAGGGCAACTCGAACCTGAGGTACTTTCTGTGGGAATGTCTGATAGGTATGTGGAAGTAGGCATCCTTAAGATCCGGAGAGGCTAGCCAGTCTCCTGATCTCAGAGAGGGAAGAATTACTCCCAGAGTCACCATCTTGAATTTTGGTTTTGTTAAGTGCTTGTTCAGGTACCTTAAATCTAGGATTGGTCGCCACCCCTCCCCCCATCTTTTTTGGGTTAAGGAAGTATCTGGAGTACAGTTCTTTTCCCCTGTGACAATGAGGTACCTTCTCTACTGTTTGCAGAAGCAGAAGAGAGGAGAGGAGACTTCTGCCTGTAATGCCAAGGGAGAGGGAGGATTAAAGGACCTTGCTCTCATTTTTGGGAACATTTTGAAACTGAGAGCAAGTCCCTGGCTCACTACTTCCAGGACCCATTTGTCTGAAGTAATGGACTCCCAGGCCTGGGAGTAATGAGCCAACCCACCCCCTACTGGAACTGGGGAGGCGACCCTGACCGACACCTCAGGGTGTCTATTTGGCAGGGGGCTTAAACTGTGTAGATGATTGGGTTCTGGTCATCCCACACCTGCCTCTTCTCCTAAAGAACCCCCTCTGCTGGAAAGAAGAGGAGGATGCCTGAGATTGATAGAAAGGCCTGTGAAAAGGCTTGCCCCTGCCAGTCCTGAATTGCTGCTTCTGAGGAGTGGCCTGCTTTTCCTTAGCTGCAGCACTCCTATAGGTGGTCCTATATCCATCCATCTTCTTCAGTAGTTCTCTGTTTTCTCACCAAACAGAGAATTACCAGTTACAGGGAAATCCATGGCCTTAGTCTGGGTACCCTGTGAAAGACTGGTACATCTAAGCCAAGCAAACCTCCTCATGGAGATAGATGTAGCCAAGACTCTAGAATGCACATCATTTGAGTCCACAGCAGCATGAAATTGCACTTTGGATGCCTCTGTAGCATCTACAGTCACCTGCTCCAGCTCCTTGGCTAGCTGGGGAGAGGCATTCTTAGCCAGCTCTTGAACCATATCCCACATATACTTCTGGTATCTGTCTGTATATGCCATGTAATTTGATTGCCTGAGCCCCTAAGAGGATGCCAAGTACTGTTTCTTAGCCATGGCATCCACTTTCCTGGAACCCTTATCTGGGGGTGAGATGCCAGGGGAATATTAGCCTTGTCACAGGCTGCAGCTTGCACTGCCTCAACATGGTTGCAATGTGCTGAAAGGAATTCTGTGCCAGGGCCTGATAGAGCATACCTTCTGTCCATTCTTTTATCCACAGGAGGAATGGATGTGGGAAATTGCATGATTTTTGTGCCTGTTTCCCCAGGGATTTGTGCAAAGGGATAGACACCTCTTTGACTCTGGAACATCCATCATTTCCACATAATCAGGCTCCTCCTGATCCTGATCATCCTCTTCCATAGGTAGCTGAAGAGTCTCAGCCACCTTCTTGTAAAACAAGAAGTGGGAGGGGGGACTTAGAAAGCCTGGGAGGGGAAACATTGGAAGGCCTGTCTGGGTAAATGTCAGGCTCTACTGGCTCATCTAGGCCTTCAAACTCTCCTTCTTCATCATCATCTTCTTCCTCCTCCCAACCGCCCTCATAGTATGCCTCCAGATCAATATCTGAGGCAAAAACTTCCAACCGAACCGATCACCTTTGAACCGATGTCGGTTCAGTCGGAACCAGGCAAAGTGATTGTACTATAGAGATTATGTTCACTATTTCCTCAGTGGTCAGAACATAAGGTGTTGGATCTGAACCAGCAGATTTTCTTTTTCTCTTTGATGGAACCAACTCCGTAGAGTCGGCTCTCCTTTTGCCCGAAGAGGTATCGCCCAGGTCAGTAGGCACCTTTTCAGGTTCAGTTGCAAATGAACCAGGCTGGCCATTCAGGTCAATGGACTTCTCGACCTCCCTTTCTTTCAGCCTACTCAAACGTTTTTCAAGAGTGGCCTTGGGAAAATTCTTACAAATTTGGTAGTCTACATTGAGGTGGTCAAACCCCAGACAATACACACATACACAATGGGAATCAGCCTTAGCAAAGGCCTCCCCACACTCAGTACAGTGCTGAAACCCAGTGGGACTGGTTTTCATTTTGGGTTTCTCAAACATGCCGAATAAAAGAAAAAGTCACTCTTGTCAGCATTAAGCCAGGTATCTAAAACTTATCGGTTCTAACCGTGTCACGGGTCAATTAAAAAAATCCCAGAAAAATCCAGATATTTTTTAGGAACTGGTAAGTACCGGAAAACCACAAATATTTATACAGAAAATCAGAAAGACCAATAGGTTTTGTTTCTGAACCAGGCCGACTGGAAAATAACCGAAGACAGAACAATTTCTAACAATTTCAATAAAAATACCACTACTTACTACTACCACTTATTGTTACTGAGACAGAGAAAAGAATACTGATGAAATAAGAACTGCAGTTGAAAAAAACAACCGATTCGAACTATTACCGAACTGAAGCACAGGAGGGATCTCTGGAGTGATTTCACAGTTAGGCGGAGTAAGAAATATGATGGTTAGACTTCAGAGTACCACAGACAGAGGTTTGAAAACCAAGCTCAAGCTCAATGTTCTATGCCTTGGCACAGAGTTAACCATTTACTGTCTGGAGCAGTTCAAGTGCTGGGGCTAACTGCATATAGTCAGAATAAAGCAAGACTTCATGTTGTTTGAATCACTTATTGCCCATCGGCCAAGTTATTACTGATGCTGAACCAACACGTGACACTTCTCCTGGGCCAGTGACTCGTGCTGCTGCAAAGAGGAGACAGAGCCAACCTGTCCATGTTGTTCCAGAACTAAGGCCTTCCCTTCAGCCAGCTCAGAGTGATAGTGATGACTGTTCATCTGTCTCTGATGAAAGTGACTGTGATAATGCCTATTATCCCTCATATGAACTGAGTCAGTTGTTTCAAGGCAATCCTCTGCAGAACTGTGGTGATGAAGCTGGGCCTTCAGAAATGCCTAATCCCCCAGCTTCTTTCCTGGACCCAGTGCCCCCTGAAAGTGAGGTGCAACGTATCACGTCTGAGGTTGCAGACTCTCTGTGTCTTGTAGAACTGTTTGACTTGCCCGAAGAAGGGGCTGATGGTCTGAGTCTCCCTGGTGACATACCAGAACTTGAAGAACAATATGAAAGTGTTGACAGCACCCCTTCAGTGCTGCAAAGCCTAATTGTGCCACAGTCTCCTCAGAATGAGCAACCTGGGCCCTTGTCAGAAGATAATAATGAGCAAAGTGTTGTGTAAATAGAGTCTGCAGAGCCTGGAGCTGATAGTGTTCTCAATCTGGACATTTCAACCAGTGCAGAGGCACCCTTACTACAGGAGAAGAAATCAGTGCCAGTGTTGACCACCCAGAGCCTGTGTCTGTTCCCCCCAGAAAATTTGGACAACCTGTTAAGCCAGTGCTACATTTTAGTTATAATTCCCCTGGGAGACCTTTGGACTTGCCTCTCAATGTGGTCCATAAAGGTGTTTATGCTTTCAAGAGCTCACTGCCCAAATTGAGCCTGACTGCCACCTCCCGATTAATTGTTCTTCCTTCAGAACATGGTGTCTCTCTTCCATCTAGCTCCAAGTTAGCTGACAGGGAAGGGCCCCTTTCTGCATTGTTTACTGTACAAGAAGTTATAAAGTGAAGTCATAGGTAACTGTTCATATTATATTAATCATAATAGAATCAGTATAGAGTGTATGAAACATGCATAAGTATTGTCAATGAAGATATGGTATAGTGAAATGTATAGTAATGTGATAAGTTTACGTTAACTGATGCATCAGATAGTATTTCCATAGTATGCTAATGTCACGTATGTCTTGTATATATTGATTCTTCAATATTGTGATGTGTAGACTTGATGTGGACACCAAGTTTTTCCAGGCAGGGAAGGGTGTAACCCCCCCTACAAATGGGGGTTCCCGAAATTCTTCCTTGGGTGTGCCTAAATGCCCACTGCCAGGCTGGTATCCTATGTCTTAGCACTTTAAAAGTGTTTGTGTGAGAGTGCCTTAATGCCTCAGTACTCTGTCTCTTTAAGAGCTGCCAATAATGTGGTGCTTATTTAATCTGGAAGGGGGCTGAGTGTTTTTATGCTCGAGTCCTGCCCGGGCTGTCAGATAATCACTCCGTTCTGCCATTGCTATTTGCGCAGAGGGAGCTCTGTTAGAAGCTGTTCTTATGTGCTGATTATCTATTAGCATGGCAATAGTATTGTAGTTTGTTTAACCTGCCTTCTTTGCAGCATGAACTTTATGTATTGCACCACCATTTTGGTTTTGGACTGCAAGTCAGCACCAATCAGTACCTTTGGGCACTCTAAAATGGAGCCTGTCCCCAGGGATCTTGTGGGAGCAAATTTCTGTAGGAATTGTAGTTTTTACATGTTGGCACCAAAACAGACCTGGAGGGGGAGCCCTTGCTTTGACAGACAGATGGATCAACCAACCAGAATGTTTTGGAGCAAAGGGAAATTCCCAAGCTGCCTGCTGTAGTCAGTCAGTCTGGAGTTAGAGTTTGAAGAGTAAACATCTTGAGTGATTTGAGCAGTAGACCCTGCATAGTTCATGGGGGAGATTAGTGGAAAGGCTGAGTTTGGCCTGCCTGCCTGTAGTCCCTCAAGAGGGAATCCTTTGAAAGGCTTAGCAATCAGACTGTATCCGAACTGGAGTAAGAAAAGCCACTGAAGTGTGACCAGGCTTAAACCTGAAAAGACAGAATATATGCTGCATGCGATCGGCCTGTGAGGACATTCATTCATTCACCATAGAACTCCCGGTTTTGCTCAGAGACACTGATATTGCTGCCGGACTGCTATCCGCTTTGTGGTATGGTGATTGCTTTACTATAAATGTGCTGTGTGCTGTTAGTGGGTTGTGATTTGGTTCCCTACTGTTTAATTGTACCATACTTGCTGGAAGCTGCATCCAGCCTTCCCGGACTGATTTCCGAACTGTTTTACCTGGCCTGGGCCCCGCCACACTGGCCTTGCCAGTTACTTCAGGCACAGAGAACACCATCGACGTGAGACTCACCAAGAGATCAGCCCTCTGCTCAACATCTCGAACAGGAATGACACCGCGGTGGTTCGTGTGGGCCCTTCTTCTCCTGGCATGCCAGTTGTCAACCTGCAGTCTCCATTTCATCCCTCCTGTGTCTTGCATTGGGTAGTGTGAGTAACAATCAGGGTAGCTACCTGCAACAACAGCTAAATCTCAAGTGTTGTCATCTGATTACATTGTTATTTTTCCTTTCATGAACTGAGACTTCAGGCTCTGGATTACAAATTGTGTGTGGCTGTGCATGCCTTTTCTTTTCATCACAGGGCCCCAACCAGCTGCGGAGCCGGCCTACCCTGGGCAACGTTCCAGGCTAGCCCACCTTACTTCCAACTAGGTACCCAGAGCGTGTGACTGTGTAGGGACTAAAATTGCATGCATAATTGCCTGACTAGATCAGTTTTCAAATCAATCAACCTGATTACGCCCTTCCCTTGTTCAATTCCCCTGAATAAATCAGATCAAACTCTTTTTGCATTTAATCTGACTGTGGTTCCAGTTTGTACCAAATGCACTGTGCTGTTGTTATTTGCTGTGCCTAACCTTGTTTTACAGGGGGTCTCCAAGGTTGAAGTAGTGGAACCAGCCCTGGGGGTAAGTGCAAACAGTGTGGGGATTTGTATGAAGAATATGGGCTACTGTGAAAGTGTTTGTTGCATATTGTCTAGGCCACTAGAGGGGAAAAAGGGGGGTGACAGTGTCCTGGAGGGCTGTACCCAGGTTAGCCTTGTTACTAGCAACCCTGTCCTCTGGGTAGAAGCACCTGTTTCAGTACTCAGGCCCTTTAAGCTGCAACTAGCCATGCAGGCAGAGGTAGTAGCCCTTGGAATAGCGCCACCTAGGGGTTACACGACCTTAGGTGAAATAGGTGTTGGAGTGAAGGGTAAGGAAGCAGGAAGGATAGTTGCAGCATAGAGAATGGTTTCACTAAATGCTAGAAGCCTGGGGAACAAGTTGGCAGAGTTGCAGGCATTGATGGCAGAGGGAGAGGTGGACATAGCTGCCATTACTGAGACGTGGGCAACCAGGCACCATGACTGGGACCTAACCATCCTAGGGTACAAACTATTCTAGAGGGATATAGATAAAGGGAAGGCTGGGGGGTGGGTGCCATTTACGTAAGAGAAGGGATCAGATGTAATAGGGAGGAAGGGGAGGAGGGCAGGTCGGAAGTAATCTTACCGCAACTACACAGCCAGAAAGGGACCAAGATCTGTCTGGGGGTTGTTTATAGACCTCCGGCCCAGAAGGAGGACGTTGACAGGGAACTGGGGGAGCAGATAAGACGGCATAATGGCAAAGGGAGCACAGTGGTGGTGGGGGACTTTAATCTACCAGGCGTGGATTGGAGCATCCCAGCAACCACTTGAGCCAGGGAGCAGATCCTCCTGGAAGCATTCCAGGATGGCTTCCTTACCCAGAGGGTAATGGAGCCAATGAGGTAGGGGAGTGTACTAGACCTGGTACTGGAAGATGGGGAACTGGTCGGGGATGTAAGGGTGGAGGAACCTCTGGCAAGCAGTGACAACTGCACAGTGTGGTTCTCAATCAATCTGGGTAGGGAAGTAGCCACTACAAAACTAAGGTCCTGGACTTCAAAAGGGTGGACTTTGGCAGGATGGGAAACATACTGGAAAGTCATATGGCAAGCAACCGCCCAGAAATGGACATGGAACAAAAATGGGCAGTCATCAAGACAGGACTGGCTGAAGACACTAAAACTTGTGTCAAGAGCCACAGCAAGAAAGCCAGGACCAAGAAACCAAGTTGGATGAGTAGAGAGGTAGTGGAGAAGGTGAGGGAAAAGAGGAATGCATTTTGGACCTACAAGAGAAGTGAGCAGAGTGGTAAGGGCAGCAAAGGCAGCTAGGGAATGGAGGTTAGTGCGGGGATCAAAGGAGGAGAAAAGGATTTATTCATATATATCAGAGAGAAGAACAAGAGCAAGGATCAAATTGTTAGGATCAGAAGAGGAAGTGGGTGGGTAGAAAAGGGGGCTGAGCAGACAGAGGTACTTAATGAATACTTCTATTCAGTCTTCACCAAGGAGAGGGATGGGCCCATACCTGAGAGGAAGGGTGAGGTGGGAGAGGGTGGGGGAGAAGCAACCACAGATGGGGAAATCATGGTGGAAAGGGTGAGGGAGGGCCTTAAGTCACTGAAGGTGCACAAGGCACCTGGCCCAGATAGAGTCCACCCCAGGGTGCTGAGAGAGTTGGCAGGGGTCCTGGCAGGGCCATTGACAGATCTGTTTAATACCTCTCTGAACTCGGGGTGCATGTCCAAGGACTGGAAGGAAGCACATGTGGTACCTCTCCGTGAGAGCGGCCCAAGTACAAACCAGGGAACTACTGACCGGTGAGCCTTATTGCAATTGTGGGAAAATTGATTGAGACAATCCTCAAGGAAAGGCTGGTGCAATTTCTTGAGGATAATAATCTCCAGGACAGCAGGCAGCATAGGTTTGTTTCAGTCAGATCCTGCCAGATGAACTTGGTTGATTTTTACGACTGAGTTACGAGGGCACTGGACAGGAGACATGCGATGGATGTCCTCTACATGGATTTCAGCAAGGCCTTTGACTTGGTGCCACACGGTAGGCTGACCTGCAAGTTGAAGAGTCTGGGAGCAGGGAGGAAACTGGTCAGATGGGTCGAGAACTGCCTGCAGGGTAGACAGCAGAAGGTAGTAGTTGGGGGGCATCTGAATCAAGGGAAGTAACAAGTGGTGTACCACAGGGCTCAGTGTTGGGACTGGTTCTATTTAACATTTTCATAGCCGACATTGCAGCTGTGATTAAGAGCAGGATCAGTCTCTTCGCAGATGACACAAAGATTTATGCCAAGGTAGATGGGGGGGAGGGAGCAAAAGTACTTCAGGAGGATTTGGCAAAACTGCAGGAATGGTCTCACACTTGGCAGCTTGGTTTCAATGCCAAGAAGTGCAAAGTGATGCATTTAGGAGGCAAGAACCCAGGACACAATTACTGGCTGGAGGGTGTCCTGTTAACAAAATCCAAGGAGGAGAAGGATCTGGGAGTTCTGGTAACCGGGGAGATGAACCACTCTGCTCAGTGCAGGAAGGCAGCAGTGAAGGCAAACAGGATGCTAGGGTGCATAGCAAGGGGGATTACTTCTAGGAATAGGGAGGTCATCTTGCCCCTGTACAGGTCCCTGGTGAGACCGCACCTAGAATACTGCGTTCAGTTTCTGGTGACCCTCCTTGAAAAGGGACATCAAACTATTGGAGGGGGTACAGCACAGGGCAACAAAAATGATCCTGGGGTTGGGGGACAGACCATATGAGGAGAGACTGAGAGAGCTCAATATGTATACCTTGGAGGAAAGAAGGGAGAGAGGGGATATGATTGAGAACTTCAAGTACCTGAAGGATTTGAACAGAGCAGACACCAGGTGTATGTTCAGCCTGAAGGGCGGAAGGGAAAACAGGGACACTCTATGAAGTTGGAAGGGGGCAGGTTCAAAAGGGAACTGAGAAGGCACTATTTCACAGAAAGGGTGGTGGCAGGGTGGAACAATCTGCCAGAGGAAGGCGTATTGCTGCAGTGTTGGGGGCTTCAAGAGGGGGTGGGACAGATTCAAGGGGAGGGTACAAACCGGGAGGGGGTAGGAGATGAGGGGAGGGCTTATGGGGGGGGCAGCTGCACTCTAATGGACTGAAGTGCTGCACACTCGAGCAGAATAGATAGATCGAATGGCCTGTATCTGCTGGCAATTTCGTATGTTCGTATTCTTTGCTTGTGATGAGCTAATGAGAGTGCCTTGTCTCAGTCTTTCCCTTTCATTGGCAGTCCATTTGGGCCTGAATTGCTGATGACTACATGTCCGATGATGTTTTGAGGGAGCAACTTCCCATATCCCACAGGGCATGTGAGGCTCTTGCTGGCTCATCGTAGTCTGCCAAGTGTGGTGCCCAGTCTGGTGATCCCTGACCTCAGGTGAAGTTCCAGGTGGTCAGGGGAATCTAAGATGGTGCTGCCTAAGCCTTGCAAGGCTTCATTCTTATTTTGAACTTTTGGTACCTCAGTGCAACTTCTGTTTATTGTCTTTTGCTGCTCCTGGTCCCTGCTGCCTAACCCTGAGGACCAAAAGTGAGTGTGTGTGTGTGGGGGGGCACTGGTGTTTTCTGCATGGCTGCAATTGACTCCACTGTTGATTTAACCTCCAAGCAAAAGTTCAAGGGGTGGAGAAGCATAGACAGGAGTAGCCGTTGGTGGGAAGTGCTGGCTGTGGTTGTGGAGCCTAAGGTAAGTCCCCATTTGTGAGGGGGGCTACATACAGGTAAATATTACATAATTACAGTGCAATGATAAAAATAAGATATGGATACTATACAACTTTGGAAGAAGGGGCAAGTACAAAATTGTGCAACTACAGTATATACAGTGGTACTGACACAGTGAAATCAGGGATCACTGCATGGCTCCAGATGACTGCACAGCCCTAATGGTCTTCTGCCTTATCACCCAAGATGCCTGATAGTACCTTGTTGATGTCTGTGGGAAAATTTGTGGAGAAACGTATGAAGCCACACTATGAGACTGGTGAATGGGTTTTGATGTTCAAATCCACTCTTGCAGGGGGAAATGACTATGAGAGCTGGACGGACCAGGCCACTTGAATTGTTAAAGAATGACAGCTGTCAAACAGACAGAAAAAGAAGAGACTAGTGGAAAGTCATCTAGGATCTGCTGCAGATGTTATCTGAGCTGTACGGATTAGTAATCCGGGTGCCACAGTGAATGACTACTTGATGGTTTTGGAACCACAGAGACAGGAGAAGATCTCTACTATCGGTTTATAACAACCAATCTGAGAGAGGGAGAAAAGCTAACTGACTTTCTGCTTTGCTCAAAGAAACTTCTACAGAGGATTCTTTTAAAAGAAGGGTCACTGCAGTGGTAGTGCTACCGCTCCCAACACCAGTGACCTGGGTTTGGGAACTAGCCCAAGTCATCATAGGCTGGCTGGGGTAAAGGACTGAAAGTCCCTCAGGATGCTGTCCTTCTCTGGCAAGGGAGGGTACCATCCACACCACTAGAGTGCTACCTGGATGACCTCAAATGTCTGTGTGGTTGGAGGAGTAGAGGGGTGGTCAGGAATCCACTGACGTCAGGGCGGTGCATTGCTCAGTGTGCATCAGCCCCTTGATATCAGCGTATGTGGAGTTCTGAGGGCTGGGGAGAAAATGACAAAAATAGCCTTGTTCTCCCTATAGACAAAAAATCCTGGTGCATCTAGGGCTGGGCCCTGCCTACCAGGAATGCACCTGCTGACGAAATGTCATTGAGTCCAGGGTATATCCCTCCACTCTTGTCCCTGCCCAGGGGGCAGTCTGAGGCTACATGGATGGAGGAGGTGTTGTCCTGGTAAGGCAGGGGTACCACGAGATAGTGATACTGTGGAATCTGAATGGAGTGGGGGGAAGACCAGAAAATGAAGCCTAACACAGAAAGTTAAAGTAAAAAGGGGGCCACACAAAAACAGTGACCATGGAAGATTGGCCTAGAGGTGCATTTTATGCTGGCTTGTTAAACATTCAGCTTAAAGAGAGAACTGCAAACCCTCCCTCACCTCCTGCCCTTCTAAAGGAGGTGAGCGAAGAAGAATTGTGAATTGATGAGGAGTGTATTTTAAAGTGCCTATGGTGAAAGTTTAGCCACTGCAGGTGCCCTCTGCTACTGACAACAGTATGTCTGTGACTCTCTATTTGGAACAGAAGCTGAAGCAGCTGAAAATCAAATGGCTGCTTCACAGTCAGCCACATCACAAATGCATGTGACTTAACCTATGCTTTGCCCAGAACTTCAGTCCCTTTGCAGCCCAGTTTGAGAAGCAGTAGTGAACGATGAGGTGGCCCTTGTCCCACTAGTGGCAGTATCCATTGCTATTTCCATTGTGGGGAGGAAGAACACATTGCCATCAGTTGTGATAGATCAGAAGATTCGCAGGCAGTGCTCAGGAAACTGATTCAAAGAAACATAGAATCTGTCAGCAGATAAGGACCTCCTGGCCCACCTAGTCTGCCCATATTTTCCCTACCTATATTGACACCAGCAGCCCTACTCAGTAGCTTGTTGAACCAGAGAAACTCCAAAGGGACCGGGTGAAGGAGCAGGCCTTGCCCCATTATAAGTGCAGCTCAGCAGATATACCACTTCTGAAGTGCTACACAGGTATCACCTGGACATATGCTTGCCTAAAGAATTCATAGGACCATCAATGGAAGTACTTGTTATGGTGGAAGGACACCCTTGTCATCCCATCCTAGACAGCAGTTCACAACTGATCATAATCTTCAGGTCGGTGAGTAGCGAACTTCAAAAACACCTGCCTCTTTGCCCCATTGAAGGATTCACAGTGTTGGGGCTGAGTGACACCAACTAATCAGTAGGGAGGCAGTAAAACGCAGTGGTTTAAGGCTCTGAGCTGCAAATCTGGAGACCTGGGTTTGAATCCCACAGCCGCCACTTGTATACTGTGACCCTGAGCAAGTCACTTAACTTCCCTGTGCTCCCAGGTTGCACCTGTAAACAAGTTTTCAGCTTAGTGTGTCTCACCTGGTTAAACAATTGAAAAAAAAAATCTTTTGAGGCATACATCATGGTGGAGTTGACGTTTCTTCAATATGTCATAGGAATCAACCAGACCTGAGACCTTGGCTCTTGTGTGGCTAAATCCACACATTTATTTTAAGAAGAATTTCTTATTATTTTTCTGCATAAACAAAACAGCAAAGGAGTACAACATATGCACATTAATTAGGTAGGTAATCCTGGCCGGAGGCAGCCTCTATGGAAATATAACTCTAAACGTGAAATAATCATCAGATGGTATGTATCCAACCATTTCAACAAAAATGAGGAGAAAGGACATTTTAGTGACAAGCAATTTCTTCCACATGGAGCAATCCACTGGAATATGTACTGGAAAATGAAGCCTCAACTAGGCATGGAACCTGTTTTACAGTAACTCTCTACGACCTAAGTACAGCAAGATCCCTATGTACACATCTACGGTAACTGAACTACAAATTTAATGGAATTACTAGTACAGTTCAGTAGTACTTTCCGACTACAAACTTATTACTTCATCTAACAAGAATAATTATGCTATAACTGGGGAGCGTTTTCTCCCATAGGGAAACCTGGTTATAATTCCCCATTATAACCTGTGGGTTTTAAAGGTGAACACACTCTGGGTTTCCCTCGCTCCGAGCATGCACCCCTGCAATCTTCTCTTTATCTGCACCGTCCCTGCTCCTCAGCACTAGACTGTTAGCTGGCCCCGCTCCTCAGTGATAGACTATTCCCAGAAAATCAGAATTGGGGGTGAGTTCTTGTTACAAAAAAAAATTAACTGGGCTAAAAAAAACGTTCATACTGTGTGTTAAAAAACAAACAAACCAGGAAGCATACATTTCTGTTGGGAACCTACAGACCACGCTGAACCCCGACTGGTCTGCGGCTCCACAGACATGTCTGCTTTTTTTTATATAATTGCTCTGGCGGAAAAAAAATCCCCAGCAATTATATAAAATAAAATCTGGGTACTGTAGGGAGGATTATACCTTGAATTTTACACACACCCTCGGTGTGATATGCTTTCACAAACCCCTTGCGCTTCACTCTTGGGGTCTGTCTGGCATCCCACACCTTGGGTTATGACCCCCTACCCAGCCATTATTCTATATGTTATAACAGTGAATATAACTACCATCAAGGCCCCTACTTTTCTGCGGCACTTTGGGACCAAATTCTGCGGCAGGATTACCATTTACCATAGAACTTCTGCGGTGGAGGTTTGTAATTTCTGCAGACGTACTATGGCACCAATGAACTGCCACATTACAGCCTCAGCTTGTCGTCCTGACATCACGTCCATTGCAATGGCTATGGCATTCGTGATGGGGGAATGCACAGTAATGCAAGTTTAAAAAAAAAATAGACTTTTAGAAATAATTTAATTGTTAAAAAAGCTGAATAAAAAATATATCACTTAAGGTCCTATCCTATTGCATAAATGAAATATGCAGAGGGGACCTTATGAGATAAAAATGTTATCCATATACTCATGTTGTTTACACCACTTGTGAGGTCCCCACTGTGTATCACTTATATGTTTATATGCAGTCTATTACATAGTTTTTTTTTTTTATATAAATTTCCCTTCTTGTGACCGTGAAATTTTATCCTCATTCATACAGGCCCATTTGGAAGTGGAATAAACAGAATAGAGGAGATAATGCAAGACTCATTTTTCATGCCAATCCCCTTCTCCTGACACAGTACATAACCCCATCAGGCCATGACATGCATGTGAACCCCTGTGAGAGAAGGCTCCCTAGCCTGTCACAAGCTTTCAACCATATGACAGAACACTGCACCATACCTTCCCAGGCTCAGAGTGGTGATGTGCTGCAGGGCTGCCCCCCCATCCTTGTGCTACCCAGCCAGCTTCCAGAACTCGTCTTTGAACCTGAGTCACCGGCACAGGAACACAACATGCTACCATTATCCCAGTGGCTGTCCCTGCACACAACATTTCTCCATAACATTTAGGTAATTCTAGCAACCCATGATAACATGTAATAAATAACCCTGGCAAAAATGTGTACAGCGCAATTATTCATTTTGTAGATTTGTTCTTTCAACAGGTCCACACATTACTAAATTCCACCTTTCTGGGCATAATTATTTTTCTTAAAAAATACAGGTTAATTGATTTTATCTTATTCATTTCAGACAGCAATCCTATACCTTAAAGGCACAAATCATTCTGTACACAGTAAGGTATGGAGTTAACAGGCCTATGCTATTGTCAGGTATTTGTTTAAGTTATCCCTAGTATAGTAACTTAAACTGACAATTTTATTAGGCTGTAGTATAGGTTGAACAAATATCACAGTACCTGATGTGCTGTGCCACTTCCTCTGGGAATGGGAGCGGTGGCAGGTAAGTGACTATTCATTTCTGTGGTAGAATGCAGCCCTGTCATTAGATAATGTATGATGCGATAGCAATGATAATATCACACGCTGAACATAGAGGGGTTTTGGACATTTATTTTTTTTATTTTAGTTTTTGTTGACTGGGTAAGTGTACTAGGCAGATTCTGCCCATTTTCAGGCACGACCCGGGGGAGAGGGATACAGATGAATGGCAACTGACCTTGAACCAGATTAAGCTGTTGGTGGTATTTTTAGTGAATGAGGGAAATTTGGCCAGGACACCGGGGAAACTTCCCCTACTCTTTTCGAAAAGTGCCATGGGATCTTTAACATCCACCTGAACTACCACCAGAATAGGCAGATGGGACCTCGGTTTAACATCTCATCCGAAAGACGGCACCTCAGGAGTACAGCACCCCCTAATGCTGCACTACAGAGTCAGTACTGGGATATTAACCCAAGTGCCTGGTGTGGGGATAGAAGAAGGGGAAGGGAACCAGGTGCTACAGATAAACTGGAGATATTAATAATCACCAAGGACAGTGAATTCATGTGGCATTGCAGATATTCTGCAGCAGGTTGCAAGTTCTGTACAAAATTCTGCAGCTGCAGAATTCTAGGGGCCTTGACTACCATATGTATTACCTTCTCACAAGGAGCTTACTTAAAACAGATGTTTTTCCCAGGTGTTAATTCTCAATATGAGATCCTCTGGTACCCGTTGATGCAGAAAGATTGGCAAATACTCATTAGCGTGCAGGTGGAGTACCAAGAATGCAACAGAAGAGAAAAGCCTGGATTGTTAGTGCAGTCCTTGGTGCAGTCCGGAACTACTTGGCCTATGCTGGTCCTACGTGCTGGCCATCCCCTTACAACTACCTTGCCCTTCCCATGCTGTCAACCACCTCTCCACTTAGACTTATGTTATCTTTCCTGGTCCCTGACTTATCCATGGATCTCAGATCCTATCAAACTTGGGGGCATTACCTCAATAGTTCTGTACTACCCTGATGAAGGAGGCAGGTTTTGCAACTGCCGTCTCGCATTCTATATGAGAAAGTGCTGTAGGCTGCCGCTACTACATTAGCAGTTGTTATTTAGCTTCCATGGCCATACGAACATACGGTCATACAAAAAATGGCAGCAGAAACAGGCCATAATGGTTTATCAAGTACGCTCGAGTGTGCAGCTCACAGTTTATTGTACTGCAACTGCCCACCTCCAATTTCCAGTCCCCCTATTTATCATCCCACACTGTCATTACCCCCTTACCAGATTCCTCTGTTTTGACATTACATTTAACCCTGACCCACCCCCTCTTAAAACTGCTCATAGTCTTCAACGAGATCACCTCCTCCAGCAATTTGTTCCATCTTGCCACCACTCTTTGCATGAAATAGTGCCTCCTCATTTCCCTTTCGAATCTTCCCCCCACCAATTTCAGATTATGTCCCTTTGTGGCCTCCCCCCACCCCCTTAAGCTGAATATGCCATCGGTACTAACCTTATTTATACCTTTTAAGTATTTGAAAGTTTCAATCATATCCCCCTCTCCCTTCTATCCTCCAGGGAATACATGTTGAGCTCCCTCTGTCTCTCCTCATAGGATTTGTCCCCAAGGCCTAGAATCATCTTGATCATCCTTCGCTGCACCCTCTCCAGTAGTTTGATGTCCTTTTTTAAGTACAGGCACCAGAACTGCACACAGTACTCCAAGTGTGGTCTCACTAGTGACCTGTACAATGGCAGGACGACTTCCTCTCTTCTAGAGGTGATTCTTCTGGCGCTGCACCCCAGCATTTTATTTGCTTTGGCTACCACCTTACGACATTGCACAGAGTGTTTCATGTCCCCCATGACAAGCAGCCCTAGATCCTTTTCCTCCTCTGTAATGGATACCTGCACTCCCCCCAGGCAGTGGCTAGTCCCAGGGTTCCTAGCTCCCAGGTGTATGACCTTACACTTCTTAGCATTGAACCCCAGCTGCCATATGCCTGACCAGCGCTCGAGCTTTGCCAGGTCCTCTTTGAGCTCCTGCCTCCCTTCCTCACTATCCACTCTCACACAAATCTTTGTGTGATCTGCGAATAGGCAGATTTCACTCTTGGTGCCATCTGCTATGCCCTCGATAAAGATGCTAAATAACACTGATCTGAGTGCCGAGCCCTGTGGGACCCCACTAGTTACAGATTTGGATTTCGATAGTTCCCCCTCTACAATTACCCTATGTTTTCTGTCCTGCAGCCAGCTCCTGACCCACCCCACCAGTTTCTCCCTGGCTCCCAGGTTCCTCAGCTTACTGAACAACCTTCAGTATGGCACAGAATCAAAGGCCTTGCTGTAGTCCAGATACAGGACATCCACTGCATGGCCCCTTTCGAGTGACCTTGTGACCCAATCAAAAAAGTCAGTTAGGTTGATCTGACAGGATCTCCCTAAAACAAACCCATGCTGCCTTCTGTCCTGGAGACCTTTTGCTTCCAGAAAGATCACCAGTCTCTCCTTTAGAATGGCGTCCATTAACTTTCCTACAATGGAGGTAAGGTTGACTGGTCTGTGGTTGCCCAGCTCATCCCTGGGTCCAGTCTTGTGGAGAGGCACCACATGTGCCATTCTCCAGTCCTGGGGCGTGCACTCTGACTCCAATGAGGTGTTCAACAGGTCCACCAGAGGGCCAGGCAGAACCTCCGCCAAATCTCTCAGAACTCTTGGATGCATTCCTTCTGGTCCCAGAGCCTTATCAACATGTAGGGCTTTAAGTCCCTTTAAAACCCTGTCCCTTGGGATTTTCCCATCAGTTACCCCTGCTCCCCCCTTTCTCCCCCCTATTTTCCCCTGTGGCATAGGCCCATCCTTTTCCCTGGTAAGCACTAAACAGAAGTACTTATTAAGTGCCTCCACCTGGTCCACACCACTTTCTGCCCATCCCCCTCCCCTCTTAATCCTAATAATCCCATCCTTACAGCTTCTTTTCTCTCTTACATGCCTGAAGAAATCCTTTCCCCCTTCTTTTATCCCTTGTGCCAGCCTTAGCTCCCTTATAGCCTTAGCTTCCCTGACTGCTCTACTCATCTGTCTGGATTTCCTTGAGTACTTGTCCCTGTCTGTCTCTTGCATAGTTTTCTTAAACCTACTGAAGGCTGCTTTCTTCTCCCTCACTTTCTCTGCTTACCTCTTTGCTGAGCCAGCTCAGTCTTTTGGTCCTGGACTTCTTACTCTGGGTCTTTGCGCACGTGTTAGAGGCCTCAACCAGACTCAGACTGATAATGAACCATTTCTGGTCAGCATCCATCTCTGGGCAGATCTTGGCAAGATGCCCCACTAGGATGTCACCCATCTTACAAAAGTCTGCTCTTCTGAAGCCCACCACCCTCATCTTGGTCTTGCTTCCTTTCCTAAGTTGAGGAAGAACCACACTGTGCGTGGTTGCTGCCTGCTAGGGGGTCCTCTACAACTATGTCTTGGACATGGTCCCCATCTGACAGTGCGAGGTCCAGTATGATACCCTCCCTGGTAGGCTCTGTTACCCCCTGCACCAGGAAGCTGTCCTGGAAAGCCTCCAGGAGGGCCTGTTCCTTGGAACTGGAGGTAGCCGGGCTGCTTCAGTCAACCCCGGGCAGATTCAAATCACCTACTAGGACAACACAGAAACATAGAAACAGATAAGGACTGCTTGGCCCACCTAGTCTGCTCATTTCCCTACCTATTGGATAAGCTGCAGATCCCAGTTAACCAACAGCCTGCTTCTTCCCACCACCCACCAGAATTGCCTTATGTCTGTCTCATGCATTCTTGAATTCCCCCACTACCTCCTCTGGAAGGCTGTTCCATGCATTCACCACCCTCTCTGTGAAAAAATACTTCCTCACATTGCCCCTGAGCCATCCCCCTCTGTCTTCAAATTGTGTCCTCTTGTTCTTGCACATCTCTTTTTCTGAAAGATGCTACCCTCTTGGACTTTGCTGATTCCCTTGAGGTACTTAAATGTTTCTATCATGTCCCCCCTCTCCCTCCTTTCCTCAAGGGTATACTTGCTCAAGCTTGGTGCCCTATTCAGGAACCTTAGTTGCAGCCCTCCTACAGTTAGGCATGAACTTGTTCAGAAGATGATACTGCCCATTTTCGACTACTGTGATGTAATCTATGGTGCTGCCCCTAAATCCTCCCTGGCCAGACTGGACACCCTCTTCAATTCCTTCTGCCGCTTTGCCCTAGATGCCCTCCCTCACACCCACCACTGCGATCTTTATTGTGCCCTATCCTTCCCCTCTCTTACAAATAGGTGACTCGCCCACTGTGTTAAATTCACCTCCAAGCACTGGTTGGGTGAGCTCCCTTCCTACCTCACCTCCTCCTTTATAACACCCCCACCCTCCCATTCCCATAGTTCAACCAACTCTTGCACCCTGGTAGTCCCCCACAGATCCACCCAAATCAGCCAATCTGGTTACTCTCACTGCCTCCCAAAAATGTGGAATTCCCTCCCCCCTCAAATCCACCACTCATCCTCTGCCTACTCCATCAACTCTGCCTTCAATAATTACCTCGCTCCTAGCTGTTCCTGCCATGTCCCTCCCAAACTCCCTACTCTAAGCCCTGGACAAAACCTACCCCTCTACCTTCACCTTCATTTTACCCTGTGCACAGCCACCCCCCCAAATTTCTAGCTCTCCTCCCCTTCCCCCAAATTGCTTCCCCTTACTGGCCTCCCTTGATCTCTCTCACAGAATGTAAGGGACCTCGAATGGTTAGGCCCCATCTGGAGTACTGTGTGCAGTACTGGAGGCCACACCTTCACAAGGACATTAACCAAATTGAGGCAGTCCAGAGAAGGGCAACCAAAATGGTGTAGGGACTGCATCAGAAAACATATGAGGACAGATTAACTGAGCTCAATATGTATACCCTAGAGCAAAGGAGAGAGAGCGGTGATATGATCGAAACATTAAAACACCTTGAGGGCATTAACAAGGTGAAAGAGTCTAACATGTTTCAGAATAAGAAAAATAGCAGGACAAGAAGACACAGCATGAGATTAGAGGGAGGCCAATTAAGGGGTAATGTGAAGAAGTTCTTTTTCACAGAAAGGGTGGTGGATGCATGGAACGGCCTACCTCAGGAAGTGGTGGATATGAATACAGTGCAGGGCTTCAAACAGGCATGGGATAGGCATAAGGGAGCAATACAGATGAGTATAAACAGATAGGCCATTGACAGAGTAAAGGCCAATGACACATTCATAAGGTAGAAAAAGAAATGGGCAGACAGGATGAGCCTTGCGGCATGGGTGTAGGCAGGCATACGTCAAGCACTCCATGGTGTGCAATTTTATTTAAGGGAGTAGCAAATAGGCTCTGAACTGCTTCCTTTTTCCACGAAAACTAACAAAGAAAATACCAAACCTTTTTGTAATTTTATTCGTAATAGTTGAAACCAGAAGGACTGGTCACTAATACTGTCTTTGCATCCCAAGGATAATACAACTTTACAGATTCTGGGCTGGTATGTGGGTGTCTTAGGGAACAATGCATGGTAACAACCATTGTCATGAGATACGAAAGTTGTATTTATTGTGTCAAATGAGGCAACAAACACAGTCCTGGTGTACATTTGTATATTGTCTGGCCGGGGCTAGCTCACCCAACAAGGGTGTGGAAGGGTAGCAGTGAGTCCAATGAGTGTGCAGATCTGAAATCCCTGGCTATACCCCTGCCTTGCAGTCCCTATCTGCCATCAACCTCTATGTTTCTATGTTTCTATGAATGCTTTCCATGGGTCCCTCTTCTACCCCCCAAGGGGCTTGTATCTCTTATCAACTCCCTTGTCCCACCATCCTGAAGGGCTCTCTCTGGGACACTTCCTTATCCCCTTCTCTCTCATCCCACCAGTCCCCTTGCAGGGTTGCTCACATCCTGAAGGTGTCTCCAGGGACACGACTCTTCCCCTTCCCCCCCACTTCACCCTTGTGTCTCTTTTCCCCCTTTTCTTTCATGTAAGCAGTTGTTTACTTATTAATCCGTCACTTCTTATTGTCCACTCTTTCTACCTAGCATGTGCAACACTGTTGTGACACTGTTTGTAACACCTGCCTTACAACTGTATGTTAATGTTGAACTTATAACTTGAATGTTTAATGTCTCATTCTTATTGTACTTCTTCCCCCAGGTCGCACCAGAAGACGAGCATCTTGTTGCTCAGTGTGCCTTCCTGGTGAAACATTTCAATAAATAAATAAATAAAAATACATATTAAGCTCCTTTAGTCTCTCTTCATATGGCTTCTGTTGCAGACCTTGCACCACTTTAGTTGCCCTCCTCTAGACTGCCTCCATTCTGTCTATGTCCTTGCAGAGATGGGGTCTCCAGAACAGCCAGCAGTACTCCAGATGGGGTCTCACCAACTGTCTGTACAGAGGGATAACAACTTCCTGTTTTCTACTGGTGATGCCTCTCCCTATACATCCCAGTATCCCCCAGTCATCCTTCCTGCCTTCTCACATTGCTTGCTTACTTACCTTTAGGTCATTTGATGTGACTACCCCAGGCCCCTTTCTATTTTTGTTGTTGTTAATACCTCCCCCCATTCTGCACTCTTCCCCTGGGTTTTTGTTTGCCAGGTGCATTACTTTGCACTTCTTTGCATTGAATCTAAGCTGCCATACTTTAGACCATTCCTCTAACCTTGCCAAATCCCTTCTCATCCTTTCCACCCACTCCTGGTGTATCAACCCTGTTGCAGATCTTTGTGTCGTCTGCAAAGAGGCATACTTTTCCTTCCAGTCCCTCCACAATACCACTTATAAAGACATTAAAAAGGACTGGACTCAGTACTGAACCCTGTGGAACCCCGCTAGTAACCCACCCTTTCTTCGGAGTGGACTCCCTTTACTATTACCCTCTGTCCTGTTGTCTAGCCAATTTTTTACCCAGGCTATCACCCTGGGACCCACTCCCAGGCTGGCTGATATGTTTGGTAATCTTTTGTGTGGGACTGTAAAATGCCTTGCCAAAGTCTAGGTAGGCCATGTTCACAACCCCTCCCTGGTCTACTACTTTGTTCTTGCTCTCCTCTCCTTCCTTCCTGGTGTATATGATCCCCTCTCTTACATACATAGCCACCCTTCCCCCTCTCCCCTTCTCTTTGTCTTTCCAGTATAACTTGTACCCAGGGATCATGAGGTCCCAGTTATGGCTGCTGTGTCTACCTCTCCCTCTGCCATCAGTGCCTGAAGTTCTACCACCTTGTTAGCCAGTGTACAGTAGGGGTTTGTGCTTGGCTGCTTGTCCCTTGAGAAGTGCTGTATCCCTAAGGATCCATAGCACTAGTGATGGGGGTATGCCCCTTCCAAGCAATCTGCCTGCCTTATCGAGGACCTGCTTCCAAAAAGGCCTCACCTCTGTGCAGGACTACAGCAGGTGGCCTATTTGACCCAGTACACAGTGGCAACACCAGCATTCATTCTTAATGGTAACCCTCATTCTGGTAAGCTTATCCAGGGTATGATGCCAACAATCAAGCACCTTATTCTGTATGAGTTGAGACTTGGGGATCAGGTATGCCTATATGTGCTAATGTCCAGCATCTATTCCAGGTTTCTGGTGTTACGTCTGTCTGCATGTCGGCAACCCATTGAAGCTTGTGTGGTTTCCAGTCAGGGAGCTACAGTTGTTGTATGTGTAAACCCCCAACCCCATAGGAAGAGAAGACCTACAGTGGAGTTAGTATCCCTTTAGGTCCTTGGGCCAAAACCCATCTTGGGTAAAGTTTCCTTTTTCCCTCCAGGGGAACTGGCAACTATAGGCTGGGAGTACCCAGGGAGGGTGGAGCTCGCTGAGGTGGGTGAACAGCATGGGCTCAAGAGGAGTTGGGAGGTGGGTGTGGGAAAGATTGCCCACTTCCGAGGTGGTTCCATTTTCAGAGAGTCAAGGAGCCCACCCAATGCCTTTTTGAGGACATGGCAGTGGCCGCTCTGAGGATAAGCCCTGAGGGGGGTTGCTGGCCCTCCCCTTTAAAAGCTGAGGGAGGCAGCAGCTACCCTTAGCTGCCATAGTGATTGAACCCCCGGATTGGAGAGGTGCCACCTGGAGAGCTTGGTTGGAGGAGAACAGCAGAAGGGGACTTCACATCCACGGTGGGAATGTCCACCCTTTCATTGCCAGGCAAATGTGAGCATCGGTGAGGATGGCTTCTGTGGGTTTCATGCCACCCAGGTTTCAGAGAAGTGAAGTGTCTCCATTGGGATCCTACTGGATGTGATATGGGTGCCATAAAGTGTCTGCAGCCGTGAGAGTTTGGGAGCTGCAGTCCAGGAATGGGAATCACTGCTGAGGAGTTGCAGCCACCAGCCAACCAGCGGGTACTGCCATACAGAGAGGTGCTCTGCTGGGAAGAGAGAAGGAGCCTGAGAAGTTGTAGAGGTGCCATAGGATTCTGCTACAGTATGAGCATAGCCAGCAGAGGGAAGCTGGTTGGAGTCTGACAAAGGGGGAGCGAAAGTGGAAAATGTTTGTTACAAGGGAAGCTGCGACAAGGAGATATTTATTGTGACTGAATATTTGTTTGAGAGTAAAAAGGATGACCAATTAGTATAGAATGTGGAATTTGCAATGATGGACATTGAGCTATGGACAATGCCAGAACTGAGAGTTAGGGACACTGCGGTCCAGTGCCCAGTGTTTCCACATGAGATATCCTGTTTCTTTAACTGCTCCATGGAGCAATCAAGTTATTGAATTACCATTCATGAAGTGTTTTCTACTGTTTCCATGGCATTTGGATTTATTAATGCCTGTATGAATTATGCTACTAACCTAACTGCCTTCTACCCTTGAACCCCATGAGGAAACCTGCACCATGGTCCAGAAGAAGATGAGGTGAGTCAGCTTAAAGCTTCCGTTGTGGTTGCCCCCTCCACACAGACTTAATACCACCATTCTCCTAGACACCGGGGAGGGGGGCTAGATATGTAACTGTATATTTTTTTACCCTACTTACCATGCAACAATATCCATTGGTTTAGGGTTCCCCCATTATGTTGGGGGATGATATGTGAGCTCTGGACATGACCAGGTCTTAAAGGCATGTGTCTTAAATTCTATGGGCTGAGTGGACTGCACAGCTTTGCTGTTTTTCATCTAGAAAGTGGCTTGGATGGGTTGAGGACCTTGTAGAGCTTGTTCTATCTGGACCCACAGGGGTGTTTAGCCTTCAGGCTGGATCCAGGCCAACTGACTCTTTATCCCTTGGGTCAGATGATAGGCCCAGGGCCATGTGGCATTTCAGTCACCCGATCTCTGTGGTGCCCTAAGTTGCTGCTTCCCAAATCTAGAAGGTTGCTGAGTCCACAGAAAGGAAGCAAACTGCTGATCTATTTTCCGCCAACATTTTTCTGCAATCTGCATGGGCAGGTTTGTGATGCATTAACTGAGTTTTGGTAGGGCCGTCATTTTAAGTGCTGCGATTTTGCTGGGGAGGGTGAGATGAAATTTCTGGCATCTCTCCATGTCCAACTGTAGTTCAGAAAGCAGGAGTTGCAGGTTTTTAGTGGGCCATTCCCTAATATTTAGGGAGATATGGATTCCCAAATACCTAATGCCTTCCTGTGCCCATGAAATGTTGATGGTCGCTAAGTGGGAGTTGGATCTGGGAGCCCACTGTCAGCAGTAGTTCTGTTTTTGACCAATTAACCTGCAACAATGATAGCATCCTAAAGTGGCTCAGCAGTTGTAATGCTGCTGGTAGTGACTAACTGAGCTGGGACAAAGGTCATTGCTGTATATGAGTAACTTGTGGTTATGGCTGGCCACTTGTATGCCACAGATATCCAGTCGGTCGGATAGCCACAGCCAAGTGTTCCATAGCCAGCACAAAATGCAGTGGTGATAAAGGACAGCCTTGCCTTGTGCCTTGATGGAGTGGGAACATGGGTGACAAAAGTCCATTGGTCAGTACCATTAGTTTTCAGGCTGCCATTACCTCGGTGGCTCATGCATGCGCCCCCTTGATCCACATATTTATGATCAGATTCCAGTCATCATCAAGACCAAAGATAAAGAACGGGAAAAATAGTCTTGCTCACCCCTAATTAAAATATCTTCCATATAAATTATTACTGCAGGAGTTCACTTAGTGTTAAGAATAAACACATCCACAAATCAAACTTTATTTTTCAATACTTGCTGGATCTAAACCTTTTGATAGATAGGGTCTAGTTATTTATTTGAAATATATTTTACCAGGTAAGCAAGCAGAGTCCTGGAAGGGCTCATTTTCAGTTGCGACCACTTGGGGGTGGGGGAATACATGGAAGAAGCAGGGAGAGCAATTCACAATACATGGTAGTAAAGATACACAGAGTCAGATATATATACACAGACAAACAGGTATCTATAAATATAAGATTCTAGTATCCTCAAACATGGCCTCTGGGTTTGGAGAACATCTTAAAGCCATTTTTATGGCTGCGTGGGTGGAACTCCACAGACACAGTGCTACGATTCTTTCTAGCAGCACTGTAGAAGCACGTGACTGGACCGCTGTCTGGCGCGCATTCACAGTGATCTAGCAGAGTTCCACTGCTTGTGTTTATGTGGTCCTTCCCCATCTGCCAGCCATATAAACACACCCACTTCTGTGGGCACTTTTTTCTTCCACAGCTATGGAAGTGATGGCCGACATGCGTAAGATAGCCACTGATGTAAATTGTGCATGTGCAAACATTGCGCATGCACAGTTCTGTCATTGCCACAGTCTTGAGTATGGCTGACTCCAGGGCAAACTGCGTATGGTGAGTATCGCACATGCACAGTTCTGTTATGGCCACCATCTTTGATATGGCTGACTCCGGTGCAGCGAGAGCAGCAAGTATTCCTTTTATCGCTCTTGCCACTCTGGGCAGCTGTATCAGCTCTGACCAGAGTTTGTTATTAAGGGGACTGCAACTAAAGCTTAGATATCAGCTAAGAGTTTGATTTTTGGATGTGTTTGTCCCTTACACTAAGTCACTTACTGCACGCTGTCCAGTTCTGTCTACTCTGAGGAAAGGGTACTTTATCCTGAAGCATTGGTGGTACCCAGGTTACCTCATGTTCTTTTTTTTTTTTTTACTTCAAGTTTATTTTAACTTCAGATTGGTTCAGTTGATCAGTTTTACAATAAATGATAAAGCTGTATCTGACACTACTGATCTTAAAAATACAAAGATTAATAATATATATATTATGACCCTATCACACTGTTAAATTGTCCACTACTATATTTGAGGCTTCTGACATTTCTTCAAAACAACGGGTCTGCTAAAATCTTCTATCTCCATTTAAGTAAACATATTAAAAACATCCAATAACATCATAAAGACAAAATAAGTAAAAAGTCAATAACTGAACAGTAAATGCGGGCTCAAAATTATATCCATTTACAATACAACATTAGCTTTCCTTTTACAACCACAAAATAAGTTTTTATTACTTCTTGTTATCTGAGATTTCATGTGGGGACCATTGCCTCGTATTGCATATATTGATGCCATGGGGACCATACTTGGGCAAACCTCTCACTTTGCAGTTTCAGGATTCCTGTAATTCATTCCATGACCTCTACCTGGGACATTCTAGACCACCAGTCCTGCACAGAGGGGGGAGCAGAGATAACCACCTGGCAGTAATGTACTTAACTGCCACCAGCCGCATGATTTGTGCTAATTTGGTAGACTGCCTGGGCCCACTGAGTAAAGTGGGGAGTCCCAAGACCAAGTCTTCCCCCGAGAAGGGTATCTGTAGGTCCGAGAGTCTGGATATCAGGTTGTGTACCTCCCTCTGGAATGGGAGGATCAACAGGCAATCCCAAAAAATATGAGCTTGTGTTCCTGTCTCTCCACAGCCCCTCCATTATAATGCAGACCTGTGCCGACCAAAATGCTTCACCATCATGGGGGTGAGGAAGTATCGCCAGATAATTTTCCAGTGAAACTCTCGCCATGTAGGGGAGCTGGTCACTTGCCAGCCCCGGCTGAATCTTTTGGCCCAGCTAGACTGTGGAATGGTGACTTTTAAATCCCTTTCCCATTTGAGTTTAAGTTTGTCTAGGCCTGACGGAAGGTTGTGAAGTAATATTTTGTATAACTGAGATAAAGGGTGGATGTTTCTCTTGATCATTATGTTTCCATAAAAGAAGTTCTCCAAATCCGTTCTGTCTCTAGTTATTTTTTGCATTCTATTTGTTGAAGATATATAATGACATACCTGTAAAAATCTAAAGTGATCCTGCTTTTGCAAATGAAATTTATTGGCCAATTGTGCAAAAGATAGAAGGGATTTATTTTCTATGCATTGAGCAAAAGTAGTTAAACGCCTTGCTGCCCATCTCTTATAACCAACTTCCAACCTAGGTGGCATAAAAGAGTGTTCAGACCTTATCATAGAGAGTGGTCCTCTACCCTCTGGAGTGTGTGTGATCCTCCTAAGCTTTTGCAATATTTTCAGAGTATGAGACACCCACAGGTTCAGGTCCCAACACTGAGTCTTGGGTGGTATTGTATTAGTAGGCAGAGCCCAAAGTGCCCATTCTTTCAGTGATTCTTCTTCTAAAAGATACCAGCCTGAATCTATTCTGCATTTCGCCCAAGTACATAGTTGTGTCCCTCTTGCCGCCAGGAAATAAAAATAAAAATGTGGGTAAGCCAAACCGCCTTTCTCTCTCGGGGCCTGCAGTGTATTGAGAGCTATTCTTGGGCGTTTGTTGTTCAATATGAATCTCTGGGTCACTTTCTGAAAATTAACCCAAAAGTCCCTAGGGAACCCCAAAGGCAAGGTCTGAAAAAGGAAAAGAAGTCTAGGTAGGATGTTCATCTTTATAGTTTCAACCCTTCCATATAGTGTTAATGGTAACAATTGCCATCTGGCTAAGTCTGCCTGTATCCCCGGAAAAAGCTATAGGTAGTTGTTCTTGTAAAGTAAAGTCAAGTCCACTGAGCTCATAATCCCCAGGCATTGTATGCAATTTTTTTTGCCCAGGCAAACGGAAAGAATGCCTTAAACTCCCAAGAGGGGTTTCCGCTCAGAATGAGCGTCTCTGATTTAGAGTAGTTAATTTTATAACCTGCCAACTTGTCATATTCTGCTAATTCGGCCACAAGGGTGGGTCAGAAGTTTCCAGCTCTGAGAGAAAAAATAAAGAGTAATCCGCATAAAGTGTGATTTTCTGAGAATGACCTTCCACTTGTATCTCCTTTATTAGGGGGTTTGTTCTGATGGCAACTGCCAGTGGCTCCAAGGATAGCACAAAGAGCAGCGGGGAGAGGGGGCAGCCCTGTCTCGCCCCTTGCCCCAAGGGGAATCTATCAGTAAGGTGGCCATTTACCTTGATTCTGGCTTCTGGTGCCCAATATAGGGTCCTGACCAGGGTTACAAACTTGTCTCCGAGCCTGAATCTCTGAAAAGTCTCTTCTAAGAATACCCAATCTACCCTGTCAAAGGCTTTTTCTGCATCCATACTAATAGCTATTTGGAATTGTTTTTTGTGCTTTTGAGCTGAGATTATGTTTAGGAATTGACGTATATTGTCTTGTAGATATCGACCAGAGATGAAACCTGTCTGGTCACAGTGTACCAGGGCCTGTATTCCTTCCTGTAAATGGACTGCCATAATTCCAGCAAAAATCTTAGAATCCACTGGAAATAAGGAGATGGGACAATAAGAACCGCAGTTATCGGTCTTTGCATGGTGTGTGGATCACTGATATCTGTGCCTCATTCCAGGATCTTGGGGCTGTCCCCTCTCCCCACAACAACTCATTAAATTTCTCTCTCACTGGGGGGAGCAATATTTCCTGGAACTCTTTATAGAATTCTGCCACATAACCGTCTAACTCCAGTGTCTTACCATTTTTTAGCTGCTTAAGTTTCTGTAGGATCTCTTCTGTGGTAATAGGGGATTCCAACTTTAATCTCTGTACTTCTGCTAGTTTAGGGAGTAGCATCCCTTTTAAGTATTTAAGTGCGTTTTCTAGGTGGTTCGATTCTCTGTCCGCTTGATAAAGGGTCTTATAAAATTTCTGAAATTGGGCAGCTATTAAATTAGGAGATGTGATCAGGCTCTGGGTCCCAGGAGGTCGTATTTTAGGGACTGCTCTGGAAGATCTCTCTTTTTGAATTTGCCAAGCTAATACTTTACCTGCCTTGTTACCTTGTCCGTAGTATTTTTGTTTAAAATACCAGAGCTGGCCCTCCACCTGTGTGTCTAGAATACGGTTAAGTTTGTCTTTGGCCTCATCCATCTCTCTTTTGATTCCTGGGTCTAATGTTCTCTGGTGGTTCAGTTCTAACCAGGAGATTTGCTTTTCTAATTCAACTCTTTCCTGATTTTTAGTTCTTTTATATCTGCCCGCATAATTAATAATAAGCCCTCTCAAATAACACTTGAGAGCATCCCATCTGACCCCCACCTCCGTATCCTCTGGTGGATTGTTTTCCAGAACCTCTGTAGTGGATCTTTGTATTAGCTTCTTAAATTGACTGTGTGTTAAGAGGCTTACATTTAAGTGCCATGTTGTCTCCTTAGGACTGGGACATAGCTCCAATGTCAAAGACACCGGGGCGTGGTCAGATAAGGTGATGTTACCAATATCTGTCTTACTCAGGTATTGTAAGCAATTAGATGAAACTAAAAAGAAGTCAATTCTAGAGTACATCCTATATTTTGGGGAAAAGTAAGTGTAATCTCTTGCTTTTGAGTTGGTAAATCGCCAGGCATCAACTAGGGTTAACTCTGTGCATAATCTAGCTAATACCTTACTTGTTCTGGTTGAGCCCTCTGCTTTGGAACCAACTCTATCTAATTTTAGGTCCATGACTGAATTATAATCCCCTCCCATCACCACCAGACTATGAGAGTCCATGACCGATTCTGGAAGAATTCTATTTAGGAAAAGCATTCTTTCATGTTCATTGTTTGGTGCATAGAGATTTAAAAGGATGCACCGCTGGCCCTTGTATTCACCCCTAAGCCTCACATACCTCCCCTCTGGGTCAGACTCTACTTGTGTGACCTGTAGTGGGATGTCCCTTCTTACTAATATGGCCACTCCCCGCTTATTAGAGTGCTGCTGAAATTCAGCTGCATAAATCCCTCCAACCCATCCTCAGCGCAGCTTTTTGTGTTCCTCCACATTTAGGTGCGTCTCCTGCTGCAAAAACACAATGGAAGCCTGCTGTTTTTGCAGTTCTTGTAATATTCTGGCTCATTTCACTGGACTGTTGATCCCTCTGACATTCAAAGAAACTAACCGTAGGTCCCCCATCTTAAAGGTTATATAAACATTTGAGTCTTCTGAGGATGCCCACGTGCCTGCCTTTGTAACTTTAACAGATATATTTAACAATCCAAAAATTTCAACATAACATAACTATATACATGTTGCCATAAATACAGCAAGTTAATCATTAGTGGTACTTCAAGGTATAACTATACCCTCTTTCTCCCTCCTGGAGAACCTCTGAGGAGTGCGGTAGGAGACCAGAAAAGTAGTCTCCCGGCTAGAAACAGCCTACTTCAACCTGGCGTGTCCCAGCTGGGTTGTCTGTGGTCACCCGGTAAGAGGGTGAAAGACAGACCCAAACCACAAAAGGAAACAAAACAAGACAGGAAGAGTAAGAGGGGGAACCCAACCATGAGAGAGCCCCTTCAGGGCCCAAGAGGGCCTGGATAACGCCCGGGAGCCCCTTCCCCCAGAAAGGAGGAAACGCAGGCCGAGAGGCCGAGGAGAAGCCTAGAGAGGATGACTAAGTTGTTCCCAAAAAACAATTTAAGCAGCAAGAGTCTGTGCCATCTTCAGACCACTAGCCATTGACCCGCCACTCGGCAGCTCGAGGGATCTCCCCTCATCCCCCGAGGCATTCCTTGTATTACTTACAAGTCTACATTGTCACTAGGGGTTGCAACCGAGATGTTCAGACCACTATACCAACCCCATATTATCCTAACATCTTCTGAGGTTAGATCTGCTTGACCAGTTCTGTCCCATCATCACTTTCAGTTTGGTACAAGTAAGACAGCCTGTCATGCCCTACGGCCCCTCAGGCTGTCTCCCTCCAGCCAAACAGGACTTTGAGACATTGCCTTAAATAAAAGACGTTAGTTGTCAGCTTAAGCAGTCTTGGCTCCAAAACATACCCCCAGTCATGTGGGTCAAAAGAGGCGTGCCAACCCAAAGGGAAGCGGGGGGGGGGAATCAAAAGAAATCCCCCGAGTCTGAGAATGGGTCAGAACCATCCGGCCACTCTGCACTTAGTTTTTAAGACCAACAGCTCTCCTGAGCCTCCCACACCCCCTGGCACGTCCCTTCCCCTCCAGGAGAGGTCAGCGGACCCCACGCCACCCCTCCCCTCCTTCGTCATATTTATCCACTAGATCCAGCCATGTGTAGTTGCTATAAAAATAGTAAACTCCTCCAGCCCCTTGGACAGGTGAATTGCCTTCCTTCATCCCTGGATTCATATCCTTCCTGAGATTGTGTTTAATTGGGTTTTGATTAAAAAAAAAAAAAAAAAATGTTTTTCTTTTTTTGTCAATGATAAAGCATAAACCAATCCTGCAGTAAACAATAATACTTGAATAACAACTGATTATTCCTTCGCCTTCCTAATGTCCAGGGTTAATAGCTGGGATGGAATTTAAACATAAACTCCTCCATTTTGAGGAGCAACTAACACAGTTACTTTAAAGGAATTAACTCGATGTACTCATCTGTTCAGGTTGCTGCTTCATTCTGAAGGGAGTCTGCACATAAAGCAGAGGAAGTACTGTCAGGCTGGGGGATCGTTTTGGAGCAAACCCTGTCCCAAACTGTTTGTGCTTCCCCTGAGCGTAACGCAGCAGTTTTTCTTGGACCCTTCATTTGCCAGGTCCTCTGGTCCTCTATACCTTCTGTAAGTCTGGTGCCCTGTTCTGGGACTGGGACCCCATGACTTTTGGCATTTCACTGCATCAGAAAGCTCTGAGAAGCATTGCCATCCTTCAGAGGTATTTATTTTGACTCTTGCTGGATACTTTAATTGTGCCTGGTATCCTGCCTGTTTAAGTGATTTTACCACTCTATGCTTTCTGCCTGCGTGCAAGGGTTTGAGAGGCATAGTCCTGATCGAAGTATAGTTGGACATCCCTGAACAGAACTCGTTTCTTACTCCATGCCAAACGGAGAATTTCCTCCTTTATTCTGTAATCTAAGAATGCCATAATTACTGAGAAGGGTCTTGCTTTTGGGTCTTTGGGTTTTATCGTGAGCGAACGGTGGGCTCTTATTATTCCCAGGTCCCTGCTCCCTTCCAGACCCAGGATTTCTTTTATGAAGCTGTGCATAAACTGGATCATCTGGCCTGATTCTGTGCCTTCCAGGAGACCGTGCAGACAGAGGTTATTCCATCTATTACAGTTCTCCAGATCTTCCAACTGCTGTTGTAAGGCGAGCTCTCCGCGATGTAAGTCCTGGAGAGCTGAGTTATGAATGTCAGTGTCCGCTGTATATTCCGAGATTGTCTCTTCCATTTGAGAGGTTTTCTCAGTGAGTTCTGTTATTTGCTGTCTGTCTTCTGTGGCTCTTTGTTCCAGTCTGGTCAGGGTGTCGCTAATTTGTTGTAATGTAGTGCAGAGGGTTTTCGATGTGATGGTGAAATTTTCTTCAGTATCATCCCCGGTCATAGGTGACTGAGCTATTAGGTCCGCTATCCCGGCGTGAATCTTGGCCTACTGTTGCGCTCCTGGATTAACAAATTTAAGTTTTGCATGTTGCCCACCTGGCCCATCTTTGTGTTTCATTTTAGAGGGCATCATATATTCGACGATGCTACATTTTCCCGACAGTTTTCTTATTTTTATATTTTTATGGCTGGATTTCGATGGATTGTTGTAGTTTGAGTCTCAAGGTCTAAAATCAGGCTACCATTCCCTAGGTGACCAGAACCGGAAGTCTCTTACCTCATGTTCTTGTCGGAAATAAGCAGTAACAAATTTATCTGGTGAATATTTCAGTCAGGAGTGAGTGAGTGTATTCTTCCAGTTCTTTTTGCATGGATTCTTTGTTTTTGACTTAACTGGTATACAATACTCTTTCAGAATAGTTTTTTTTATGTTTGCTTGCATGCATGTGCAAGAAACATTATGTGGCAGCTTAGGAGAGAAGTGGGTTGTGGAGGTGCAGCACTCTGGCAGCCAACGGGGGCACTACATTTGGAGGCTTGGCACTGGTGGACCAATGCAGGTCCAGTGTCTTGATGACACTGATTCTGCAGCAGTGCCGCCAAGTTAAAATGTTTACACTGCTGCAACCGGGGGCTGCCTTGTCATTGCTGCATCAGCCATTTCGCTGCAATGAGGGAACGAACCCATCATTGCAGGGCGGTACCTTGCCATCCGCATGCTGCCTCCAACCCAGTATATTTGCTGATGGGGGAGCCCACTCCCCGTTGGCACACTGTAACCCCCTCCCCCATTTGTTGTGTGCCAAGGTGTCCAATCCCCTCGGAAGCATGCTCCCCCAACATTCTTTCTTTTGCTAACGGGGCCCTAATCCCCATCAGCTTCAGTCCCCCAGTTCAATTTGCTGATGGGGAGCCTACTCCATGTTGGCATAATATCCCCCAGTTTGCTGTGTGCCAAGGAGTGCCCAATCCTCAGCCCCCACTGGTATGTGCCGAATGGGGTGCCTAACTCTCTGCTATTACAGCCCTCCAAAACACTAAGGTGGCATGCTGGGAGCCCATTCTAGTGTGCCAAATGTCCCTGAAAAAAAAACCCAGTCCCACAAAGTTTTTTTTTTTAACACCTGTAAAACAGAAAACAGTCCCTCGTAGAGTTCAGTGGCCCCTTCCCCAACCCGTGCCCACCCTCTGCGCACCCTGCCTCCCCACACCCTCCTCACCCCATACTTACCTCCGGAGCCCAGTGTGATGATCTCCAGTAGACTGGGAACATGTCTGCACTCTTCAAAGCCAACCGTGAACTGAAGAAATGCTTGTAAGCTGTATAATGGCATAAATAGGGGTTTTTCAACTTTGGTGCATATCTCGGGCAGTTTTGGGAATTTTGGCACCACATTTTCAACATCGGGTTCTTGGGACCCCTCCTGATGAATTCAGTCACTGTGATTGCGTTAATCTGACTTACGTGTCTTATGTTTTGAATTGTAACCTGAGGTGGAACCTTTGTAAAAGAGCCCTGGCTCAAAGGTATTTGTAATCCTAGACCTAATAAATAAATAATTAAAAAAATAAAATTCGGTCCCAAAAGGTGATTTCGCGGTCACTGCACGGAATCACCTTTAGGGACCAATTAACAAAATGACAGTGCCACTGTTTATGAGGTGGGCTCTCGAAAGGCCTATGTTGCAAATTTGGTGAAAAAAATCCAAAAAATGACTGTTTTATGAGTGTGTGTTGCACAGTTTCCACGCACGGTTGTAACTTCTCTGATTTGTAATATTTTCAGTCCAGATTTTCAACACTGGCATTTTTCCATACCTCCTTATGAACAGTATAGCTGTCATTTTACACATCCTGGCCAAAATGTGCTTTCGCACTTCCGGTGCAGAATAGCACAGTCGCTGTGGGAAATCAGTTTTTGAGATAGATTGGGAAAATGACAGTGACATTGTTCATGAGCAGAGGTCCTAAAATGCCTATGTTGAAAATTTGGTGACAAAAGTCCATAAAATGACTGTGTTACAAGTGTGCGTTGCACAGTTTCCACACACCCTTGTAGCTTTGCAAATTTATAATATTTTCACGCCAGATTTTCAACACTGGCATTTTTTCATACCTCCTTATGAACAGTACAGCAGTCATTTTTCACTTCCTGGCCAAAATGTGTTTTCACACTTCCAGCGCAGAATAGCACAGTCGCTGTGGGAAATCACTGTCCGGGACAGATTAAGAAAATGGCAGTGAAGCTGTTTATGAGCAGAGGTCCTAAAATGCCTATGTTGAAAATTTGGTGATGAATGTCCATAAAATGACTGTTACAAGTGTGTGTTGCGCAGTTTCCACGCACCTTTGTAACTTCGCAAATTTGTAATATTTTCACACCAGATTTTCAACACTGGCATTTTTTCACACTTCCTTATGAACAGTACAGCTGTTATTTTTCACATTCTGTCCAAAATGTGTTTTTGCACTTCTGGAGCAGAATAGCGCTGTTGCTGTGGGAAATCAGTGTTTGGGACAGATTAAGATCGAGCGAGTGAGAGAGTGGGAGTGATCGAGCTCAACTGAGCTCTGTTGGGATTGCTGCGGATTTCTTTGTGGGCAGAAAAAGGTACCAATGCAGGCAGGAGCCCAGTACAAAAGGGCATCTTGCAGCACCAGGAGAAACAGAATGAGTGAGAGAGGGGAGGGAGGGAGGGAGGAGGAGCTCAATGGAGCTCTGTCAGGACTGCTGTGGATTTCTTTGTGGGCAGAAAAAGGTGTCAACACAGGCAGGGGCCCAGTACAAAAGGGCAGCCTGCAGCACTGGGAGAAACAGAGCTAGTGAGTGAGGGAGGGGGAGTTAGCAAGCTCAACGAAGCTCTGTCACTACTGCTGCGGATTTCTTTGTGGGCAGAAAAAGGCACCAATGCAGTCAGGAGCCCAGTACAAAAGGGCAGCCTGCAGTGCTGGAAGAAATAGAAGGAGTGAGTGAGAGAGGGGGAGTGAGCGAGCTCAACGGAGCTCTGTCAGGACAGCTGTGAACTTCTTTGTGGGCAGAAAGAGGTGCCAATGCAGGCAGGAGCCCAGTACAAAAGGGCAGCCTGCAGCGCCGGGGATAAACAGAATGAGCGAGTGAGAGAGGGGGAGTGAGCGAGCTCAGCCGAGCTCTGTCAGGACTGCTGCAGATTTCATTATGGACAGAAAAAGGCACCAACGCAGGCAGGAGCCCAGTACAAAACAGCAGTCTGTAGCGCCAGGAGAAAGAGGACGAGCGAGTGAAAGACTGGGGAGTGAGCGAGCTCAACGAAGCTCTGCTGGGACTTTAGAGTTGCCAACCCTCCCATCCAGGGTCCTCTGTGGTCCTATAGTATAGCAGGGTATCTGGGGTGGAGACAAAGCAATGACTGGATACTTTGAGGAGAGCTGTAATAATACAGATTTAGTTGTTCTGTTTATTTCTCTCTAACTGAGCTAAGTATTGAGCTATACTGTTATGATTGCTGTAATAACACATATTTATTTGTTCTGTTTATTTCTCTAGCTGAGCTGAGTAATACTTGGAGTGCAATAGGATTTCTAACTGGGCTAAATGAAACTATATGACAGCTGAGAACAAAACGTATGGTAGCTGAGGGGTGAAAAACAGACAAGGAGGCTTTAGGATTGCTACAGTAATACAGTATCTAATGGATGAGATTTGAGACTGAATTACTCCGGTCAGCAAGGGGCCAGTAGGGGGACTAGTGTTGGGGGGGGACAGGAATTTGAGTAAATAGGGGCCTAACAGTTGTAGTAGGGTACAGAACCAGGGAGTAAGAGCCCGGAGCATAAGATGGGGCCAAAATGGGGCAGGTGCCACATGTCAATAGGGGGGGCATCTTTGGAAGGGTGGTGGGGTGTACAGGGTGTGGGTCCGCCATGATCCTGGACTGGGCTTGGAGGATGGCGGGGTGTATGGTCTGTAGATGACTGGCAAGTTTGAGGGAGAAACTGTGGAGGTTAAGGGGGAGTCTAAGTGGCAGGACAGATGAGTATGGTAGGTATCCTGCGGGGGGAATAGGGGAGGGCAAAGGGGGATGGAGGAAGAACAACTAGGGACTAAAACCGACCCCAGTATCAGAGGCACTAGCAGAAAAGAGAGGACAAGGGAGGGGGTGCATGAGGCGAGGGGGGGCCTCCTGTTGAGGGAGGAAGAGACCACAAAGGCTACCAGGGGAGAGAGAAGATGGCTGCGGGTAAGGAGGGACCAGGGGTGGCACAGAGGGAACAGGTAGGAGGGGGAACCAATAGGGGAAGAGATGTAGTAAGGGTATCTACTAGGAATAGATTTGAGCCTCTGCTATGGGAGAGGGGGAGCAGGAACATACTGAAGGGGACGATAAGTGGGGCATGAGAGGATGGCAACAACTAGGGGAAAAGATAGTGAGAATGAAAGGGTAGAAGGGGGGCCTCATGTTGGGGGAGGAAGAGACCATGAGGAGCACCAGGGGAGAGAGCAGATGGCTGCGGGTAGGGTGGAACCAGGGGTGGCACGGAGGGGAACAAGTAGGAGGGGGAGCCGATAGGGGGACGAGATGTAGGAGGGGTATCGACTAAGAATAGATTTGAGCCTCTGCTATGGGAGAGAGAGGGGGAGCAGAAACATACTGAAGGGGGGAGGACAAGCGGGGCATGAGAGGGATGGCAACAGCTAGGGGAAGAGATAGTGAGGACGAAAGGGTAGAAGGCGGGCTAGTAAGGAAGGAGGGGTGGTGACTAGAGGAGAGAAGGCTACGGGAAGGGGGAAGGATGGGAGGGACATCATTATCGGGGTAGAAGAGAATAGAGGCTCTAAATCGACAACAGCGGGGATAGGAGAGGGGTTGGAAATCAGCAGGGGAGGAGGGGATGTCAACATGGGAAGCCCAGTAGGAAGTAGTCATGCTGGGAAGGGGTTCAAGGGGGATGGGAGGAATAAGGCAGAGAAAAGGGGTGAGGCGGAAGTAGGGGGTACAGATGAAGAAGTCACAGAGGGTGCAGCTGGCGGGGGTAAGGGGCAGGGAGGATCAAATACTGGGGTGGTGAACAGGGCATTAGAAGGGAAAGAGGCTAAGGAATGGTGGGGTACTCATCCTAGGGGATTGTATACTGAAAGGGGTGAGATGGGGCGGAAGGGGGGAAGGCACAGCCGTATTTGGGTTGAAACTATCTCCAGGTTGACTGCAGGAGGGGCAGGGCAGACACTGCTCAAGTGTGCAGCAAGGGGGTGGAAGAAACCTCATTTACTGTTGCATGTGGGTACAAGCGACTTGGCGGGGGAAAGTGTAGTGAGGGGGAGGTTTGAGTAGTTAGACAAGCAGTGTGAGGGGTGGAGGAGTCGGTGGCATTCTCGGAGTTACTCCCCATACCATGTGCAAGCATGGGGGGGAAGGGTAGGATTGAGGAGTTCAACGAGGGGCAGAGGGATTGGTGCCACACCAAAAATTATGGGTTAGTGACTAACTGGGGTAGGGTCTGGGGAAATAGTGACTTGTATGCGGGGGACAGGATACACTTGAGCAGGAAGGGAAGGGGAGTATTAAAGGCAGGATTAGAGGGGTATATCTCTACTAAGGTGGATTTAAACTAGTGAGGGGGTGTCCAAAAGACTGAGGTTAGTAGAAAGATCCAGACAGGGGAGCCTAATGATCTCACCCCCCCTAGATATAGGTAAGGGCGGAGGCGTAGTAATCCTGGGAGGGGATGGACAGAGTGATCTGAGTGTAATACAGAGGGCACCACCACCCAGTAAGAATAAGGAGGAGAAAGGGTGCAGACTACTGGGAGGAGGGACACAGGCCAAGGAGAAGAGTGAGGAGAAGGAGGGGTACGGGTGGAAGGTGGTCTCTCTCAACGCAAGAAGCCTGGGGAACAAAACTGCAGAACTTCAGGTGCTCCTTTCAGAGGGGAAGGTGGACATTGCTGCAGTGACAGAGACTTGGGCCACAGAGTACCATGATTGGTGCTTGGCAATCCCGGAATACAGGATATACAGGAGGGACCGGGAGGTTGGGGGGGGGTTGCACTCTATGTGAGGGAAGGGATTAAATGCATAAGGGATGAGGGAGAAGAGGAGAGGACAGAGGCACTTTGGGTGCAGCTCCTGGACTCCACGGTCAGAAAGCTGAGGCTGGGGGTGGTGTACAGACCACTAGCCCAATCCGGGGAACTGGATGGGAGTTGGCAAAGCAGATGAGGGTGTGTAGAAGGGGGAGTGTGGTGATGGGAGGGGGTTTAACCTACTACGGGTTGACTGGAGCACCCCATCACTAGCAGTACCAGAGAGCAGGCGCTCCTTGATGCATTCCAGGATGACCTTCTCATGCAATTGGTAAGTGGGCCTACAAGGCTTGGTAGCACTCTGGACCTAGTACTGGCAAATGGGGGGGTGGTAAGGGAGGTAAGGATGGAGGACCCACTAGCAGGTAGTGACCACAAAACAGTGTGGCTTGTTGTTGAGCTGGGCAGGGAGACAGGAGGCAGGGGCACTAAGGTGGTGAACTTTATTAGGGTGGACTTTGGGGGGATGGGAGCAATACTGCAAGGAAGACTCCAGGATACAAAGCCGGTGATGGATGCGGAAAAAAAGTGGGGCATCATAAAGACTGGGTTAACAGAGGCCACAGTAGCCTGCACCAGGACCAGGGGTAAGAAGAGCAGAGGCAAGAAACCATGCTGGCTGAACAAGGAAGTGCTGCAAGGGGTGAGGGCAAAGATGGCTGAATACCGGAAGTATAAGAGAACAGGGAAGGCAGAGGATAAGGAGGCTTTCAGGAGTTGGTTAAGGGAGGTTGCCAGGAGGGTGAAAAAAAACTAAAGCCTCCAGGCAATTAAGTTCCGCACAGGGCATAAAAGGAGGGGGAAATAACTTTTTTAGGTATATCAGGGAAAGAGGAAGTGCAAGGAACATATTGAGAGAATAAAGCGGGAAGGGGATTGGCTGGAAAAGGGGAAGGATCAAGTGGAAATTCTAAATAAGTACTTCTGCTCCATTTTCACTAAGGAGAGGGATGGCCCACTACCAGAATGGGCTGGGGTGGTGGGGAAGGGGGGAGAGGAGGTGACAGACAAAGTGATCACAGGAAGTAGGGTACTAGAGGGGCTGAGGGCAGTAAGGGTGGACAAGGCACCAAGTCCCAATGCCATCCGCCCCAGGGTGCTGAGGGAGATGGCGGGAGCTGTTGGCTGAGCCACTGGCAGATCTGTTCAACACCTCCCTGGAAATGGGGTGTATGCCCCAGAACTGGAGGGTGGCCCATGTGGTGCCCATATACAAGAATGGGCCTAGGGAGGAGTCTGGAAATTATTGGCCGGTAAGTCTCACATCCATAGTGGGTAAGCTTATGGAGCCGATACTGAAGGAGAGGTTGGTTGTATTCCTCAACTGTAATGGCCTCCAAGATGGGCGGCAGCACGGGTTCATCTCAGGGAGGTCTTGTCAAACCAACCTAACAGAGTATTGTGACTGGGTGACAAGGAAGTTGGACAAGGGCCATGCGGTACATGTTCTGTACTTGGACTTCAGTAAGGTATTTGATACAGTGCCTCATGGGGGACTGGGGGGAAGCTGACGGCAGTGGGGGTGGGGAAAAAGCTGACTAAATGGACAGAGAACTGGTTACAGGGGAGGGTGCAGAGGGTGGTGGTGGTGAGGGAGCTCTCAGCACCCAGAGCAGTGACAAGTGGGGTGCCACAGGGGTCAGTGCTGTGCCCAGTGCTGTTTGGGCCTTTATCTCTGATATAGCACACAGAGTGGGGAGCAGGGTTAGTCTGTTCTCACATTATACCAACTTGAGGGCAGTGGTGGATGAAGAGGATGGATGGGGAAAACTGCAGGGGGACCTAACCAAACTAGAGACATGGTCGGTGGAGTGGCAGCTAGGATTCAATGCAAAGAAGTGTAAGGCAATGCACTTTAGGGCTTAGAAACAGAAGAGGGACTATTGGTTGGGGATCAGTGAGGAAGAGAAGGACCTAGGGGTCTTGGTAACTGGGAGCATGAACAACTCAGCCCACTGCATGAGAGCAGCAGCGAAGGCAAACAGGATGTTGGGGTGCATCGCAAAGGGATTCTCATTCAGACATAGGGATGTGATCCTGCCTCTCTACAGATCACTGGTCAGACCGAACCTACAGTATTATGTACAGTACTGGAGCTCATACCTGAGGAAAGATATAAAGTTACTGAAGGGGTGCGAAGGAGGGCAACAAAAATGTTAAAGGGGATGGAAGGAAAGAAATATGAAGTTAGGCTGAAAGACCTGAACATGTACACACTGGAGGAGAGGAAGGATAGGGGGGATATGATTGAAGCATTTAAATACCTGAGGGGGTAACTAAACCTAGCACTGAGGGGGTGTTTAAACTGAGGAGTGGAAGAGAGACAGGTGGGCATGGACTAAGGTTGAAAGGGGAACATTTCAAGAAGGAAATGAGGAGGCACTACTTCTCTGAGAGGGTGTTGTCTAGTTGGAATGCGCTGCCAGAAGGGGTGGTAATATGTAGGACAATCAATAGCTTTAAGGAGAAGTGGGATAAAGCAAGAGGAAGAGTTGGGGGCAGGGGCTGGGACAACCGGGGAGAAACTGAGGGGGTGGAGGCTGGGGCAGCTGCAATCTAGGGTGCTAGCTGCACACTCGGGCAGACTTACATAGACCAATTGGTGTGTTCTGCTGGCTGATTCGTATGTTTGTATGTAAAATCACAGGGCCTCTGTTCATGAGCAGCGGTCCTAAAATGCCTATGTTGAAAATTTGGTGACAAATGTCCATAAAATGACTGTGTTACAGGCGTACATGATGCAGTTTCCATGCACCCTCGTAACTTCGCAAATTTGTAGTATTTTCACTCCAGATTTTCAATACTGCCATTTTTTAAGACCTTCTTATGAACAGTACAGCTGTCATTTTTCACATCCTGCCTGAAATATGCATTTATACATCTGGCACAGAATACCGCGGCTGCTGTGGGAAATGAATGTTTTGGGACAGATTAAGAAAATTATAGTGACAGTGTTCATGAGCAGAGATCACAAAACGCCTATGTTGAAAATTTGGTGAAATAATTCCACTAAATGACTGTGTTATACGTATGCATTGTGCAGTTTCCACATACGCTTGGAAGTTTTAGCATTTTTAATACTTTCACTACAGATTTTCAACATTGCCATCTCTTCGCACCTCCCTATGAATGGTACAGCAGTCATTCTTCACATCCTGCCCAATCTGTGTTTTTGTACATCTGGCGCACAATGGCACGGTCGTTGTGGAAACTCAAATTTCGGGACACATTGACAAAATCAGAGTGCAACTGTTCATGAGAAGAAGTCCCAAATGCTTTCATGAGGTGGGGGCCACAAAATGCCCATGCTGAAAATTTGTACTGCAAATACCACCACATGCCCGGGGCATTCCAATTTCTAACCATAACGTCCCACCCTGTACAGACTGATAGGCATCAGGGGTGTGCCTTTGGATTGCTGACGGTAATACTCATGCCATTCCAATCCCACCCCCCACCCTGCAGCCACTGACAGGCATCGAGCTGTGCCTTGGACTCTTTGGACTCACAGTTCATCCCATTCTATATTGCACCCGTTTCAGCATATGTCCTTATGGAGTGGGGTGACTGTAAAGCCGAACACCCCAAAGCACACCTCAACACTTGTCAGTGTCTGCAGGATAGGGGGAGGTGAGGTGAAATGGCATGAACTTTATGGTCGACAACCCAAACACATGCCCCAGTGTCTGTTCATCTCCACAGGATGGAGGTGGGGTTAGCGTGAAGTTCAATACTTCACTGCCATTCCTACTTTGCATCTGTCTAACTCCCGCATTTCCAGTGCTAATACCAGCAAGCAAACATTCGGCATTGACAAATGCTTGTTTTATTTTGCTTCTGCAGCGGCCAGTGGGGAATCCAGCCAATGACTCATTTTTTGTTGTCTTGGGGACTGATGCTAACATGTTTAGGCTTCTATCTCAGTTTTGTCATACATAGGCAATGACAAGTACTTCCAGACTTGGCCTATTCACTATTTTTATGCTTGCTTGCACGCATGTGCAAGAAACATAGTGCCATCATCTGAGTTTTCGGAGGTGTGGCAGCCCTCTTCCAATTCAGGCAGTGTGTTTGCAGGCACGGCCGCAGTTCTCCAATGCCTGCTGAGCTGTCTATGACAGCAGACAAAATGCAGTGGAATACAGTTGAAAGGGGGAGCTACCCTTCAGTGAGCAGTGATAAGATATCGCCTGCTCATGCGCGCTCCCCCTACACACAGACACACACACACACACACACACACACACACACACACACGCACGCATACCGCGTGCTCCGCCCCCCACACTGTATAGCTCACAGGGGTGCCGTCCCCCGTCACCATGCTGCACCCACCTCCCAAAAACAGAGTTCTATACGCACACTGGAAACCCACTCTCAGCATGGCTACACATCAGAGTAGCCAACGGCGGTGCCCAATCCCCGCCGGCTCCACTGGTCCCCCCAAGAGTAGAGGGTGCCACGCTTGGAGCCCACCCCAGCATGGCACACATGCTATCGCCAACAGGGGTGCCCAATCCCCATCGGCTCCAGGCTCCCCCACCAGTCGCTCCTTGTGCCACGCTGGGAGCCCACCCCAGCATGGCAAACGCCCGCCGTCGCTATTAAAAAACAAAAACACCTGAAACTCGAAAATGGTCCTCGGTGTCTCTGCCTCACCCGTGCCCACCCACTGTGCACCCTGCCTCCCCACCCCCACCCTATACTTACTCCGACCGCGACGATCTTTGGTGGACTGGGAACACGCTCTGCACTCTTCAAAGCTGACCGCGAACTGAGAAAATGCCGGTAAGCTGTATAATGGGATAGATAGGGTTTTTCAACTTTGCTGCATATCTCAGGCATTTTTTGAATTTTGCACCAAATTTTCAACATGGGGTTTTAGGGACCCCTTCTCATGAATGATCTCACTGTCATGGCGTTAATCGGCCCCAAAGGGTGATTTCTCAGTCACTGCGCCAAATCACCTTTCAGGACGGAGTAATGAAACACACTGCCACTGTTCATAAGCGGGCTCTCAAAAGCCTATGTTGAATATTTGGTGAAAATTCTCAAAAATTACTGTTGTGATAGCGCTATGCAAGTTCCTACGCACACTCTTGAATTTGCGAATTTTCAATATTTTCACTCCAGATTTTCAACATTGCCATTTTACCATACCTCCTTATGAGCAGTACAGCTGTCATTTTTCACATCTTGCCCAAAATGTGTTTCCGCACATGTAGCGCACAATGGTGCAGTTGGTGCGCGAAAGCAATGTTTGGGACAGATTAAGAAAATCACAGTTACACTGTTCATGAGCAGAGGTCTTAAAATGGCTATGTTGAAAATTTGGTGACAAAAGTCCATAAAATGACTGTGTTACGAGTCAGCATCGCGCAGTTTCCACGCACCATCGTAAGCTCATGACTTTGTAATATTTTCAGTCCAGATTTTCACCAGTGGAATTTTTCCACACTTCCTTATGAACAGTACAGCTGTCATTTTTCACAACATGGCCGAAATGTGTTTTCACACTTTCAGAGCAGAGATGCGTGGTTGCTGTGGGAAATCATTGTTTGGGACAGATAAAGAAAATCACAGTGACACTGTTCATGATCAGAGGTCCCAAAATGCCTGTGTTGACAATCTGCTGTAAAAAATCCTCAAATTAATTACATTACGGGTGTGCGTTACACAGTTTCTATGCACGCTTGTGACTTCACCAGTTTTTTTAATATTTTTACTGCAGATTTGCAACATTGCTATTTTTTACACATCCCCATGAACAGTATAGCTGTCATTTTTTACATCCTGTTCGGAATGTGTTTTTGCACCTGTGGTGCTAAATGCCGAGTCGCTGTGCATAAGCAGCTGGCTAACCAACTGATATTGCCACTGTTCATGAGGTGGGGGTCACAAAAAAACCATGTTCAAAATTTGGAGTGAAAATACCAACGAATGCCTGAGGTGTTAGGGTTTCCAACCATAACACCCCACCCTGTAGAGAATGACAGGCATCATAGGTGTTACTTGGGATTCTTGCCTATAATGCTCATACCATTCCACACCCTGCAGCCAGTGAGAGGCATCGAGGTATGCCTTGGACTCTTCGGCCCCAAAGTTCACCCCATTCTCCTATACCGCACCCATCTCACTGTAGTTCCTGATGGAATGGGGTGTGCATAAGGGCCAAAGACCCCAAGGCACACCGTGACACTTGTCAGTGTCTGTAGGGTAGGGTGTGGTGAAATGGCGTGGCCGTTATGCCGATGACCCAAAGCACACCCCAATGCCTGTCACTCTCTGCAGGGTGGTGGTGGGGTTGGCTTCATTTCAGTACTTCACTGCCATTTCTGTTATGCAGCTCTGTAACTTCTACACTACCAATGCCAATGCCAGCAAGCAAACATTCGTCATTGACAAATGCTGGTTGTATATCAGCATACCTCTCAACCTTTTGTCACTGAAATGAGGGACATGGGCATTTTTGGACACTCAAAATGAGGGACAATGAGGGACAATGGAGATACAAGCTCAGAACACTGTGAAAACCATAGGGTTTACTTGTACAAAGTTTATTTTGGATTTAGTATTTTTGAATATTAAGTGTTTCTGCTTTAAAGTCTGAATTTACAGCACATTCGCTGTATGGGCAATACCTTTTCCATGAGGGACGGATGAGGGACAGAGCAATTTTAAGGGCCAAAATGAGGGATGTCCCTCGTAATGAGGGACACTTGAGAGGTATGTATATCAGTGTACTGTACCTGGGTCTCCTTAGATGTCCATAGACTACTCTTAACTTATGGGCTCAAATAAGGTTGAGGGACCTGGGTTAATAACTCCTGTGGTGATTTATTACCCAAAGATGTGGAGTCAAAATTCAGAGGGTAAGTTGCATGGTGCCTTCGTTTATTTTTTGAGATCTAGGAATAAACCTTTGAACTGGAGCCTGGAAGCAACATACAGCAAAACAGCAAAAGCATGTGTGGGCTAGTTTGTATGCTAGTGCTACCCCCTGAAAATAATACCAACCCATAAAGATCCCCAGTGGCATAATCTTCCCAGCACTCACAAAATAATAACAGCTGTCAAACTATAGTACTTTGCATGCTTGGCCATCACTGTAAATGAGCTATGCTCAATGACTTCACCCAAGTAAACAAACTGAAACTGAACTCTTCGAATATTATGCATACAACACAAGATTGCAAACAAATAACACAATAATTTATTTGGGAATGATGAATGAGGTCCAAGGGGAAAGAAAAGGGTTATAGCAAATAATAATGCAATTATCACTGGCTTGGCTTTCTTCAGCTTCCTTGCCAGACACAGCCTAAAGTAATAATAATACAGCCTGCCCCCAATCAACACAGAGTACCCTGGCCAACTATGCTGTTTGGCTACTTCCCCAATCCCCAATGGTACCATTGAATATGCCTAGTCCTAGAGAGCTCCCAGGGAAGCATGGGTACCCAGTCATTAAATAGATGCAGGTTCATCACAGTTACACATAGTTGGCAAGTGTTGTTGCCATTTAATAAGCAAAGTATTAATTGGTAGAAAATTACCCTTATTTACAATCTTGGCAAGATGGCTTAGTCCAACAAACTTAAAATTGCTTGATGCATTGTGGAGTCATGTACAGATTATGTTGCAGAACCCATGGTCTCTGTTTGGTTACTCACCGTTACCCTGAGGCTGACAGGCCTGCATCTGCAACTGTAGTCCAGGATGGATGCACCCACTCCATTCAGCATTGCAATTTTGCACCTTCATCTCCCTCAACTCTCTTCTGCTGGTTGCTCTCTCTAGCACCTCACACTGTTTAGCTGGGTTCTTACTCTGTCTGCCTCTCACTGTCCAAGTGCCTTGAGGATCCCAGACCTCTGCAGCTCACCCTGCTGGGCACTTTCGTCTCTGGAAAGGTCTCTGGTCATATGCTAAAGTTCCACTGCAGGGCAGCTTACTCTTACATAAAGATGCCATCAGCTGTAGACTTCAGCATCTGTCTACATCAGTGCTGTGGACTGCAATCTCCTTCTTGGTCCCTGAATAAACACAGTTCTCCCTTCAAAGCCACTGGCCAACTCCTTACTTCTGGCAGATGAGAGGTCTGCCTCTCTCCACACATCACAGCCGACTGAGTATGTGCTGGGAGATTTCTCAGCCTTACCATGAGCAGTCAGCCTCCTGAATGGCTAAGTCTCTCAGTCAATCTCTTGGGAGGGTCTACACGGTTCTCACTCAATATATGATTTGTGGCTTGGCTTCTAGGCACATAATAAAATCATCCAAATCCCCAAGAGCCCTACTGGGGCTCTAGTTCAGGCTTCTGAGACTGTCTGTAATGCTGGCCTCTGATCCCACTACGGTGGTGAAAGGAGTCAGAGATGGCTAGGATATCTATGGCACTTGTATTCCAAGGGGCACTTGTTCCAGAGTTTTTAATTTTGAAAGGCTTCTGCCTCTGAAACGTTTATTTGCTCTAGGTGTAGTCATTGGTATTGTTTAGGTAATTCATACTAACATACTAATTGCCAGCAGATTAGGCCTTATGGTCTATTGAGTCTGCTCGAACCTCAGATCCCTAGTTGGGTACCGAGGCCCACCCCCATGTTCCAGAACCCCTAATATCCATCCCCACCCCCTTGGGACAGGCCATCGTCTGATACATCCACTTTCTGTGTCTGTCCCATCCTCTTTTGAAGCCCTCCACTGTGGATCTCTGAACCAGCTCGCCAGACAGTGCATTCCAAGGATCCACCACCCTCTCAGTAAAAAACCTCCTCCTCTTTCTCCCCCACCCTTCCACCTTCCAACTTCAAACCATGCCCTCTGGTGATACCTCCCTGCTTTAGTCTAAAGATCCCCTCCGTGTTTACCCTATTTATTCCCTTGAGGTACTTGAAAACCTCAATCATGTCCCCCCTGTCTCTCCTCTCCTCTCTCTCCTCCAATGAAAACAGGCAGAGCTCCTCAAGTCTGTCCTCATATGTCAAATCCTCTAGTCCTCATATCATCTTAGTTGCCCTCCACTGTACCCTCTCCAGGAGCTGTATGTCCCTCTTCAAGTGTGGTCTCCAGTACTGTACACAGTACTCAAGATGTGGTCTAACCAGTCCATTGTACAGCGGCAGAATCACTTCCCTGCTCCTAGAGATGACCCCCTTACAATGCATCCCAACATCCTGTTTGCTTTGCTAGCTGCTGTTCTGCACTGCTCAGAGTTATTCATACATGCATCCACCATGACCCCTAGGTCTTTTTCCCCTGTTGAGGTCTCCATCGCCTGCCCTCCCAGGGTGTACCTGCGTTTAGGGATTCCCCGCCCAAGATGTAACACCTTGCACTTGGTGATATTAAAATTTAATTTCCATGTGTGAGCCCACCTTTCCAGGGTGTCCAGGTCTCCTCCTTGCAGGGTCAACCTCCCCTCTTCCCCCTCAACTACTGTTCCCATCTTGGAGTCATCAGTGAAGAGACTCATTTTACTCCCTATACTCTCCCTGATGTCCGATATGTATGCATTAAACAGGATCGAATCCAGGATCGAGCCCTGCAGTACCCCACTACTGACCTCTCTAGGGTTCGAGAGCTCCCCACCGACCACTACTCTCTGAGTGCATCCAGCTAGCCAGTTTTCAATCCATCTGACCATCAAAGAGCCTACTCCCAACCCTGTCAGTTTCTCCAGCAGACCATTGTGGGGGACAGAGTCAAATGCCTTGCTGAAGTCCAAGAATAATACATCCACAGGCTTTCTCCTGTATAGTTCTGATGTTACCCATTCGTAGAACTCCACAAGATTGGTTTGACATGATCTACCTGGCACAAACCCATGTTGCCGACTATCCAGACCTCCCACCTCCTCCAAGTACACCCTCAATCGTTCCTTTAGTATACTCTCCATTAATTTTCCCACCACTGAGGTCAAACTGATGGGTCTATAGTTACCTGGTACTTCCCTCAACCCCCCTTTATGGATTGGCACCACATGTGCCTCTCGCCAATCCCTAGCTACCCTTTCTGTCTCAAGTGACCTGTTGAAGAGCTCCACCAGGGGTGCAGCCAGTATGTCCGTCAATTCCCATAGTACTCTTGGATGAATGCCATCCGGCCCAAGAGATTTATCTTTCTTTAGGGCCTTAAGGGCTAACCACACCCTTTCGGTGGAGATAGCATCATCCATCCCCTCCACCTTACTGGCCTTTTTATCCTTATCCTGATGTGACACCCCAGGTTACCTCTCCCTCCCTCTTGCTCCATTTCTGTTGCTCCCTTGATCCCACTCACTACCGCTTCTATCCCCATTGTGCCTTGCTTTGTAGATATCCCATCCCCCTCCCTAGTGAACACAGAGGCGAAGTACTCGTTTAATACCTCTGCCTGGTCCCTCACCTCCTCCACCCACCCTCCTTCTGATCTCAATCTACTGAGATGGCCCTTAGTTTTTCTCCACTCCTCAGTGTACTGGAAGAACCCCTTTTCCCTCCCCGTATCCCCTGTGCCAGCCGCTGCTCTTTACTTGACTTTGTCCCTGCACCATCCGGTGACTTTTTAGATGCAAGATGGTACATTTCTTTCCCTATCCCTCTTGTTGTTTTATATTTTTTGTGGGCAGCCTTCTTTTCTCTGACCGCTATCTGAATCTCACTGGACCACCAGCATGGTTTATGTGACCTTGCTCCCTTATGCTTCACCTTAGCGCAGGTCCTGACTGCCTCATGAAGTCCCCATTTTATGACCTCCCATCTCTTTTCCACATTTATCATTGATGTAATCCCCTTCAGGTGATCCTTGAGAATATTTCCCATGCCCACAAAGTCTGCCCTCTGAAGTCCACTGTCAGTGTCCTAGATCTCTCCCCCTTCCCCCCATACTTATTTGAAACCAGTCAGTATTGTGGTCGCTCCCAGTCAGGGGATCCTCTACAACCAGGTCCCTTACCAGATCCCCATCCACCAGAACCACATCCAGGACATGTCCCTCCCTTGTGGGCTCCATCATGTACTGTGTTAAGAACACATCCTGGAAGCCGTCCAGCAGCCTCTGCTCCTTGGCCGCCTTAGAAGACCTGGTTCCCCAGTTTGTGTCTGGCATATTAAGGTCCCCCATCAACACCACTCCCTCCCCTTTTGGTCCACACTGGTGATGTTGTCCAGCAAACCATCCTCCAGAACATCACCCATCCCGGGGGGCCTATATACTACACCCAGCTTGACCTTACCTCCTGCCGGGGTTTGTAAGGTGGCCCATAAGGCCTCCACGTTCCCTCTGCCTCTTCTGCCCTAGCAATTTCTATGTCATCTCTAATGAACATAACCACTCCACCCCCTCTGCCCTCCTTTCTATCCTTCCTAAGCATAGTATACCCCCACACATTTAGGTCCCAGTCATGGTTTTTGTTGGCCCACGTTTCCGTGACTGCTGCCACATCCACCCCCCCTCGAACATCATGGCCTGGAACTTTGGCAACTTGTTTACCAAGCTCCTGGTATTTACTAACACCACACCCCACCCCTGATCTCCTTTGTTGAACCCCACCCAGGTACCTTACACTTCCATCCTCCCTCTGCTCCTCCTGAAACCTCCTCCCTCAGTCTATTTCCTCCTCTCCCTTGGATTTGAAGGCTACTCCCTCATCTGGAGGAGAGGGCTTAGTCAGCCCTCCTTATCCCCCATAAGTTTAAACCCACCTTTCTTGAATGTAGTCAGCCACTCCCTGTTTAAGAACTTCTTTCCCTAATGGGGCAAGTTGAAGCCTGTCCTTGGCATACAGTCCCTTATCCGCCCAAACTCCTTTCCAGTTCCCTAACACCCCGACCCACTTTCTTCACCCCACTTCCTGAGTCAGTCATTAACCTCTGTGATCTTCATTTTTGCTCTACTGAGGCATTTGGTACCGGCAATATCTCCAAAAGGGAAATGTTGCATCCATTATCCCGACAGACTCTGGCAAGTTCTCGGAACCTTACTTGGCTTTCCAAAACACTATTTCCTACTAGATTGTTAGTTCTCAAATGCACCAGGAAATCTGATTTCCCTCCACAATCCCTAACTAGTTCGTACACCATGAACTTTGCTCTGTGCACTGTCAGCCCAGAGATACTCACTACTTTCACCTGGCTATGGCATCCCTCTCTGTCCCTCCCAATGAATACCCCTAATCATCGAGTCTCCCATTAACAGAACCTTAACACCGCCATTATCCTTATGGTTACCTCCACTATGTGCTCTCAACCCTTTATTCCCCCCTTTATTCGTGATCTCAATTCCATGGGAGTCTTCCCACCTTATTAGAGACCCCCTTGTCACCCTCCCCTTTCTGACTCCCTTGTTATTTTGCCCACTTAACTCAGACCCCCCGAATAGGTGTCCCCTTTAACCCTCTCTTATCCGAACCATTTATCCTGGCCTTTATGGTTTCCCCTTCCCCCACAATGCCATCCTCCCCCCTTGTAATAGTACCCTTACCTCCAGAGGCCCTCTGTGGGTTCCCTTTACCTAGGGCCCCATCCTTGGTACAGACCCCCCCTCCTGAAGGGGGCCCTTCCCCCGCCTCCTTGTCTCCCAGTTTCTCTCCAGCCATGCTCTCCTCCCTCATGTTTGCAATATGCTGCATCTCCCCATCTGCTTAACATTTACGTTTCCCCTACTCCCTCTGGGACTATTTCTATCCTTTCCATTGCTGGTCTGTGATGCCCTATGGGTATCCGACTCCCTCCCACTGGCCTCTGTATCAGTTTCCTCATTTCCACCAACCCCTTCCTCCCGCTCTAGGTTGCTCAGTAGCTCAAATTTATTGTAACACTCTATGCCAGCCTCCATCAAGTAACCTGAGTTTCCCCCGACTGCCCCTCTAAACTGCCCCTCTTCCTTCCCTCTTACCCTGTTCTCATTAGGAGGTCCCTTTCCACAGTCTGCTCTTTTAGGCTTCCCCACAACAGCTGCTCCTGACTCTTCCCCCTCCACTCTCTTTATATTAAGAATGTTTACCCCATAAGTTTTCTCCTTAGCATCAACATCCCTATCTAAGGGTCCTCTGTCCCTAATATCCCCCCTCCTGTTTGCTGTAACATAATGTCCTGTAATTTCTGAGCACTGCCCCAGCCTCCCCTCAGCTCCACCCTTCTGCCACCCATATCCACACCCCTTATCCTTGGACACCCCCCCAACTCTCCCTGCTTACTCCTTAACCAATATACTTCACTCCTGATATGAGATAGCTGTCTACAGAGTGGGCAGCCTCCCTCTCTCCAGCCCCAATTGAGAATTATTGCCGCTCCACAGCCTGTGCAGCCTACAACCCTTCCGAAGATGCTTGCCATGGTGGAGTGTGACCACCCTGTTTGTCCCTCTCTGTTCATAATGGCACATACCCCTTTTCTCAGTCCATTCCCCCTGGAATACAGTCTCTCTCTATATACTGACTGCAGTTGTTTACGAACCCAATTTCAACCCCACCAATAATGTTCCCAAGTCTCACAAACACATACAGTTCAGTGTGTGTCTAGTCCCGCTAACAGTGTGTGTATATGCAGATATCAGGTACCGTATGATGTCACAGGCCCACAAACAGAAATGCACAGCCCTTCAATCCCAACCGCCAGTGGCTTTTCAGTATTTAAGAAAGCCTGCAAAACAGGGTGGGTGGCAGGGCTCTACCACCACCAGGCAAACATCACATTTAAATTTCACTCTAATTATCACTGCCAAACAAGTGTTCCCACAACCAGCACACAAGCCCCAATAGTTACAATATCATAGCCCAAGTAACAGTTCTAACTCCAAGTAGTAATTTTTAACACACATGTAACCCCTTTGTTACCCGGGGTTACTAGAATCCCAGTAAGACCTAGTGGTAGGCAGGGAAGGCAGCTTGTGAAACTCCAGTTAAATGGATTTCACACTGTCTCACTCTGTCCTCAGTCACAGCTGAGATTTGAGAGATGACATCATAATAGAACTGTCGCAGCTGCATGAGCCACATTTGGAATCTTCAGCTCAGAGTAAGTTTAGAACTTTGGGAAATTCAAAGTCAGTCTTCAGTTTGTCCTACAAACAAGAAGGACACCAGTAGTTGTCTGTTTACCCCCCTCCCTCTGGGGGGGGAGGAAAAGTTCTTTGTGGGTTCCAGGGGCAATCCTCTTCTCCCTCCCTAGGAAGAAAGCTGCCTGTTTTAATTTAAGTTCAGTCTGTTCATGTATAACAGCAAAGGTTACAGTTCTTCGTCTGTGGGGCACCTGCAATGAATGGGTGAGTGTTTGGCTCCATTGGAAGGGGCAAACAACTTCTTTTCTTCAGTTGGATTTCAAGTAAATGTGGACTGCTATTTGGGAGGACTATGTCAACTAGGACAAACAAATAGAGCAGTCATCTGTTTAAAGTGTTAATGGATTTAAAGTTCACTGTAGAGGGGTGCTTCAGGTCATCCACCATTCAATCTACATTTTAAAGTCTAAAGTTTTCTGTGTGTGTCCAGAGAAATGGCCGGTATGGGCTATGGGAGCTGGAGGTGGAAAACCCCCATCTTTAGTAACCAGGTCCACTCTCAGGATTTCTTCTGTGTTTTGCTACTTGCCTCATGCGCTTGGCCAGTGATGGGGTGGGTACCCAGACGGGTCGAACTGAAAATCTCTAGGAGTCGCAGACTCTAAGTGGTGGGGAGCCATAGGATGGGAAAATTACTCCTTGTATGATGGTAGTTTCGATTGGAAGTACGAAAACAAAATCTCTCTAGGAGTCGCAGACTTCAAGTGGTGTGGGGAGCCACAGTTTGGGAGTCTCCTTGTTTGATGGGATGTCTTTCCAAGTAAAGTTTGGGTTAATTCGCCAAGTGGACTGTCAGTCGAGTGGCCGGCAGGGGAGCTGGGCCAGTCGGGCTGTGTATCCAATGCACATGCAAAGTCTAGGCTGAGTGCCTGGTGGGTCCAAAGCCAGACATCTGTTGTAATGTGTTCATTCCTCAAATGGACCGCTGTGTTTAGCCTCTAATCTGCATTACAGTTACGTAGCCCTTTGGGGGACCATGCAGTGCTTTGTTTATGTTCAGTGAGTTAATAAATAAAGCCACACTGAAAAATCCCAATTCTGGTTCTGGACATTACAGTTATTGCTTCCTGTAGTTGGATTTACTTGGGTGCCCCTGTGCAGAGTAGCCAAACCTAGGTCTCTTGTGCCAGGTAACCTCATCCTTCCCCGAACCCGTAGATACCATATGTATATCCATGTTACAAAAATGGACATATGGGTTACACACATAACTAATTTCAAGTACAAAACTATTCAAATATTTCAGTTAAAACAAAGATAAACCAACCCTCTTTCCTGAACTACCTTCTACTTCTGTTTCCAGGTGGACAGGACTACTACTGGGAATTCCATGGTCTGTTCAGGAGTGCCAGTCATGCTCTTATGTTACCGTCAGAGGGCAGCCCTTTTGAAGCTCAGAGCCGCTGCACTAATGGGGTTAGAAGCGCTGGAGAAATCTGGGGACTTCTTATGGGTACTATAACATGGGAGAAAGTGGAAGATCTGTAGTGATTATAAAAGAGACCAGGATTGCTTGCCTTCTGACTTTGCATGTGTTAAAAGGGCACTTTGAATGCTCATGGGAAAAGTGGGGGGCCGTCGCCTCCCACACCCATAGGTTGTAGCACATATGCTTCACTCCACTCCAGCTTTCTTTGCCAGCACAAGTCCTCAGGGGCTGGATAAAGCAAGAACAATGGCCCAGGGTGGCTTTTTGGATGGCGGGAAAGCCGGCTGCTGCATTCAAGTAAAACAAAAGTCATCTTAAGGGCAAATCCTGGGAGAAAACAGGGAAGGACCAGGACTTTGCATACCAATATACATTGTAAGCTGCTCTAAGGAATACCGTTGCAGAGGAAATATACTGTGCAAGTGTGGATGATTGATTACCGCTCTCCTTGAAAAAGTGATATTCCCCTTGTATAATTTCCCCAGGCAAAAAGTTCTTGGCAAACTAATGCAAAGTTACAATAATTCTTTGTCTGACTTGCTTTCTGTTCTAATGGTCCCATGGGATATTGAAACAGCCTTGATTCTATTGAACTTTTTTAAAGTCAACACAAAAATGAGGAAAATGAAATGAAAAATGCAGATGTGCTTTAGTATTGGTCAGATTTGATGTTTAGGTGATTTGTGTAATAATTATTGTGCTCATTATTATCTGAATTGTGTCACTAGGTACAATTTTTAAACAGACTAAAGACGTCAAGATATAAAATGAATGTAAATGAATGACGGACTAGTAGGAGGACAGATGAGGAACAGGGTATTTTCAGGCCATTAAAATGGCCATCATTCTCACTAAAAGAGAGTAGGGATTATGGGTTACATTGTTATTGAGGTGGGACATAGATATCCAGACTTGAATCCCTCAATGTCTCATTTACATTTTGGCTGCATTTCTGGAATTAGCTAAGGCCATCTCTACATACTGCATGCCTTCCTAAAGAGAATTTTGTGTATAATAAGCTGTATTTATATATGTTGTATACTTGCTGAGGTTTTTATTTTACCAATGTACTTTTTTATTTTTCCTTAAATAAGTGATTTGTGATTGTAAAGGTTTGTGGAACAATACACTTGAAGTTGACATAAGCTCTTGCAGTCTGTGGCTAGGATACCACATATTTGTATTTTACAGTAAGAAATCTGAGTGGCTAAGCAGCATCTAGGCTGCATTGATCCTCCCATATTAGTCTACTAATTAAAACTCAGTCATACACTCCAACCAAAGTGGTACACCCAACCCCTGCTGAAAATGCAAAAACAGCCCAAAAGACTAACATATTTTGGTCTATATCTTTAATTATTACTCCTACTTCATAGAAAAACAAAAGTGCATTGCATATTCCCTCCACCTTCTAAAATGAACATTAGCGTTAAAGACATTCTGCAGTTTCCCCAAGCCAAATAAAAAGAACATCACAATGAAAGTCTTCCCCATTTCACTGCTATATCGCAGATTAGGGTAACATCAAATATATAATGCACTTTTCTTGTGGCCCTCAACACAGTCAGTCTCTTAGCATGCAAAGTAACAGTAGGCAGATTGTTAAGGAGAAAAACAGTGTTATACATTTTGCAACTGATATAACTGAGAGTCAGTTAACTCAAACTGTGCTCTTTAGAACTATATTAGCCCTGAGTCTTTGATCTCACAACTTGCAGTCTGGGCAATTAAAAGGTTCACACAATAAAAAATACCAAAAAGGAGATACGGTGGTGAGATCAGTTAAGTGTTGCCATTTTGTCCTGGCAAATAATCAGTTGTTGGGACCCTGTATGATAAAGTCATGAATGCAATAGTATTGCATATGGCAGGCTTACAAAAGCAGTGAAACCACCTATTAATGAACTACATGTCTCAGACATCATGATTGCATTTTTTATTGCTCTTCCTTTTCCTACAATGCCTTCTGTCCCACGTGACAGTGATATGTTAGTGAGCATCGATTCTGTAAGTACTGGTTTTGTATCAAGTTTACAGCAGTAGAGCTGTGATGTTAAGTAACTCTCTTTACCCATTGAGCACTCACAAAGGCTATGTTTACAGATGGCAAGCACCTGAGAAATAATTCAGTATGCTATTCTGTAAGGAAACAGAGTCTTTACTAACGGTAACACTGATGACCTAGGGTGATGTGTGTGCTTTTTTATGGCTGTGTGTAGTCCAATGAAATAAAAAGCTTTAGAAACAAAACATTTACTCTTTCTGGCTAGACCTAGACACATACCTAGAAAACAAAAATGTTGGATTAAAAAGCTATTTATTGATGTCAGAATATCAGGCTCCTAACAGCAGGTTGCTGCTGTAGCAGCTGTCACTCAAAGGTCACTCATGTACTACTGTCACATGGGACAGGAGGCATTGTAGGAATAAGAAGAGCAATAAAAAAAATGCAGACATGGAGATCCTCAGGAGCCATAAAAAATTTGCAGGAAAATTTAGAAAAAAACCCTAAAAAATTCCAAATAGCAAAGAAATAGAAGGACACACTAGGCCTACACCCACAAATCAAAATACTCTGCACAATGTATGCTTCTGCAAAACTTGCCTGTATTTCTCCTTTAAATTGGGGTAGAATTGTATGCCTGCTCCATCCATGTCTATCCCTCTGGCTGGTCTGATGTCTTGCTATGCTTTATCACATTGCGGTACTGATCCCAGTTTCAGTAATACTGTGAGTGGTGCCAAGCTTTGTGCCTTTGTAGGGACAACTCTGTAACACTTTTCGGTAGTTGTTAGGGAAAGTTAAAGGTTTAGTCCCAGTGCATCCCACAGCCATGCTTGTATATTTTCAGCCCTCATTGTCCCCTCAAACCATTCAGGCAGCCTGCCACCTGAATATTTGTTCCCTAAGCAAGTTTTCAGAATGTTCTAACCACAGCATTAACAATATGTTCTCATTAACTATGCCCACTGAAACTGTGAATGCCTGACCAACAGCATTTGTCAACTCCATGACGTCTACACCGTGGGCCATGACTTGCTTCTTAACAGCCTGCAGATGATCTGTAAAACCGTTAAATTTAGAGAAAAGCAGTTCAACTTACTGGTTAATTTTCTGCATAGCATGCTAGAAGGAAGTGAGGGTTACTTCCGGTTCATTAGTGCTCATGGAACTGGTCAACTGGCCTGTGTCTTTACCTCGAGTTTAGGCTTAAAGAATTCTTAAGGGCAAGAAGCTCTATTTCTGGGCTTTCCTATTATTCAAAACATCCAAAACAAATCTCAGTTGGCACTCATCATTATATCCAGCAGCCCAGAAAGTTTGTAGTTAATATTTTAAAATGTTTCAGTTTAATACACATATCGGGTAAGTCAGGTAGGGTCAGTGGTGACAGTATAGGCAGGGAAAAATGGCAGACTAGGTGGGCCAAGCAGTCCTTATTTGCCAACAAATTCTATGTTTCTATGTTTCTACATACATACTGAACAGAAAAACCCACACCAGTTTCACAGTACAAATATACAGATTATGGCAGTATCAACTACGACCAGTGAGACAAAGGAAATCATTACTGTAGCAATATCACAGATACTGATTTGTCACATTAAATACAATGCAGCTAAATGAAGTCAACCAGTAAAAGGATTGTGTCATAAGGGATCTCCTGTACTGTACCAAGAGCTATTGATCTTGGGGCTCCCAGAAGGAGAGGGGTGCATGTATTATTAAATAAATTAGGAACTATTGGTCTCCTCATGGGAGGGATAGTCCTTTGACTGGATGCAACCAGCCTCCCAGACAGCTTGATAGCTGCAGGCCAGTGTCACACATTTGGGGAGTAGTCCAATAAGACTCCTCAAAATCAGAATGTGAAAAAGTAAAGTTTATATCATAGTTTCTTATTCTCAGGCAGGAGCTATGTAAAACCTAAGCAGAAAGGTGGTGCACACTAGGGAGAAAAATCACACATTTGAAGCGAAATAATGCTTACAGAATTTTATTAATTATATTTATTGTTTTGTCGTGCATCATAAAACCCATCTGGATGCCCTGGCTGCTTGCTGTGCCCCCAGGATTTGTTTTCTTGAGTTCTCATCACCTCCAGGTACTGTCCCCTGGGAAACTGAATGTTGTGCTGAAACCATCAGAGTCATCCCCTCAGCATTCCCTGCAGTACCTCAGGTTCACTAGAAGTCAGCTGTTTTGTACTCAGACTCTTTCTTCTGGCCATGTGAACTCGTCACAAAGTCAGCTACCAGTGAGGGACACCCATCCACCTGGACCTGAGGCCTAGGATATCTTTGAGGTCTACATGTGCTTTCTTAGCTTCACATTCTCTGCTGCTATACCTCCATCTTCTCGCCTTGGATTAGGGCTCTGTTTATCCTTCTTGGAAGTGGAGAGCAAGCTTGCAGCACTGCCATCGGACTGTGGTAATGACTGTCAACAAAACCTGACCTTTGGAGCTTAGGATGTCATGCATTGCTGCAGGGGAGAAACCCTACACTCTGCCAGATCTGGTGTCATGCATCACCTCAGGCCCACTGGTCACCAAATATGCAGGGGGCTCTCTGCAGACATATGTCTGGTCTCTCCTTCTGAAACTCTTGAACTGAAGAACCCTCTAAAACACAGATGAGCCTAAATTTATGCGTGCTTCCAGAACAAATCAATAGGGTGCTCCGTGCCAGGGAATGTTTGGGTACAGAATTGGGAAGCAGGTCACAGTTGATACTAAGTTCCTTACCATCTCATCTCTAGATTAGTAACACCTCGTTGGTGGAGGTTACACGTAGTTTAATTACTATGATTTCTATAGAATCATATACTATTTTTAGACAAACAAATCCTAATAAATCTTGCAGTCTAATGATACTTCTGACCTTCGCTGTTGATGCCAACACATTTTAAAGTTCTACATGGGGCTGGCTTGTGAATATCACAATTTGAAAGGCTATTTATATCAAACTGAACAGTTATCCAATAACTGTGGAAATGTCTTAAGCAGAAATTCTGGGAACACTCTTTTCCTTTAATACAACCGAAAAGAGGCCTCCATGTTTCCTTTGAATAAGCAGCAAAAAAAAAAAAGAAGATGAAAAGTCCAGAAACAACACAGGAAGCCTGGCCTTCCTGTAGGACGGGTTCTGGCACTCAATAAACCTGAACTTTTTAAGGTGGCAAGATATTTTAATCTGCAAGTTCTGAGTAAGTAACTATTGTACTCCAAGAGCTGTATCAGTTCCATAGTAATTTTCACTGCGTAGCCTTTGTGTTGGACTCGTTTGTTTTATAAGTACCAGGTGTGAAGGAGCTATGAATTGTGTGGCTATTGAAAGCTCAATACCTTGGGGGCTCACAATGGTATTAGTCTAATGGGGATTTCCAAGAATATATGAATGTCTGCACTTAAAAAGATGCCTATGGCCAAATGTTCGGGAAAGACAGTCCCTCAGTTTGTAGCACCAAATCTGTTAGACTCCCCCATGGTTTGTAGACACTGTGGGTAGGCCAGTTTTTTTTGTTCTCTGTCTGAAGTTTACAGACAGACTTTACAGACAGATGCCTCCATGTGTCACTGTGACAGGAAACTCATGTGCTACTTGTTTTACTTCTAAATTTATTCTGTCTCCACAAAGGCAAAATGGATGTTTTTACGATTCAATGATTCACCCAGGAGAGCCCAAATGAGAGACAGCATCTCTTTTTCAGTTGGGCACTGCTTCTTCCATCCAGTTTTACTTCTCAGAGGAACTGAAACACTTAAATGTCGAGTGACTTGCTCAAGTTATCACAGTAAGCCTGTGGCAGTGGTGGGATTCAAACCTGGAATCTTCTGCTTTACAATACAGTGCTCTAATCACTAGATGACATGTGTTGCAGCACTCCTCCATGGTTGGATCATCAGGGTGTTCAAATCTAGTGTCTGGTGGAGTCCCCATTTGGTGGATGTGAAGCCTGAACAGGATTTAATTTCGCACACAGGTCAGTGGGAATATGAAATGATCTACTGAGTAATGTGGTTAATGCAAGGAACCATGAAGGGATCAAGATGGGGCAATATGAGGGCAGTAAACTTTAATAGGTACTGCCAGTGAGTACGAGGGGTTGGTCTCAATGGGCTAAAGTCTTCTTCCGTTCAAGTCTTGTATGTTTGTATCATGCTGGCTGCCAGGTTTCTCATTGGTTTTCTAAGCCTCAGAGATGCTGGCATAAAAGTGTGCTGCCCACACACAGCGGGCATGTGTAAGCCCAAACAAGGCACTTCCCCTCCTTCTGCCATTCTCACCTTATCCACACCATCTCTGGGTCCCTACATAGTGCCAGTTCTTCAGGGATTGAACAGCCACCCCGCCTGGAGGAGGCTAGCATCCTCTGGGATGCTCAAACCTCCAACTGTCCCTCCAGAATCCCAGGCTTATTCCTGAACCTGGGTCACTGTCAGTGCAAGTAGCAATGCAGCCACTGCACCAGAAGGCTGGCGTTTAATGCTTCATTTAAATAATTAACTTACTGTACTTCGCACTCGTAGCATCTGTGCTGAAGCTGCATGGGCCACAGCCACAGCAGCCCACCCCCCAAAAATCAGCATTTTGATGAGGATACGTAGGGAGTAGGGCTGCAGTGTGGATTGCAGAGTCAGAGCATAATTGGGAGGAGCACCTGCAGAAACATGAACTTCATAATCACCTTCTAAGTCCTATTCCACTGTCCCTCAGTATTCTTTGTTACCCTCCACTGTACTATCTTCACTCTGTTCCTGTTCTTACTCAAATGTAGTCTCCATGCTGTATACAGTATTCCAGGTTAGACACAACAATGATCTATACAGTGGTGGAAACATCTCCCTTCTCTGGCTGCTGAGCCTCCTCCCTATGTACTCCAACATTCTATTTGCCTTTCCCAATATCCTATTACATTGCACTGTTGTCTTCAGACTGTTCAAAATTATTACCCCATATCCCTCCTCTTTATTGTGCTTTCCACTAATACCTCTCCAATTTTGTATTCAGGTTTCAGATTTTTTAATTCAGATATGTATCACCTTGCACTTCTTAGTGTCACATTTTAACTGCAGTACTTAGGTCCTTTTCCTAACTCCAACACGTTCTGCACTATCCACCTGACCACAGATCTTAGTATCATGTGCAAAGAGGCATAGTTAGCCCTACCCCAGTGTCGGAGATGAAGGTGTTCAAGAGGACCAGTCCCAGGACTGATTCCTGTGGCACACCACTAGTGATCCCCCTGACACCTGGGAATTCACCATTAACACCCTCTAGGTTCCATCACTCAACTAATTTCCCACGCATCTTGTGATTTTGTCCCCAACCCACAGGTAATGGATTTTATTCATCAGTCTTCCATGTAGGATGTAATTGAGGGCATTACTTAAGTCAAGGCAGTGTATATTTAGTGCCTGTCCCTTGTCCACTGCCTCTGTCATCTAACTGAAGAAGTTAATCAGGTTTGTCTGACATGCCCCCCCTTCCCTATTGAACCCATATTTGAAAGGCACAAGCCTGTAGTTATGTGGGGGAAGAGCTCCTACCCCACATCCTACTTTAATCAGAGTCACGCTCGCTGTGCTTGCTTTGTGCTGTGTGCTGGGGCTGGCTTCCTCTGTTCTGTGCCCCCCATGTTTTTCTGTGCTCCCTGCCATCTGCTTGCTTCTCTTTCCTTTCTCATCTCCTGTTTTCGTCCACCCTCCCTCTGTTTGATTGTACCTTTTTCTTTTAGGGGCTTTCTTCTGTCTGCCTGCCTCCAGCGCTGCTGCTTCTTCATGTTCAGCCGCTGCTTCATTTCCGCCATTCAGGGTCTCCTTCCTCATCACTACCAGCATTCCTCCACTGTGTAGCCATGCGCTTCTCCTGCTTGCTCGGTCCTCTCTTCAAGCTTCCCCTGGACCGCTTGCTTGGGCCAGAAGCCCTGCCATTTCAACCTAACACCGCTTCTGTGCATACTGCTTGCTCTCCTCTTCCTGGTTGTAATGGCCGTTCTGCTCCTCGGTGTTCCGCCACTGCCTGTGCTACGCTGTTTGCTGCAGACAAGACTGGGCTCTGTGCTGTCATTTGGGACTATGCTCCTACCATACCTACAACATTTTACTAAATCTCTGGCAACTGGGTCTATCTACCGTTATGATCGTAAAAGCTATATATGCATATCTCAGTGTATAACGTGCCACAGAAGTGAGTTTGCCATCTAGTTGGCGGTGCACACGTTGCATAGAATATGCAGGGCAATTAACATTACATACTTTACGGATTAACATGCTGCTCTTATCATGCAATGCTACTATCACCCTGACTCAGCTATGTTGTACCTAGTTCTGTAGTAAAACAAATGTAATTGCCTAACTGAGCTGTCTGATCAGTAGGCTACAATGGAGCCTACACCCCTTTTGAGATCTGGAGAGATCAGCCCTGAGAAGCCATCTACAAATTCAGCTACTATTTGGATACAAGCGTGTGGGACAGAATCTAGGTCAACGGGACATTTCAGCATTGTGGAGAACTCTGTATGTAACTATGGCATATTATGCCTTTATTATGGCCGTCCTTTGCAAGAAATACCCAAGCTACTGGAAGTTATTCAGAGGAGACCTTACTTCTATTAGACTAATGGGCAAAGGACAGGGAAATGTTTGAAGCCACATTTCAAGTACGTATGCAGGATCCTTATCACTTTATTAACGGTTGCTTCACTCACGTAAGGACTTAAAGACACTGCATCTATTTACAGGCTTTATTATGCAAGTTAGCTTGAACTGCCCAATCTAATACTATCAAGCAAGGCATTTACACATTTAGTAGCTCTACGCTACATGCAGTCTGCCATTCTTTTCGACAGAGACACATCTAACTGGTATTCAGTTGCACATTGCCTTTTAGCATTCAAGTAAACATTCAGCCAGACTATATGATTTCTTTATGGAACATTGCACTGACGCACTCTAATTATATCATCTATCTCCCCCTTTCTACGGTCCAACGGAAACGTTCCAGGCAACGCCTCCCTCCTTGTACAGTATGCCAGTTCATGTCTGCATATCAAGCCTGATTTAAACCTACTCCAGTTTCTAACTTAGTAATGCACTCCCTGGCACTATTCCCTGAAATTCCAGTCCTCCCAAAAATTTCATATTGGTAGATTGGATACTTCTAGGATACAAACTACTGGCTTTTAGGTCCTCTCGAGCTAGCTATGCCCAAAGCTCATTAAAGGACAAATATGGGACAGAACGACTAACAACCTATATTCCAGCATGCTTCCAGCCAATGACCACAGTCCTTCTTCTGGCCAATATTGCCACAGGGGTATACCTATCCTCGTCTGATTACCTCTACTAGCTATATTTATTTTCTACATCTGACTCATACTGCTGTGACAATGCTGCACCTTACCAGTGCTTCTCCTATCGAAGGTGTTCGTTTCACCTTCGTTTCATCACCCTATGTTATGCAGACCTACGTGCTGGTCCACTCATTACTACTCTTTACTAACCTACATGCAAGTCCACACTTGCTTACGCAATCTTTGCTTCACGACTACTGCTAGTCCCCTTGGCTTCAGCCTCTGGGATTCCGCTGCAATAAATTCTGCAGCAACCTTGCAAGGTCTCAGCTCTCAATGCTCATTACTATCTCAGCATGTCATGCTCATTCACCTCACCAGTTTTTCAGTTCCATCAATTGTTTGATTCACCTTCCTGCTGCAATCTACCTTGTTTTTGATCATGGTGCTATTACATAGCTCATTCAGCTACACACCATCAGCTATCTCAGGCCATTCCCACATGACTCTAGTTATTTCTATTGTGTAGCGAGATCTCTCTTGCTCAGCACACTTGTTGCTTACTTGCTTCATCCCTAGCTTCTGTCTGGAATGTCTGTTGCTCCGGGCTACCCTCCGTGGCAGCACCTTAGTCATCTAGCCTACGTGGGGTCTAGCTTGACTCACTCTTCCTTCACCTGGCCTACGTGGGGTCTGGATTTATTCACCGGCCATGCGAGAGCTTCGCCTGGTATTGCTTCATTGCTCCTTGTTATCCATGAAGATTTATGGTCTGTTAGCCTTTGAGGAGCTCCTTGTTCTGCTGTGGATTTACAGCTGGATTAGTTGGATATTCGCCCTTAATTCCTTTGGATGCTTCTACCTTGCATCAGTCAATGGATTTCCTACCACTCCACTCCTGCCAGGACACTTAGTTGAGCCTATTCGTAAGACTTTTTATATTATGATTTAGGCCTCAACATTACTCTACTCCAGTGCTCTAAGGCTTATTGGATCCTGTTACGACACTACTTCATCAGACTTGGCCCTCTTCATTGTTTATCATCATCTATGACTAATAGAAGCACATCAATTTAGGACTAGTCGGATCATTCTCATGAGTCTAATTCCAGCTGATGTACCACTCTGGCTTCACTGAACGTGTGTATATACATCGCTCTGTAGAACTATATTGCTTACCAAATGAAAGCTTCAATTTACATGCTTATGTACATTCCCTCAATACTCTGCTGAATACCATACTTAATCTATTCAATACTACACTTCTGCTACTATGTCTGTATCATGCTGGTTTGATTTTACTATAACTACTGCTGACCTATGTTTAGGTCCACTTATTTACACTATCTGCTCATACTTATCTGCTTCGCCCTTATAGGTCCTAGAGGTACAACAAAGACTGTGTCGCCAATCCTACAACCTGCTTTGCCCCTATGGACCTGGAGGTCCATCTTACTTTATGTCTACCTATTTGCATTAAGAACTATTTCCAACTCACGTTTCCTGCTTTACCCACTCTGGACTGGAAGCTCCTACTGCTCCGCCCTCTCTAAATCACCCAGCCTCCGCCTAGCTTCGTGCTTCATCTCTAAGGCCTTCATTTGCAAGCTTGCCAAGTGGAACGGACCAACTGTCCTCATATTCTGGACTTGGAGTCTTAGCCATTTGGTTACTGGTTCCTCGGAGAAGACTTCCTTGCCTCTGGATCACTTCACCAATGCAACTTTGATGTTTTGAATAATTATGCTCGACCATGGATTCAATCTACTGTCAGAGTCTGCCCTGGACATGGATTTCTTGAACTAGGTGTTCACTAGAAGGATGTGCTGCCATCTTCACCCGACATTCCAATATCAGTTCTTTATTTAGCTTCCTGTTTTCACTGGATCAGGATCTACAACTTGGGTTTTGGATTAGCCGATAAATTAAACCAATAATTTAGGATTACTCTCCTTTAGTATGCTCAGAAGGACAGGCAGGTCAGTAGCCATGGGTCCTCAGAGGTTTCTCCCTAAGGGGGGTTTTCCTCTCCTGCATGCTACTGGCCACACTCTCCAGAATTGGAGGAGATAATCGTACGATATCATTATTTCCTTTGGGGGGGTCTCATCCTACTCAACTAAGCCTCCTTCCTACGGTGGGATACAGAGTAAAGCCAAAACATCAAGTCATAACAAGTTACTCATCAGTCCAAGCATCTAAGCACCTTATATATACCACCCAGTTCACATGTACTATAATCACTGACTTGCTCATGTCTATGCTGAAGTATCTAAGCACCAATCATGTCATACGACTATTACCTTGTAAGCATTGCCCTACTTACTGGTCTGGCCTCTGTATCCAAGCACAACCTACATCATTCAGCTACAGTATGGAGCACAAGCACTGAGCTGTGAGCCACACATAATTGAAAGGCACAAGCTTGTAGTTATGTGGGGGAAGAGCTCCTACACCACATCCTACTTTAATCACCTGACTACAGCAGCTCTGCTTAGAGCGAGTCACACTCGCCCTCCTTCTTCCCCTTACACCTCCTCCTTCTCCGGCACTCTTATCCCACTGGGAGGGTCTCATCCTACTCGACTAAGCCACTCTTCCTGTTGGTGGTGCACGGATTGCCACATGGGTGCAATCAATGGCTTCTAGCATGGAAAGCATGTGCACTACATTATAGAACTATTATGTGGTTGCTGTTCTCTTAGGCTGGGTGTGGGGAGAAGTGACATAGTCCCCAGAACACTGCAGCACACCATCCAGGAACTACCCAAGCAGGCAGAATGTGGCCCATTGTGTGAACCCCATGGTGTCACTGGTGGGGAGCTGGAATGTGCCTGTGGCCAGTACGTACAAGGTCATGGTGACCTTGAGCTCCACACTCATGGCATGGCTCCTATGTGTGGCAGTCACAAGATCTTTATACGTGATCTTGCAAAGGCACATTAGCATTGCCCTGTTGAGTCTACCCCAGGCAAACAAGCTGGCCATCACTCAGTTCAGTGACTGTGTATTAGATTCCGTACACTCAGTGGACAGGATATCATCTCACATTGTATTCAGGTATCCGCCCTTGTTTTGAGTGCCACATAAATTAATTTGGGGATAGTGCATAATTTGATTGGTGCAGTACATTCCCCATGTTTCGATATGCCAGTCCTGGTTCTTATGTGCTATTTCATGCAGTTCCTGTTTGTGTGGTGCAGTTCTTCTGCTGACCAGATGCCTCACTCGGTTACCAATTTTAAAATACATAATACAGATAAATGATTTGAGACTGCTTATTTTTTCCCACCCTAGTTATTTTGTGGCTTGTTTATCATGAAAATTATCATTATGTACCATGGTATTGTTGTTTTTCATCTCTTTGGTCCATGCTGTTTTTTTCCACTTGCACTAACTTGTGTTTCTTTGCAATGTATTTCTACTATTATTTTGTGTTTGCCTACAGTACAGTAAGTATTTTCCCATGAACCTATCTGCTGTTGCACCGGGAACTGAGCCTTGGCTCAGTATGCCTTTCCTGGTCACCAATTTCTAAATGAAAAAAATAAAAGATTCTTTAAAATATGGGGGACTGGCAGGCCCGGTGGCATTGATTTGAGGTGTTGGAAGCCACACCTCATACCACACTGGTGACCTGAGTTTGGGAACAACCTCAGGTCATCAGGGTGTCGGCACGGGAGGGGGAGGGGTGGAGCAGGATTGAGTGCTTAATGACAACTCTCCCCTCCTGAGGTGGTTGTCCCCCTGCCATAGTTCCTCTGCCACCAGGTGGAGGTCCAGTGGCAGCACAGGTGGGATGGGGCAGCAGGTCGGGAGAGTGTCTTGGAACGTGGCTCAAGTGTGCTTCCACAAACGTGCATGTCCAGGATTATGGACAGGTGAAAACGGGGAAAAAAAACCCACATAAAATACATAATGGAAAAAAAAAATATGGGGGACGTAGAGCTTCTGTAAAACAGTTTAGGTCTCGGACTGATTTTAAATTAGATGGCAATTCATTCCATACTTTAGAGGCACTGTAGATGATGGCACCTTGGCCATAGGCTAGTATGCATAGGCAGTACTTTTTTTTTAGTTTTATTTTTATATTTTTTTGTAATTGTTTAACCAGGAGTGGCACACTAAGCTGAAAGCTTTTTTACAGGTGCAGCCTGGGAGCACAGAGAAGTTAAGTGACCTGCTCAGGGTCACACAATATGTAAGTGCGGGCTGTGGGATTCAAATCCAGGTTTCCAGGTTTGCAGCTCAGAGTCTTAAACCATTGCACAGTAGTGCCTCCCAGTGTGATAGGATAGATCGCTGTCAATACAGAACCCTTCTAAACATAGGTGCCAGAAACTACAGGTGCATGTGGGGGGTGGACACCCCCCACTTTTGCCCATGACCATTCAGAATGTCCCTAAATGCATGCAATGTCAGAAGAGAAGCAATCATGGTGTCTTTCATTTGTGATGCAGAAGACTGGAGATATTCATTATAAGCTTGAAGTTCTGATTTATTAAACAAAGAACTAAGGATATGTGTGAACAAAATGTTGCTAATTAAGCATTACGTAACGAGTTTTGAATCTGAATCCTAAGGTAGCCAACCCAGATGCCTGGATAGTGGAATGATGACTCTGATGTGGTAAGGATAGAGCAAATTTTCCCATCTTTTTTAATAATACACTTTTCTTAGCAGTAACTGAAGAGGGTCCTCTGTTGTTGATGATACCACCATAATTTATAATGGGGAGTACTTTTTTGTGCAAGGTTAATGCTAGTATCTTGTATTAAATAATCTTGTGTTCTATAGAATAATCCCAATTTAACATGAATCTTAGAGGACATCTAGTTCATGAAGGTAGAAAAATTCAACACTGTTTCCAAACGCACACCCATATAGTCAAGTAATACATTCTGAATTTAACCCACCAAGGGTGTGAACTCTCAGGCTGGTTCTCTGGCTGCCCAATCTGTTTGATGTGCCAAACAGCATAACCTTAGTTTATAGCTTGCTGAAAATGTAAGTAATTGTGCAGCATTCAGTGCTGCGCTATGGGTAAAAACAGCTCCCAAATAAGTATTTATTTGATCTACCAAATTAGAATGAAGGTACAAAATGGCGTCGTCTGCATATAAGGTAAATTGTAATCAGATTTTTGTTAAATGGGTCAATGAATAATGTGAATAAAATAAGGCAAAGTATGGATCCTTGAGGGACACCATAAGAAACAGAGTTCCTTCTGGAGAAATTAACATCAAATGTTATCAATTGCATACTACAGTATTTGGCAAGTAGACATATAACCAACCCCAGATCTCCAGCCCCACTGCATTTAATTTATCAATGAGAATTGGACAATTGACAAGATCAAATGCCTTGGTTATGTCCATGAAGATGTGACAGTTAGTTTATCACTATACAGCAGAGCCAACCACATGCAATACAATAACTTGCAGTAAATGACATGTCACAAAGTACTGCATAACAAAAAGGCTTAATTGCCATTGAATTACACTGTTTCCTGCAGTATACTGCAGCATATTGTGACATACTGCAGCAGCATTGCATCCTGGCTGGTGCTGCTGTACATGTCATGCTACAAGTCATCTAAAAACCAGACCAAGGCAATGTCTGTCTCATGACCTTTTCTAAAACCACATTGGTTAGATGTGCTAATTATTAAGTACTGAAAGATACCCTTTATGTAACCCCTAGGTGGCGCTATCCCAAGGGCTACTACCCCTGCCAGCTTGGCTAGTAGCAAGTTAAGGGGCCTGAGTTCTGAAATGGGTGCCTCCACCCGGAGGTCAGGGTTAGTAGTGGTCAAGCTAACCTGAACACAGCCCTCCGGGACACTGTAACCCCCTCTTTCCTTACTAGTGGCTGGAACAATACACAATAATCAATTTCACAATACCCCTGATACACCACACAAGTACCCACACTGTTTGCACTTACCACCAGAGCTTTCCTCTGGCTTGACCCTGGGGACCCCCTGTAAAACAAGGTTATACACAGCAAATAACAGCAGTACGGTACTCTTGCACAAACTGGAACCACAGTCATGGTAAATGAAAAAATAGTTAGATCTGATTTATTTAAGGGACTTAAACAAGGGAGGGGCATAATCAGGTTAATTTGCTTAAAGGCTGTATCAATCAAACAGTTATGCATGCACTTCATGGTCCATAAACAGTCACACACTCTGGGTACCCAGATGGAGAACAGTGGGCTAGCCAGGAACGTTGCAGCTGGTTGGGGCCCTGTGATGGAAGAAAATAACATGCACCACACACACTAATTGTAATCTGGAGCCTGGGGGCTCAGTTTGTGAAAAGAAAACAAGATGACACACTTTTAGATTAGGCTGTTGTTGCAGGGAGCTACCCTGATGATTACTCATGATACCCAAGACTGGACACAGGCTGGACGAAAATTGAGACTGCAGGTGGTTGATATGGAGTGCCAGGAGAAGCAGGGCCCACACGATTTGCTGAGGCATCATTCCTGTTCAAACGTGGAGCAAGGGGATGATCCCCAGGCAGGTCTCTTGTCGATGGCTTTCTCTGTGCAGTGGGTAGTCTGGCTGGGCCAGTGTGGCAAGGCCCAGGCCAAATGGAGATAAATTCGGAACAGTCCGTTTTGGGCTGGATACAGCTTTCAGCAAGCAGAACACAATTCACTCAGTGGGGAACCAAATCACGACCCACTAACAACTCACAGCACATTTACATGTAAGGAAATTCTACTGTACCAGGCAAACCACTCTCCGGTCATGATCGCAAAGTCTGTGCACAAACCGGGGATTCAAAAGCAGCTGGAAATCCTGACAGGCTGATCGCATCCAGCAAAATCTTCAGTCTTCTTCAGGTATGAGCCTGGTAAAAATCAGTGGCTTACTTCATTCTCACAAACTTGGATTTAGTCCGAAATAATTCTCTTCTCTCCCTCTCAGGGGCAGCAGGCAGACATGCAGACCACAACTCAGGCCCCTCCACAGTTCTGCCACGCAAAACTACTCAGACAGCTGCTTGACTGTCTCAAGCTGTTGCTTCTTCAGCTCCCAACTTAGATCTGACTCAACTGCCAGCAAGCCTAGGACTTTCCCCAGAATCCCAAAAGGTTCAGATGGCTGATCTGTCTGTCAGTCACAACAAAGGCTTCCCCTTCCGGTGCAAAAAGGCGCCAAAAGCCCCAAACTACAGTTCCTACAGATTTTTACTCCAGACAGCTCCTGTAGTCAGGCTCCATTTTAGGTCCCACTAGAACTGATTGGTCCAATTCTCAGTCCCGGGCCAAATAGTGGGGATAAACAAGACAGCCCTTACTGCAAAGAAGACAGGGTAGACAAACTACATTATCATTATTACTCTAATAGGTTTTCAGCAAACAGTTACATCTTCTAACAGAGCTCCCTCTGCGCAATTAGCGATGGCAGAAATGGAGCGATTACCAGGCAGCCTAGGTGGGACTCCAGCATGACAACACTCAGCCCCCTACCAGATTAATCACCACTGCAAATCTAGGCAGCCCTTAAAGAGGCAGTACACAGGCGCTGTCTGGCAATAACGTTTAACTGCTAAAACGCAGGACACCAGCCTGGCAGTGAGCATTTAGGCAAGCTCGAGGAAGACTTTTCGGGAACCCCCATTCGTAGGGGGGTTACACCTAGATCCAAAATCTTCATCTTGCCATACCTGGATCTCCATCTGCCTTTGTGGGAACATAATAGGAATACACTGGCATGCAGCTGCTGGATTAGGTGTCCAGGACCCTGACTGGGTGGACTGCAGTTTTACCAGGACCCAGCTACACCATCTTCCATCATGCTGACCCCCACAAGAAAAAGGGCTATTGAAGCCGGATACTGCAGATCATTCTCTTAGCTGAAGCATTATTGCACATTGTCTCCTGTTTTCAATCTCTTGCTCCACTTTTAATATAAAGTTACATAGAAACATAGAATTTGACAGCAGATAAGGACCTCTTGGCCCATTCAGTCTCCCTACCTACACTATTACATCAGACTGTGCCCAATCTACAGCTCTTTCTCCCTTCTGCCTTTCTTTCCACTATGATTCCTATGTGCTTATCCTATGCATTCTTGAACCACACCATTGTTTTTGCCCCCACCACCTCCGCTGGAAGGCTGTTCAAGGAATTCACCACTCTTTCTGTGACTAAGTACTTCCTCACATCTCTTCAAAATCTACCCTCATAGCTTCATAGCATGTCCTCTTGTTCTTGAGCACCTTCTCTTCTTAAAAATACTTCCCTCCTGTATCTTATTTACCAACACGAGGTATTTAAAGGTCTCTATCATATCTCTCCTCTCCTCTCCTCTCCTCTCCTCTCCTCTGTTCCAGTGTGTACATATTGAGATCTTTTAGTCTCTCCTCATAGGGCTTTTGATGCAGACCCAGCACCATTTTAGGTGCCCTTCTCTGGACCGCTTTCACTTTGTCTATGTGCTTTTGGAGATGTGGTCTCCAGAACTGGACACACTACTCTAGGTGGGGTCTTACCTGCGATCTATAGAGAGGCAATGCCACCTCACTCTTTTTGCTGGTGATAACTCTCCCTATGCACCCTAGTATCCCACTTGCCCTCCCTATTGTCTTGATGCACTGCCTGGCCACCTTTAGGTCATCCAATATGATTATCCCAGGTCTCTTTCCTGCTTGGTGGTCATCAGTACCACGCCACCCTTTTTGTACTCTGCCCCTTTGTTTCTGTGCCTTAACTGCATTATTCTGCACTTTTTCACATGGAAACCCAGCTGCCATACCCTTGACCACTTCTCTTGTTTTCTCAGGTCTCTGCTCATCCTTTCCAACCCCTTCCCTGGGAGTGTCCACCCTATTGCAGATTTTGATGTCATCCGCAAAAAGACAGATCTTCCCTTCCAGATCCTCTGCAATGTCACTTATAAAGACATTAAGGAGGACGAGTCCCAACACTGATCCCTGAGGCACTACACTGGTAACCCTCCCTTCCTTGGAGTGAACTCCATTTACCACCACCCTCTGTCTCCTGTCACAGAATTTGATGGCAGACAAGGACCGCTTGGCCCACCCAGTCTGCCCATTTCCCTACCTAATGGATAAGCTGCAGATCCTAGTTAACCAGCAGCCTACTTCTTTCTACCCCCACCTCCTAGAATTGCCTTATGACTGTCCCATGCATGCTTGAATTCAACCACTGTTTTTGACTCCACAACCTCCTCCTGAAGGCCGTTTCATGCATCCACAGCCCTCTCTGTGAAAAAATACTTCCTTACATTACCTCTGAGCTGCCTCCCCTCTATCTTCAAATTGTGCCCCCTTGTTCTTGCACATCTTTTTTTGAAAGATGCTACCCTCTTGGACTTTTTTGATTCCTTGAGGTACTTGAAAGTTTCTATCATGTCCCCCCTCTCCCTCCTTTCCTCGAGGCTGTACATATTAAGCTCCTTTAGTGTCTCTTCATATGTCTTCTGGTGCAGACCCTGTACCATTTTAGTTGCCCTCCTCTGGACAGCTTCCATGTTGTCTATGTCCTTGCAGAGATTGGGTCTCCAGAACTGCACACGGTACTCCAGATGGTGTCTCACCAGCTGTCTGTACAGAAGGATAACAACTTCCTGTTTTCTACTGGCGATGCCTCTCCCTATGCATCCCAGTATTCCCCCAGCCCTCCTTGCTGCCCTCTCACATTGCTTGCCCACCTTTAGGTCATCTGATATGACTACCCCCAGGTCCCTTTCCATTTTTGTTGTTAGTATCTCGCCCCCCATTGTGTACTCTTCCTCTGGGTTTTTGTTTTCCAGGTGCATTACCTTGAACTTCTTAGCATTGAATCTAAGCTGCCATACATTTGACAATTCCTCTAACCTTGCCAAGTCCCTTCTCATCCTTTCCACCCCACCTTTTGCATCAACTCTGTTGCAGATCTTTGTGTCCCTCTGCAATGTCGCTTATAAAGACATTGAAGAGGACCGGTCCTAATACTGAACCCTGTGGTACCCCACTAGTAACCCCTCTTTCTTCAGAGTGGACTCCATTTACTATTACCCTCTGTGTCCTATTCTCCAGCCAATTCTTTACCCATGCTATCATCTTGGGACCCACTCCCAGGCTGTCTAACTTGTATATTAATCTTTTGTGTGGGACTGAGTCAAATGTCTTGCTAAAGTCTAGGTAGGCCATGTCCACAGCCCCTCCCTGATGTACTACTTTCATCACCCAGTCAAAGAAGTCTACTAGATTCATCTGGCATGACCTTCCCGCTCTGAATCCATTCTGCCTTGGGTCCTGTGCCCCTCTGGCCTCTAGGTACTCGACAATTCTTTCCTTCAGAAGTGATTCCATCATTTTCCCTATCACTGAGGTTAAACTAACAGGTCTGTAGTTTCCTGCTTCTGCCCTGCTCCCACTTTTGTGAAGGGGAATCACATCTGCCCTCCTACAGTCCTCAGATACCAACCCATCCTCCCATGATTTGTTAAAGAGGGTAGTCAGTGGTGTCTCTAGTTCTACCCTTAGTTCTTTTAGAATTCTGGGATGAATCCCATCAGGCCCTATTGCTTTGTCCACCTTCAGTTTTAAGAGTTCTTTCAGAAGCCTTTTTTCTGTAAATGGGCTGGTATCAACTTCTGTATCCAGAGTGTTTCTATTGTTTGTTTTAGGTACCTCCCCTCTTCATTTGTAAATACTGAGCAAAATATTTGTTTAGTATCTCTGCCTTTTCACCGTCACCTCTACCCACCCCCTTCCCTTTGTTAGCCTCACTATCCCTCCTTAGTCTTCCTTCGCTCCTGATGTACCTAAAAAGGATTTTTTCCCTTCTTAACTGAGTTGGCTATCTTTTCCTAGGTTCGGGCCTTTGCTGTTCTGACTGCCTTCCAGCTTCCTTTTGCTTTAACTGATATTCTCTGTCCTGCTCCTTCTGTGATTCCTTATATTTTCTGAATGCTTTCTTTTCTCTTGAACCTTCACTGCCACCTCCTTTGAGAACCATAGTGGTTTCTTACATCATTTTGTTTTGTTTATTTGCTTCACACAAAGGCTTGTTACCTCTGTGATGGCAGTTTTTATTATTCTCCATTGTTCTTCCACCCCTCCTTCCTGCCCATTTGCTAGTGCATTCCTTAGGCACTCACCCATTTTGGCAAAGTCAGCCCTCCTGAAGTCCAGTACTTTTGCCTTTGTATGGCTTGACTCTATTAATGTGTTTATTGTGAACCATACTGTTTGATGGTCGCTAGTTCCCAGATGGCTACTCACTTCTACATCTGTGATCCTCTCTCCATCTCTATTTGAGAGGATCAGGTCTAAGATTGCTCCCTCTCAAGTGGGTTCCAATACTAGTTGTCTAAGACAAGCCCCCTGTAGGGCATCTAGAATAACCCCACTCTTAGAAGTGGCTGCTGAAACTGCACTCCAGTTAACATCTGGCATATTCAGATCACCCATCAGCAATATCTCCCCTTTATCTGCCATTCTAAGTATACTTTCTATCATTTTCTTGTCCATTTCCTCCCCCTGAGAGGGGTCTGTATACAACCCCTGTGTGGATTGTGGTGCCATTGCCTGCCTCAAATTGACCCACAGTGCTTCTTCTCCTCCCTGTTTACCCTTTTGTTCTATTGCTTTGATTCCTTCCCTTATGTAGAGAGCTACTCCTCCTCCTCTTTACCATCCCTGTCCCTCCTGTAGATAGTGTATCCTGGTATGTTTACATCCCAGTCATGGTTCTGTGTGTACCATGTTTCTGTGACTGCCACAATATCCAGATGTTCCTCCATCAAGGCCACTAATTCAGGAAGCTTGTTACCCAGACTACGGCATTAGTACTCATTGCTCTCCAGTTTTTGATGGCTTTACCTTCTGTAGCAGCATCCCCCACTGACCTTTCTACCTTGGTCTTTTTCTCATTTAGTACCCTGTTTTGTAGGGGGAGGCTGGGATTTTCCTGCTGCTTATCAGTGCCTCCCCCCTTGACTAGTTTAAAAGTTTGCCAGTGAAGCATTTAAACCGATTGCCCAAAAGACTTGTTCCCTTCCTGGACAGATGCAGACCATCCTGCCAGTATAGGCTGGTGTCCCTCCAGGTGGAACCCCAGTCCCCAGTGAAGCCAAACCCCTTTGCTCCACACCATTTTTTCAACCATTCGTTAAACTGCATGGTGCAAAGTACCCTCGCCTCACCCATGCCACTGACAGGCAGCACCTCTGAGAAGGATACTGTGTGTGCTACTTGTCTTAGGCCCCTCCCCAACTCTACAAAGTCCTTCTGCACTACTCTAATCTCATCATGAGCCAAGTCATTTGTCCCTAGATGGACAATGATGTCCAGCTCAGACTCCTGTGCAACTGTTCTCGTGATCCTAAGGATGCGCTTCCTGTCCCTCCAAGCCATGGCACCAGGCAGGCACCTTACTTCAGTTTTCCTGCTCTCCTCAGTTCTCTATCCCACACTGAGTCCCCACCAGGAGCTGCTTCCTTTCCCTGTGGTGCCCTCTGCCTCCTTCCTGAGGGCCTCCCTTGTGACAGTTGTCCATAACCTCCTTAGTCTCCTCTGTGGGTGCATCCATAGGGGAACTATGCTCCCCCAGAATGTGTATGGATTATGGAGTGGAACAACTGACTGGGTGTGCCTCTGTTCCACCTCCCTTACCCTCCCTGAGCCCACTGTGGTCCAACTGCTGTGCTTTCTTCGCAACCTCTGAGGTAGTGGTGCTGGCTCTGGTGCTCCCTGGATGGGATCCAGTTTACCACCTTTGGATCCACTCCTCAACTACCCAGCTTGCTTACTAGTCTCCTACATGGAATGCTGTTGAACGCCTTACTGAAATCTAGGTAGGCCATGGCCACCGCTCCACCCTGATCTAGTTCCTTGGTCACCCAGTCAAAGAGAGCTATCAGATTCATTTGACATGACCTCTCTCTTGTGAAACCATGCTGCCTTGGGCCTTGTAATCCACTGGATTCAAGATATTCCACAATCCTTTCCTTCAGCAGTGATTCCATTAACTTTCCCACCACCAATGTCAGGCTGACTGGCCTATAATTACCAGCCTCCTCCCTACTACCACTTTTGTGTAATGGGAATACATCTGCCCTCCTCCAGTCCTCTGGAACCACTCTTGTTTCCAGTGAGCTGTTAAATAGAACTGTCAGGGGTGCAGCCAGTATTTCCCTGAGCTCCCTCAATACCTTTGGATGCAGGGGTGTAGCCAGGAGTTTTACACTTGTACTCAAGAGTTGATGGAACTGTTGCCCCCCTCTGTAAACATAAACCACAAGATGTGCTGCCCCACCACACAAACATTGCCCCACCCCCTGTTTCATTCAACAGTAAGTAGTAAGCCAATGATCCTAATAGATTCACAGCATTTTATTTTATGTAACACACGCACTACCAATCATAGATATCTGGCTTTTAGTTGCAATATTTAGGATACATTGTAATAAGCCTCTGTACCACATTAAGGTAGCCAGCCTTACAGAAGTCCATTCACACAAGCACTCATACAAACATACTTGATTGTGTCACTCATACATTCATGGCCTCTAAGTTTAGCACCCACACATCTTCCAAAGATCATTCACAAACTCACACTAAAGCATCCAAGGAGGGGAAAAACAGTTCTTCAGGTACATCAGGTTCTATTTGTGTTTGTTGCTGAGACATGGGCTCATGTTGTCCCTGGATTTTCCAGATTTTACTGTACTCAGCAAAGTACACTGAGTATGCCTGCCAACACCCATGCTTGGATGCACCCCATCTGGCCCCATTGCTTTGTCCACCCTCAGATTAGCAAGTCTCTTCAGGACTCTCTTCTCCAGAAAGGACTAGTGTCCACCTCCGTCTCTCCCTCCCTCCCTCCCTAGCTTTTGTTACTTTTTTGTGGCCCTTCTCCTTCCTCTGTGAACACTGAACAAAAGTATTTGTTTAGTATATCTGCCTTTTCCTGGCCCCCATCTGCACAGTTGCCCTTTCCCTTTTTAACCTTACAATCCCACCTCTGGTCTTCCTCTTTTCACTCACATATCTAAAAATATCTTCTCTCCTTTCATTATCTCCTGGGCTATTCTGTCTTCAGTTTGCGCCTTTACACTCCTTACTGCTTTCCTTGCTTCCTTCTGTTTCCTCCAATACACTTCCCTATCCTCCTCGCTCTGTGTCTCCTTGTACCTTCTGAAGCTACCCTTTTAGCTTTTCGAGACTTTCAGATTCCCAAAAGGAATAAACAAGGTGCAGGTCCATTCAGAGGCAACACCCTCAAGTTCTTCTTCACCGAGAGAATGGTAGATCCATGGAACTGCCTTCCACAGGAGACAGTGGAAGCGAAAATGGTGGGGACTTTCAAGAATGCGTGGGATAGATTCAAAGGCACCATAACACTGAAAAACAGTTAAGGGAAGGGATAGGCTTATTGGCAGACTAGATGGGCCACATGATCTCCTTCTGCCGTCACTTTCTATGTTTCTACCTTTTCATCCATCACTTTTGAGAACCATAGCGGTCTCATTTTCCTCTTGCTTTTGCTCACTTGTTTGATGCAGAGGTTTATTGCTTTTACTATGCTCTTTTTTTATCCTCCCCCACTGTTCCTCCACCCCACCCAGGTCACCCACCCCTGCTAGGTTATCCTTGAGGCATTCACCCATCTTTTTAAAATCTGCCCTCCTGAAGTCCAGGATCTTCGCTCTTGTGTGGTTCAATTCTGCAACTGTCCTTATATTGAACCATACCATACGATGATCACTGGTCCCCCAGTGGTCTCCCACCCTGATGTCTGCAGCACTGGCCCTGTTAGTGAGTACCAGGTCCAGTATTTCCCCATCATGAGTGGTTTCACTAACTAGTTGCCTGAGAATTGCCCACTGCAGAGAGTCCAGGATGTTCCTGCTTTGAGCTGAAGCTGCTGCTGGGAGGCTCCAATCCACATCTGGAAGGTTGAAGTCCCCATCAGCAGCACCTCCCCGTTTTCTACCATCTTGCCAATGGCATCCACCAGTACCTTATCTAATTTCTCCCTCTGTGCTGGAGGTCTGTAGATCACTGCAGTGCGAATAGTGGCTCCCTTCCCCGTCTCCAGGGAGACCCACAGTACCTCTGCCTCCCCTATATTCCCTGTATCTCCGTGGCTTTTATGCTTTCCCTCATATAAAGCACCACACCTCCTCCTTTCCTTCCTATCTGGTCCTTCTTGAATGGAGTACAGCCTGGTATGGCCATGTCCTAAATGGTTTTCAGTGTACCATGACTCAGTAATGGCCACAATATCCAGGTTGGCATTTGCTATGATGGCCTCTACGTCTGGAATCTTACTTCCTAGACTTTTAGCATTCACACACATGGCCTTCCAGGTATATTTCACTAAACAAAAACCACCAACAGCTTAATCTGGTTCAAATTTCATTTGGATTGCATCTGTATACCCTGCCCCGGGCGGCTGAAAATAGGCAGTACTATCTAGCCCTTCTTTCCTGGTCAACAAAAACTAACTAACTAACTTACTTACTTCCAGGTTCTGATTCCATTTTTTTTAAGTGTTTCCATGGGGAATGGGTTAAATCCGATATATTAGGTCCTCAAGGTGCAATAAATCTGTAATAAATCTGTTTAAGGAAGTGTGGAGGACTAGTCAATTCTTTAAAAAAAAAAATGCCGGAATCTGTATCTTTATTCCCCAAATTTTCTTTTATTTTTCTTTGCCCTGATGTTTCGCTTTCCAGTCTGCAGCTTTTTCAAAGGGCTTCCATATCTGTAATATAATATCTTTTAAATTTTTATGTTCACTTTATAGATTCATATATCTTTTTATTTTAATAATACATTCTAGAAAATAACTGTAAGAAATTTACCCTCAAAGTATAATGCAGTTTAAATCACTCTTCTTCTGTTGTTGTTCCTATATATCATTCTAAAAAATGAAAAGTAAATAAATATATTCAAGTCTAATGATTTTTTTTTTGAAGAATTGAATGGTCCTCCACACATCCTTAAACAGGTTCTGATTCCTCTCTGCTTGTTGCCTCCTTTTTTTCCTTTTTAACCTCTGTCCTTCCTGCCTCTCTTTTTAATGCTCCTGTTCTTTTCCCCTTTATCTCTACCACTCTGCTTCCTTTATTATTTTGCACCCTGAGGGATTCCTGTCCTCTTAGGTTCTCCTTACTCGCCACTTCAACCTGTGGGGTAAGCAGTTTCTGACTCCCTTACTCCTTTTGCCACCCCCCTTAGCTAGTTTAAATGTTCATCGAAGTAACATTTAAGCTATCCACTGAAGACTGTGGTTCCCCTCCTGGATGGATGTAGGCCATCACCACTGTATAGGCACATATCCTGCCAGGTGGGTCCCCAGTCCACAATGTAGCCGAACCCTTCCTCTCTGCACCATTCCTTCAGTCATGAGTTGAAGCTCCTGGTGTGGCAATTCCTCTCCTGTCCTCTGTCGTAGGCAGGCAGCAACTCAGCGAAAACCACTGAATGAGCTACCTTTCTAAGACCCCGCCCCAGCTCCTTAAACTCCCCCTGCAATATCCCAGCCCCATTCCTAGATAGGTCATTAGTCCCCAGGTGGACAATGACATCCAACTCTCCCTCCTGTCCTGCTGCCCTAGCCATCTGCAGGATTTGCTTCCCATCCCTCCAGACCATGGCACCAGGTAGGCACCTAACCCATCTCTTCCTCCCTTTCCTATTCCCAAATGTATCACCCACATAATTGAGTCCCCCATCAGAAATTGCTTCCTCCTCCTCTGGGGTCCTCTGCCACCCTCTTGGGGTCTTCACTACGGAGGGCCCCCACATTTCCCTTGGTCACTACTGCGGGTGCTTCCTCCTGGTAGTCCCACCCTGTCAGAGCGGTGTAGGAATTTTGTAGGTGTACCGGTTGAGGGATGTGCCTCTGTCCCCCCACCTTTCCAGAGCCCACCATAGTCCAGCCATTCATCCTCACTGGCATCCTCTGAGGTAACAGTGGCAGACTTGGTGCCCTCTGGGTGGGGGGAGAGGTCCCCTGAATCCTAGACAACTTGGACTGGAGTTTAGTGACCTTCTCCCGCAACCCAGAGAGGTGTGTGCAGATGAGGCAGTACCACAGTCTCCAGAAGGTCTCTCTGAAAACTACCACCCCAGTTCATAAGACTTGCTCAGTTTTTTCTCACTGTTCCATGGTTATATTCATTCCCTTTCCAGAGGCGGGGTAACCTCTCTTGGGATGGCCTATGCCACTTCAGATGTAGGCAAGTGTATGCTGTTTTAAGGAGAAATCACAGGTCCCTCTGGACTCCAAGAGATAGTAGCTCTCCCCACGAGAGCTCTGATTAAGCTCTCCTGCCTCAGCTAGTATTCTCTCAGATTGATCCCATGGCCCAGTCTCCCCCAGGAGGCAGTCAGCCTGGCACCACCTTCTGACACCAGTCTTCATATCACATGACAGAGACAGCAAGAGGAGTCCACCACTTGAAGAGCTACTGTACTGCCTAGAATTAATAGTAATTTTCAGATGCAGTGAGCTGTCACTTCCTATATCTGAAGTATATTTTTATTTTCTGTTTGCTAATCAGAAGATTTCCCACCTGGCAGTACTGCACTGATGTGTGAAGCAGCAATCAGTTTAGAGGTTAAAAAAAGTCAGTTCTGTTCCTCCCACTACATCATCAGAAATGTGACCAAACACCCTGAGGCACCACAATCCTTGCAGTCTGAGCAGTGGCTTTCATAAATTAACCAATCAAAATGCAGGAAATTGTGACATCACTAGTAATCAAGAAGAGTCTGTCCCTGCTGCTTCATGTGAAAGAGAATAATCTGTCAGTGAGAAATGGTTCTCCTTGGTTACTAGTGATGTCACAGTCAGTGTGGTCTCAGTGTTGATGATGTAGTGGGAGGAACAGAACCGACTGTTTTTTTAGCCCCCAGACACAGTGCTGCTCCACACATCACCCTAGTACTGCCAGGTGGAAAATCTTCTAATTAGCAAACAGAAAAGAAAAAACACTTGTGATATAAGAAGTGATAGCTGATTACATCTGAAAGTTACAATTAATTCCAGGCAGTTTCCCGGCATTATACTAACTCTTGAATGCTTCTGTGCCTAGGCAGCCTTATATTTTATTCAGGAACCCCAGGGGGACCTAGTGATTATTTAGGTTGGAATATATGGATCAAGGTAGTCTTCATGAAAATATGAAAATGTTTTGACCTTGCTGAAACATGAGTAAAATACAGAATAATGTATGAGATGTTGTGCGTAACAAGAATTTTACACGAACCCGAAGTGTTGGATGACACATAAACCCCGAGAGCGAAGCTTAAGGGGTTTATCTAGGCATCCAACACCAAGGGTGTGTGTAAAATTCGAATTTCTGCACCACCCCATATTTTATTTGATATAATTGCTGGGTTTTGCTTTTTTGCCACAACAATTATATAAAATAACAGACATTCCAGTGTAGCCGTTGGGTTTTAACGCGATCCGCGGTCACCTTCTGAGAGTTAAGATTTTTTTGTTTTATTTTCCTGGTACTTGCTGTCTTTAAAATGTTTTAGAGCAGTGTGTGTGTTTGTTTTGTAAACAACTTACCATCAAGTCGGAGTGGTGATGCAGTTTTGGGCATGGTCAGGAACAGAAGCACTGCGGCTGGCGCATGCACAGAGAGAGGGAAACCTGGTATGTGTTTGCTGTTATAAACACTCCTTTATAATGGCAAATTACGCAGTGGGTTTCCCTATGGGAAAAAGCAAAACCCAGTTATTACAGCCAAATAATCCCATCAAGTTGGTATGATTAATACATTTTGCCCTACCATATCACGCCTTCTTACTATTATTATTTAGCTATTTCTCATGTTTCAACAAGGTCAATACATTTTTATGAAAATATAAAAAATGTACGCAACTTGTTGAAACATGAGAAAAAGCCCAATACAGTAATCAATTCAAATTGGTATGATATGGTATAGTAACCTTTATGAATCATCATATTGATAGCTGTAATATATTGTAAAGTTTATTTGCAGAACAGTGTTTGTGGTAATAGCTAGCGAACATTTAATTTGCAGGGTTGTTTTGTGCTATAGTTAAACTATACTTAAATTGCACAGCTACAGTGTACCTGGATAAGCACTACAAGATAGTTTAACACCAGTTTTCTGGGCTATAGGTAAGCCTACAGCCACACGCTGTGTGGGTGAGCACTACACGTTAGTTTTAGGTCCTGTTATTTTGTGCTATATCCAAGCCTGCAGCTACACCTTATCTGGGTGAGCACTGCAAAGTAATTTTGTCTTATCCCTGTTTTTATGTGCTATAGCTGATCCTTACAGCTAGATCCCGTCTGAGCTAGCTCTATACTTAAATGGGATGTCTGCTTAGTATACATCTTTATGGGGATGTGGTTTAGTGACAAGGCAGTCAGTGTTGTGGCTGTGGGGTGCTCTTTAGGGATATTTCATTATTTGAATGATTATTTCAACACACCTTTGAGCAGAGCTCATTTACAAAGGTTCCACATCACATTTACAGAGCTACAATAGTAGTATTAGGACATAACACATAGTTAATTTAATACAACAGTAACTTGTATATTCTTGTTTGTCAGAGTTGCCACTTCATGGAAGTCTTGTCAGAAAGGTAGGGTAGGAGAGGGGAGAGGAAGGGAGGTAGGGAATAGGATAGTAAGTAGGAGGAGATAGGAAGAGAGGTTGGGAATAAGATAGTAAGTAGATAAGAGGGGTGGGAGGAAGAGGAATAGATGTACCATGCAGAGGCATAGTGGAAGTTAAGTGCAGGTGCAGGTGGTTTTAACAAAGAAGTATCTTTTCAGGGCCATTTTGATTTGGGTGGGGCCAATTAACCCCAGGATGGAGGGAGCTCATTTATACATGTTGGGGATCTAACGGAGAAAGAGCGAGTAGCCAGGTTAGTCCTTCATAAGGGGACATGAAGTGAGTTCCTGAGGGTACTATGGGTGGCATGCTTGTTTTAGGCAGAGAAGAAGAGGGCCTGAATGGTAGGGAAGAGCAGCCCTGTAGAGCTTGATTCCCAGCAGGCATGTTTGATAGTTGATGCATAGGTCTAGGGGAAGCCAACCCAAACTGGCATAGAGGTCGCAGGTGTGTGACATTCTGTTGGCACCTAGGACGAGGTGACGTGCATTATTCAGTGCTACTCTCACTGTATTTAGGGTTGAGTCAGCAGCGGCTGCATAAACCACTTGCCCATAGTCAATTATCAGGAATATTGATGATGTGACTTCCAGACGTCTAGCCTCCTCTGTCATATGAAATTTGTGTTGGTATAGGACACCTAGTTTTATTTACTTTTTTCTATTTTTTTTTTTTTGGAAATTTCTGTTTATTAGTTTATCCATATTCCATGCAGAAGAACACTGACTTTGCATATTAGGATATTACTTAATAAATTGAGGTCACCACTCCTCTTAATACACACGAGCAAAATCAAGCATGCAAGGTCTAAAGAATGTGCCCTTATGAGGGGTACCACTCAATAACATACATTCCATACAATAAATTGTATTGCTGATAACAGAGTCCATGAGATGCATGTATTACAATCGAAACTGAAAAAATCAGTAAAACATCAGAGTCTCTGAATGAATCCCCCTAGGGAGAAATGAGATTTGAACATGCACTGTTCTGAATCTTTTGCCCCAAGGGCCAAGAAAGAGATACAAACATTATGATATAATTCTTTAAATAAGCAGCTTATTAGCGTATTATTAAATCAAGCACAATCGAAGACAGTGTCCAGCATTTAGAGTGTCAGTTATGTGGAAATACCTTCATACCTCCTGCCAATAGGCAATGAAATAGTACAAAAAGTATATGTAATCACATATTCTTAATCTCACTTAAATAATTGGCAGAGGCTAGTTTAGCATCTTATTTTAGTAATTAGCTGTCCCATTATGAACAGTAACTCGGGAGAACAAGTAAACAAACAGGGCTATAGTAATTTTCTTTTTCAGAAGACCATTTCCAACCTGGTACTAATGTCCAAAAAGTCCTTCAAGGATCTTCCAGTTCCTCTGCTTCTGAATCGGATGCCTCTGTTCTTCGGGTGCATAATGGAGCATTTCTCTGTGCCCACTTCTGTGCCTCTGTGGGGTCTGAAAAAATGTAAATTTTCCCCTGGTGTACAATACAAATATGGACTGGGAACAGCATGCCTTGTGTAATGTCAGCGTCTCGTAGGATCGCCTGAATCCCATTAAACTGTTTCTTTTTCATCTTCATCACATAGCTTAAATCTGGGTATAGTCTCACTTGCTGCACCTCACACAGTATTATTTTCTTTTGTCTGGCCAGGTTCAAGATAAAATCTCTCGACCCAATTCCATCCAGCACAATAACCACAGCACCGGGTACATCTGGGTTGTTGGGTCTTCCTCGGGCTGTCACATGATAGGCCTTCTGGATGTGGAAGACTCATGCTGCAAGGGAGTCTCTGAACTGCTGCTTTAACCAGCCTGTTAGGAACAGTCCCAAATGGTTGCCTTCGGATCACTCTGGTAAACCAATTACCCGAACATTGGAGGATCTGGCTTGGTTTTCTAAAGACTCCAGGCAATTGTTTAAGTGAGAGTTCTCCTTTACTAGGGTGGCTGTAGCTCCCAACACTGCTTCTCAGTGTGTTTTGGTATTGACTGTCTGTTTTTAATGCCTCCACATCCAGTTCCATAGTATTTACTCTGGTAGTTAGTGAGTCATATTTTCCCTCGAGTCCTAAAACTGCCTGAATGAGCCTGCTGATTTTTAGGCCCAGGCTTTGCAAAGTTTCCTCATTCCCTGCTGCCAATGTGCTAGAGGCTTGAGTGAGTGCAGCCCTCATGGTCAGAGGGTCCAAAGTTGACTTGCTCTTTTCTCTGTGAGTTTGCTGCCTGTCTTTGCAAGGATTTCCCATAATGTAGATGGGATGTTCTTCCTTTGAATGCTGTCTTTATTTCATTTTAGTTTTAACTAAAAGTTACATTGATAGCTGCTCTTCTATCTCTAGAATATAGAGCGTTATAGATCAACCCCATTTTGCTCGGGCTCCACAGTGCCCCCACCATTTTCACTGTTTGTTCTACATGAGGTGCAAAGGAGAGGTTGTCATCTAGATGTACTCCTAGATATTTAAAGGTATTGACCTGCTCCAAGACAACTCCTGTCTGATTAAGGATATTAAGGGATTGGAGACCCCTCTTTTTTGAGGACAGGAAATCAATATTTATTTAATTTTCTTACAGTTTAAGATTAGCCTGTTTTGGAGGAACCAGTGCTCCAAGGTCATGAAGCTTTGCTGTAGGTTATGTGTGAGTTCCTGCTGGCTTTTGCTACTTTAGGAGATGACAGCATCATCCACATATAGAAGTATAAAAGAGTTCAGGCAGGTCAGTGAGAGATTGTTGATAAATAAACTGAAGAGAAGGGGTCCCAGGATTAAGCCTTGTGGTACCCCTACTGAGACATGCCCTGTGCCAGAGACTGTCTCATTGATTCTTACTTTCTGGATGCAACCTGTTAGATATTCTTCGAACCAGTATACTGAGTCCTGGTAAAGTCCTAGGGTGGTGAGCTTATTAATCAGAAGGGTGTGATTAAGAAGATTAAATACCTTTGTTAAATCAGTGAAGGCAAAGTCAACCAGATGGCTATCGTCCAGGGCACTGTGTGCAAAATTGGTGTATTCTAATAATGCAGTTATGGTGCTGTGCTGTTTTCTAAAACCATGCTGCTGCTGGCATTGTATGCCATGTTGACTTAGGTGGGTTACTAGTTGTTCAGCAACTATCTTCTCCAATGCTTTGGAAAGCAGGTATAGAAGAGAGAGAGAGAGAGAGAGAGAGAGAGAGAGAGAGATATGCTCTGGAGTAGGGGTAACTGCTCCATCTACAGGACCTTGGTGAGCTCCAGGCTCTGCTGGTAGCAGCAAGGGTAGAAATATCTCAGCTGCATCATCAGTTCAGCAGGAGCCCAGCCCTCACTCACTCAGAGACCCACTGGGCCAAGGGGGTGGGAGGGAGTAGTAGAGAGGGGGACAGGGAAACAAGGTTAGCTACAAGTAGGCTGTCCATACCCTCATCATGCAGACAGTGAATAGCCTGTGATCCCTAGAGGAGGTTCAGGCACCTGACTACTGGGAGGGGAAGCAGGATAGGATAAAGAGGGAGGTAACAGAGGAGTCTAATGGATGGCTTAAGGGATGGTGTAAGGATTAAGGGTACCAATATATGAGGGACTGGGGGGACTTCTGGGACAGGAGGCTCTTCAAGAGTGATGGACATCACCTGATGAGAGAGAGGTTTGCACACTGGGGCAGAAGTTTCATGTCTATGTCGGACATTTAATCTGACTGTGGGGGAGACTGGGTCTAGGGATACCTCAAGGGCCGGGAGAAGAAGGGGATCCTAGCTAGTACTCTGCCATATCTGGGGTCTTATAACAATACAGAAGGTAGAAAGAAAGCTGTGGCCCATACTGGACTAGATGAAGGAACTTTGGAAAGGGGGAACGTAAAGGGTGTAAGCACCAAGAAAAACAAGGGGATGAGAGGACATGTGAAATGCAAGGATAGTAGCCAAACAGGATTAGAGGTCAGATGGAAGGGGGTATGCCTTATTGTTAGAAGCCTGAGAAATAAAATCAGTGAGCTCCAGGCACCAATGGCAGACACTGAGGTAGACAATGTGGCCATAACAGAAACATGGGCTTCAGAAAATAATGACTGGGACCTTGCAGCCCCTGGGTACTTGATGTTCAGGAGGGACAGAGGAACAGGTAGAGAAGGAAGAAAAACCCTTTATGTGAAAGAGGGCATAGAGGTGACAGAAGATGGGTGCATCGGGGTAGTAATGGGGAGACTGAGTCATTGGGGGTACAACTCACAGCAGCTGGAGGTGATCTACAGACTGCCAGGTCAAGAGGAGGAGAACTCAGTGAAGAACTGGAAGAGGGATAGCTAAGGGGGAAGTAGTGGTGGTGGGTGATCTAAATCTGCTGGACATCTACTAGGATGCTCCAGTGGACAGGAGCATCAGAAGCCAGATCTTGCTGGATGTGTTCCAGGACCATCTACTGGTACAGTTAGTTAAGGAGCCCACAATGCATACCACAATTCTGGATGTGGTGCTCACCAACTCAGAAGTGGTGGGAGCTATAGGAGTAGGGGAGTCATTAGGGGACAGTGGCCATAACTTTGTTTGGTTCGAACTGGCCCTCGGGTTTGGAAACCCACAACTGAGAGCTGAAGTCCTTGATTTTAGAAAGGCAGACTTCAATAGGTGGAAGGAACTGGTTGGGGATAAGTTAGTAGGGGTGGGCAATGAAGATGGGGTGGAAGAGAGATGGAGCAATTAAGGGGGCCATTACTGGGGCATCTAAGGTATGTATGAGAATGGTAAACAAAAAAAACAGGTTCAAGAGACCACTATGGTTCTCAGCAAGGGTCAGAGAAGTGGTGAAGGCCAAGAAAAAGACCTTCTAAAAATTTTAAGAAAAGCAAGGGGAGCAAGAATGGTAAGAATATTTGCTGAAAAATAGGGAGGAGAAGAGGGTGGTTAGGGAGCAAAAGCAGATAGAGAGCTGCATATTGCGGAGGGGGTCAAGAGCGGAGGAAAAACAGTTCTTCAGCTATATTAGTGAAAAAAGGAAGAAAGGAGGTGGAATTGTGAGGCTAGCAGAGGGGGACAGGGTGATTGAGGTGGACAGGCAAAAGGCTGCTGTCCATAATGATTACTTTTTCTTAGTTTTCACTAAGGAGGATGGTGGACTCATGCCAGAGAGTGGCATCAAACTGGCCATTAAGGGGTCCTGGAGATAAGGCAACCAATATTTACTAGTAAAAGGGTCCTGAAATGACTGGCAGCCCTAAAGATTGATAAGGTCCAAGGACCAGATGGGTTACAGCTGAGGATATTCAGGGAATTGGCAACGGAACTGGCTGATCCCCTGGTAGGCTTATTCAATAGCTGTCTAAGGACAGGGGTAGTTCTGAAGGATTGGAGGGTGGCAGACGTAGTTCTGCTTCATAAGGGCATGTCCTAAGAGGAGTGCCTCAAGGCACTGAACAAGTCCTCAATGTAGACCAGAAGGGAGAAGGGAAATATGATAGAAATCTTTAAATTCCAGGAAGGAATTAACAGAGTGAACTATGGGGAACTATTTAACTTTAATACTGGCTCACGATCACATGTTCATCAGTGGAAGCCAACAAGAGGGAGGCTCAGGAGAGATGTGAGGAAATACTGTTTTACGCGAAAGGGTGGTGGAGCCACGGAACAGGCTGCCAGCCAAGGTGATGGTTGCAAAAAACCTTTAGTGGTTTTAAGCATGGCTGGAACAGAATGAAGGGTATAGTGGTTGCTCAGGGTGTTAGAATCAGGGAGGAGAATGGAGGGGGTGGGGAGGGCTAGGACCCTGGAGGAACAGTAGGTCCCAGTGCTAAATAGGGAACCTGGGCAGACTGAATGGACCTTTGGTCTTTTTCTGCTGTCATTGTCTGTGTTTCTGTGTTTCTATCTTCACAAACAACGCTACAAACATTTATTGAGAAGTGTTCATTATCAGATATAAACATAAAAATCGATACATAATTGGTACCTTAAAAATATTATACACCATAGCATTCCTCAAAACATTCCTTCAGTACTAAGCTTCCACTAACCTTTGGTTCCCAGCCATCATCTTTTTCTGCTGCTACAAGCAACATTTGAAAAGGAGCCTAATTTAGAAAGAACACCGTATCTTGTTGAATGAAATAAGTCATTAATCACAATATCTCTTGGCCCTCTGCATATACCCAGGATTCCTGCTAACCATGTCTTAATCAAATTCTTGCACAAGATGCACGAGAACAATACATGAATCAGATTTTCTTCATATTCTTTATTATATCTACATTAGGTATCTCTGTTCATGACAGCTGATTTATCATAGCTACGCTCCAGGACTTGCAAAAATCTAAAACAGTGTAAAGATATTACTCTCCTTAGTTCTGGATTAGTTATTACTTCAAGGAAGTGTTCAAATTAATGATCCTTCTCAAGCTGTATCAGTTATGGAATAAATCTGTTATTGCTGATAACTGATATATCTTCTTGCTTCATGTTATCCAACAATCTCTCCTTAATTAAACAAGACATTTCATAGATATTGTGATCTCTTTTTTAGACCATAGCCAAAGCTGACCAAAACCAACATGTTCAAGTGTTGTTTTAGTATTCATTACCCATTGTGTATTACAATTCATTCCTAAAGGCTTTCTCTTTTATATCCAACAATGGAAGGGCAGACTGTTTTCCTGCATATTTAAAATGTTCAGCCAGTAATTAATAGTTTGATATGTTGACAGAACATCGGTATTATATTGCCCTAATTCAGCCCTTAATACTGAATTTGGAATACCACATGGCAATCCCAAGATCTGCTTATAAATGGATACAACTTCTCAGTCTAGTTGTCTCATATTTGCATATCCCCAAACTTTTATTGCAAATAAAGCATGAGAAATCACCTTACTATTGCAAGCTTAATTACTGCTATCACTGTATGACCTATATACTGTACTTTTTGTTAAATATTGCCAGTGTATCAGTTACAATTGAATTGTTATTTTTCAAACTAGTGATATTATTATTCCACTTTACATATTTTATTATTTCACTTTACTTTTTTGTGAAAAATAGAGTCCTAAATAAGTTTCCGTTTCTATGTCCCCTATATACTATTAATATTCAGACCTGTGGTAGCGATTGTTCACTGGCAGAATTGTACTCCTTTCCACATTTATTTCTTATGTAAGATCTTAACATACTACCTCGGACAAATACAGTTTATCCTAGAGACCCTTTGGTGTCAATGCCAGTAAAATCAGATCATTCACGTATGCTAAATTGTCACAGTGCCTTTTACCTGTCTTTTGGATATTTCTATTTCTGTTTTATTCTTTGAGAACCAGGTAAGGCCAACTAGGCACAGGTGCCTGTTTTCAGGGGCGACCATGGGAGCACTGGGGAGGTTAAGTGACTTGCTCAGAGTCACACAGTATGCAAGTGGAGGTTGTGGGAATCAAACCCAGGCCTGTCTGTGGGATGTACCAAGCACATTCACAGCTCATTATTCTAACCTCTAGACTATGCTGACAGCCCCACACAATATTCCTGACTATCCACTTGATTAATCATTTTTTTAATATGCAAGTTACTGCAAATAACTGTGGGGTGACAACAAATCCCTTCCTGATTCCTTTATTTACATAAAATATTTCTGTAAAATACCTGCTGTGTTATATTTGACTTATGGCCAGTTTAATGAGTATTCGCTAACAGCCATGCTTAATAGATCTCGATCATTTCCTAGTCTCAGCAGCGTTTCCCATAGAAGATCTCCAGGTAGGGAATCGGAGGCCTTCTTCACATCAGTAACTGACAAATACATGTGTTGTTTTCTCCCACAAGTATATTTTCAATTATATGATGTAACATGTAACATTAGTTAACAATGGAATATACTGCCCAAAATCCTGCTTGGCCACTGAAATGGCATTATTACCACACACGCATCTTTCTAAATGTGTGGCCATAATTTTAATCAAGATATTAGCATTAGCATTAAGAAGTCTAATAGTCCCATACAATGCAGGATTTTTATAATGAACCTTTCTTAAATACTGGTACAATATCAGAACCTTTCCATAATTCTGACACAAACTATTGTCAGTAACAAGCATTAAGAAGCACTGTCAATACAATCATCACCTACTGAAGATCTGATTTACATAAATCTAATGTACTACGATCACTGCCTGGTGCCTTGTTGTTTTTTAAAGACAATAAGGCAGTATTAACCTCATCTTCAATAATTAAGAGGTTACAAAAGATGCAAGAAAAAGGCTTTCAAATTCAGTAGTTTTATTGTGGAGAGCTTCTCAAGGAAATACTTTACCTGGGAACCTGGTTCAAAATATTCATTCCCTTTATATTATAATTTGTGGCCCCTTTTGCTACCAAAAGCCAAAAAACTTTAGCATCATTGCTGTTTAGTGCCAGTAACCTATTCGCCCATAGCTTTTTTATGTGTTTTTCTTTTGGATTCCAACTTTTTAAAACCATTTCTTGATGGAATACTGTAATTCTTGTTTTGGAAAGGACTTATTGTAGCTGATTTTTTTGTAATTTCATTGTTTTTATAAACCCAGGAGATAACACATTTCAATTTATGACTTTTATACTGTGTATCATAAACATAATCTCCTCAAAATATTCTCCAGATAATTAAATTTTACAATTGCCTGATTTTGTTCTAAATTGTTCTGTCTTAATGTGATCAACTCATGCTTATCCAATACTACTGTCATTTTTTTCTTTCTGCATCATATTCCATGTAACTCTATTTTCATTCTTCACATTTGTTTTTATGTAAACAGTCCTCTTTATTTTATGTGTGTTTATTGAGAGTCATCAAGATCATGTTAATACAAGGAAAACATTAAAATTTTCAGTCCATAATATCACAAAGAGTGACTCATATTTGTCCAGTTCCAATACACAGCATAGGGCAAAATCAGATACAGACACTGATGGACCAGCAGTACAAGTATAAGTTCAGTTAAGACCCCAGCAATCCAGCCATTTAAAATGGCTAGTCCAGATTCATCTATAAAATAAATTTTTGAAAGTAGGATTTTTCTCTAAATCTCTGAAAGATCTGTCCTGCCTTAAAACTCCTTTGTCATTTATCCAGCACTCTGAATCATTTAGATTATTATAACTACCCTGCACATGTATTCAAATCCCTGGGCCAGATTTTCAGTGCTCCGGGAATGCCACAAGCCCCTGGTGTGTCCATCATATCATGCACGTGGCTTGTGACATTCCCCTGCCGGAGATCAGGATTTTCCATCCTTTGCACTGATCACCGCTCCTTAGACCACAGTTGTGTGGTCTAGTGTGCGCCACCCCCAGGAGACTAAGTACCGGTGCTTGTGCCAGATGTCTGGTGCAAGCAGCTGTAAATCATGGGAACTGTTGCAACTGTACCTTAGAATGGAAATTTGGGCACAGCTGTGGCTAAGAGGTAGGTGCACCTCCGCTTTTCAAAGTCCCATGGTGCAGGGTGGGACGCACGTCCTGCGCCACCATTCGAAAATCCTGCCACCTGAGTAATAAAATATCTGCTACATGACTGTCATCCTAGCTGGAAACCAGAACTGCCTTCAGTCTGTTCAGCAAATCCATACTGTACTTGATAGAAGATGCAGGTGGCATGTATGGCTTAAATAATGTACTGTTTGTTACTTGCTGTCACACTGTAATGTTCATGGGTTTTGCCTTTCTTGCTCCTGTAGTTGTGCACCTTGCTTTGCTCAGTTACTGCTGACTGTTAATTACTTGCCTTGTACTGTCTCGGGTGGTACCTGGAAATGGGCATTCAATTGTCTAGTGTACTTACCCAATTACCAAAAGCCAAATAAATAAATAAATATTTGATTTACCAGGAAAGTGGTCTGGATCAAAGACTCATTTTCAGTAATGCTTGGGGAGATGGGAGTACACAGTAGGTATGATCATGCAAAATTACAACTTACATAACATTAATATACACTCCTGCAGTAAAAGCATAAAAATGCCCAATATCTACATATATATACTACATATATACACAAGTACAATTTAAACAGATGAACATGGTATGCAATTCATCAGGTATTAGCAAAACAATCACATCTTTTTTTTATTTTATGTCCCCTTCTCCCAGTTGACACTCCTTTAGAGGAGCACCACAGCCTCATCACCCCAACATCCACAAGGATTTACCTGCTGGCTGTCTTCCCATGGGGCTTGCCCCCCTCCCCCCGTTGGGGTCAGCAGGGTTCACCAAGCCCTGCTGGAGAATGGATCCAGTTCAGGTTGGTGTGCCCAACTGGCTTGGTGCAGGGCCTGTGAGTGCTCCTCCTCATTCTGCCCCTGGGCTTTTTGCCATTTTTCTGTCCCCAGGAAGGCACGGCATGCAGTGACATCATCATGCATGCCACATGCTCCCACACAATGTCTGCCACACTTCGCAACCTCCTGACCAGAGCTGCCTTCCCCCAGCTTCCGCAAGGGGCCAGGGAAGCATCAAGCTCTGTCCCCCCCAGAGGAGGCGAGCAGTCCTACAGATGCTAGAACCTCCTCCCCCCTCAGCTGGCTCTCTGACACCCCGTTGGGCTGGCTGAAAAACAATCACACGTTGACAATGTCTTTAATTGGCTCTTTACATTTCTTTTAAACATGTGTTTTAGACTGAACATCTAATCTCAGTTCAAGTATTTTTTTTTTAGTAATTGGGGACTATGATAAGACAATGAGCATTCAGCTACCTTGGTGTTAGTCTGACCCTCTTGATAGTATTGTAATGATGATATTCACACTTGTGATTTATATTGTCTAATATAATATAATATACTGAGTGCCCAACTTTATGTATAATGCTATAAAAGCATTCTTTATTGCCAACATTTGTGGCAAGATTTTGAACGAAGAAAAATGGTGACATTTCATTGTCAAGGCCACTGATTTACGATGATTAAAGTAATGAAATTCCATTTTCAAGGCTTGAAATTCCAGGAATTGCACTGGTTATTGTAAGTCTAATTTTCAGATTTTACTGGGATTCTATTGTCATTCTTTTAGTATGTGAATAAATCATCAGCAAAAAAAGAAGGCTTCATATACTGATCTGGTATAAAATGGCAAATTCCATGACATTCTTGTTTTTACCAGTGTGCAGGCAGTCCAGATTCTGGAATTATGCCAGTTTTTTTGGTAAAAACCAAAAACCAGTGGCCTTGCTCATTGCTGAACCAAGAATTAGGGAGCAACTCTACACTTCAGCATGCATTTTCATAAATATGAACAGCTACTACAGGTTACTAGAAAACACAGTTTTACATTGTCAGTGTTCCTTTCCAAGATTTACAGAACATCTTGGTAGTCTATCCAAAATGTCAGTTTAAAAAACATTTGCCTCTCCCCCCTTAACCTCACAGTGCTTTTGTTTATGACATCATAGTGCTCACCATGACAACAGACTGTGATGTTACAAACAGTGGGCCCAATGCATGAATGCCTATGCGCTGCATATGGGCAGCACATAGGCATGCCTATGTCCGTATACCACACTGCGGGGTCCAGCACATCCCTGGTGGCATTCATCACAGGCATGCTGGATCCCCTGGCCAGCTGTGTGGCACTGCATGAGGGGTGGGCTAGCGGAATGCTCACATTGCATGCCTGGCCATGGTGGAAAATGGTACGTGAGAGGGGACCATGCTGTAAATATTTATGTGCTCCCCCATGGGTTACAGATGGGGTGCGGAGGCAATGGGATTCCCCTGCACTCAGCTACTCCAGCCATTGGGCTACCTGGGTGGGATGGGGTGGCCATTCGGGCAAACACCTTTTGTTTATTCCTGGTTGGGTTCGTGCCTTTCCAGGATCCCCTGCTCAAGTGCAGAAGGGGATCCACTATGGGACCCAGTATGGGCATCTTTTTGAATGCCCATCTGCATCCTGCACTCCACCCCTGTGCAGCCATGATCCACCACTGCATGGCTGTGTGCTGGGGGGGTGGGGGAATGGACAGGCAGCCACCGACAGTGAATGCCAGCCAGTGTATGCCTGTCCGTGGGTGCAGGGCAGCGTGGGCAATTTATGTGCATTCCACGTGTATATCCATCCCAAATGGATAGGGCCCACAATAATTTGTGAGGTTAGCACATGAGAGCCAGATACAGTTTTAAAAGACTTTGTGAAATAGGTGCTGCATTATGTACAATATTTAGTTAACCAACACCAGGAAAAAGTAAAAAAAAAACAAACTAGAAAATACTAAAGTTAAAACATAATTGGTGTAAATTTAGCAGTTTTAAGCTTTTCATTATAGTAGACAGCTGCTCTTTAAAGTCAAATAATCATGGCCAGTTTCTAAAGCTATGAATTTTAGCCTCCTATCAGTTGTGCTTTCCGTGAATGCCTCTGTTTTTTTTGAACAAGCCGTGTGACTGGAGCCTTAAAGGAAGGTGTACGTTACAGTACCTGCAACGCTCCCATCTGCAACGTTTGGTCGCTGCTCCTTTTGAAATGCTGCTGACCAGCATTTACACAGTGCTGCTGTGGTTCAGTGCAAGGCACTGGAACCACACATCCTGAGTTTTGATTGTGTTTCTGGCTGGGTCAGGGATGGGACAGGGCTGAGGGGCCCATGTTAATCCGCCAAAAAGTGACACTAAATACTGGTACAGACTGGCAGAAATTGTGTGCTGTTATCACAGCAGCAAATGAGTAATTGCCATTTTCACTGGGGGCATCTGATGCCAGCCTCCTGAATGGGATGAGAACCCAGGGCCGGATTAAGGCAAAGGCAGCATAGGCACAGGCCTAGGGCCCCTGCCTGCCAGGGGGCCCCCAGCAGTCCCCAACATATATTTACTATATATCCTTTTTTTTCTGCCTGAGCTGCATGTTTTTTGTAAAGGACACAGCCTCTGAGTAAGTGAGGAGCTGAACTGTGACATGTCTCTCACCTCCCTGATTAGGTGTTAGGTGCAGCTGGCAGCTTAAGGGGCCCCAGCCAGGATGACCTTTAAGGTGTGAACAAGCCCATTTCCTTTGCTCTATCTCCCACACCCACTTAGAATCCCAGTTTAGAATCTTACTCTTAACTATAAATGATTAATAGTGTAATTCAGTGTGTATGCTTTATATTGTATCTTAAGTATCTGTTTTATTGGCTTAGGAAACCTTGTATCATCCTTGAAATGTGAATGTAAACAATAGCTTAATTTGCTTGAAACCTTTATACCATGTTTGACTCTGGGTTGCTTTACCCTCCGCATTCAGATGAAATACCTTTCAATGTATTGCTCATTACCTTTGTACCATACTTTACTCTGGGTTGTTTTACCCTCCTCATTCATTTGTAATACCTTTCATTGTATTGTCCATTTCTCTTGTTTTGTAATTCCATGACGTGGGGCCTTTGCAAAGGAGTCTCTGACTCAAAGGTTTGTAGTTCCAATATCTCAATAAATAAAAAATAAATATGTAATCTCACTCCTAAAATTAATAAATCTACAATAAGTTTCAGTGGTACAATTAAAAATCATACTCTTTTTTTTTTTTTTTTTAATTCTCTCATCTTGTTCATACTCACATTCTGACCCTGATACTGCTCTGTTTTCAGGGTGAACAAATGAATGCATTTCAAGATTCCCATCAGTAAATCTTGCCATTTACGGATTCTGACTTACTTATCAATAACAGAAATGTTTGATCCTGGGAAAGATTTCAAATCCTTTCAATAATTACTCGCTTTGCAGTATAATCTCTAAAGTTCATAACCCACCTAGTAAACCACAAACTTAACTCCTACACCATCCAGGACCTAGCCTCTTTTAGAGATCGGTCCTTACTCAACCCAACAAAACTCCCACATCCTGGTTCATACTACCTGACAGGACAATATGATAACACCTAGTCTGCAAGTACACACGTGTGTTTGGGGTTGGGGGGCTTTGGAGAAGTGCAAATCATGACATTTCGCATACAAATAATTATTTTTATCAGGCCTATTATTATTTTCTCTAAATTATCAAAACTCAGGCTATTGTTATTTTTCCATACTGATAGTATTAGTTTCATTAATTTTGAAGCATTTTATGCCACTTTTTAGGGACAGTATGAACATTGTTTTCATGTTTCAGTAACTGATATGCAATTTCCAAGAGGTGCAGTCATGGCGAAGGGGCATTTTATTTATTTATTCATTCTCAGATTAGAAATACCTTTGAGCACAAAGGGTCTAATTTACAAAGGTTCCATGTCATAATGGGAGAGGGTTACCCAAACAGACAGAGGAAGAAACATATACATTCTAGTGTACAGCGAAAACAAAATCATTAGACATAGCTATTAACATTTCAAAAATAGTAGTGTAAGCAAAAGAGGGAGGTCATACAGGAGATGGAGAGGGGTAGGGGAAATAAGGGGAGGGGATAGGTGGCAGGGCATAGTAGTGGAAAAGGTTGCAGCCATGAGGCACTGTCATGAAAATGAAGTGAGGTAGGAGGGGAGTATGAGGGTGGCTGGGAGGAAAGAGAGGGGGAGAGAATGACGCCAGGAGGGACAAGGGTGTCTAAATGGTAGGGTGCTAGCGAGAATTAAAGGAGGGTGAGAAAGGAGGCAGCACATGTAGTGGTCAGAGGGTAAACCAGGTAGAGTAGAAAGAGGGTAAGAGGCGAGAGGGAAAGGGGTGAGTGGGAGGGGAAAGAGGTGCAATTGGAGGAGGAGGAGGCAGCCAGGGCCGCTGTCAATGAGGTAGATGTCAGCTGGGAGGTGGCAGATGGTAAGGAGTATGGTTAATTGAGGCAATCACAGGCAGCTTCATTCATGATGTGCTGGTGCAGGAGATGCTTAAATTGGGCAATATATGGAAGATTGATCAGTTGGAGGCCCAGACCATTAAACCAGTTAGGGATCTGTAGATGAAGGATCACTGGCATTTGGTAGTCCGTTCTCTAGGAATAAGAAAAATTTCAGTGTCAGAGGACCATGTGTGATGGGACCTGACGGACTTAGGCAAAAGACAGGTGACAACAGCTGGCATGACTCCAAGTAGCACTTGTTTGGTGAGTATGCACGATTGATATTTGATCCGGTCTTGTAGTTTTAGCCAGCCAATCAGGGTGTAGAGGTCACAAGTGTGTGTGAGCTGATTAGCGCCAGTGATAAGTCAACAGGCTTTGTTAAGGGTAGTGTTTAGCCTTTTGAGAGATGTGTCTGAGGCAGAGCCAACAGCAAGTTTAAGTGCTTCTTGAGTCAGACTCCTATGTCTGAATAGTTGACCTAGTTTAGTGTTCACATTCTTAGCAACATTTTCGATGTGAGGTGCATAAGTAAGGTGATTGTCCAAAGTAAGGGGTTACAGTGGGGGGGGGGGCAGATTTCTCTTGGGCCTAGGGCCTCAGGTTGCCTTAATCTGGCCCCGTGAGAACCAAGGGTTAGCGGGTGAGAGAGCAGCAGACGGATGGGTTGGTATTAAAAGACATGAACAGGACTTTATGTTTTGTGTTGGACATGGCACAGGGTGCAGTGGGGCTGTACAGGTGGAGTAGCGTGTTTACATACTAGCAGAAAATGCTCCCAAACGGTACATGAACCCACAAAAACATGGATTGCTCTGCACCACAATGGAGAGAGTTACAATGCTCCAGCAGCTGTATACGCTATCAGATCTGCACTGATGCAACTCATCTGCACCCGGGACAATGGTGCAAATCAAGTAGTGTAAACACCCACTTAGATTCAGTATTGCCAAATGCAAGGTTCTACACTTGTGGAGCGACGACAGAGGTAGGACCAACACAGAGGTGGTACTCTTGCTGAAGTGGAGGAAGAAATGGACCTGGGATCATATTAGACAAGCGGCTAATGCATTACATGCAGTACTCAGCTGTTGTCTGAAGGCTGGAAGAATGCTAGGTTGCATTAAAGGGGGTGATCTGCAGAAAAGGGATGAAATCCTACCACTTTACAAGACCCTGATCAGTAGGGCCAATCGAAAATAGCAAAGTTGCCCAAAATTGTGGAAATCTTTTGAAAAAATTGTGACAGCGCTGTTAGACTAATCAAGTTCTATAAAAAAAAAACTATGTATCGTGTTAAAATGAATGCTGTTCTTAATTTGCACTGTTGCTATAAAAAAAATCCCAAATCACATTAAATGCATTAAATCACCCCAACATCATTTCTGTACATCATACAGTGGTCTGTAATGCATGGTACCCGTGTCTTAATCTGGCTGCAGATTTTTGTTTATTTAAAGATACTGTAACTGCTCCAGTGTCACCTATTTTATCAGCTTGTTTTCAGTTTTTTTGGTTTATTTAAAGATACTGTAACTGGTCCAATGTCACCCATTTTATCAACTTGTTTTCAATTTTTTTGTAGACTTTGCATATGAGCATGTAGGTGACAGATTTTCAAGTGAGAAACCACTGTCATCAAATCCCTCAGAAACACATTCAAAAAGGCCGTCCAGTATCCTCAGATATTTGAATCAAAAGCTTTTCAGAATGAAAATATTCATATCAGGAAACACCTATACTTACCACTCAAAAACAACACTTTAGTTAGCACTCTATTTAGATGAGTGGGACATTTCTTACCTTTACTCCCACCTCCTGTTGTAGTCTCTGTGGCTACAAAAAGTTTTCTGATAGTGTGCGTCAGTACAGATGTCAAGCACTCATGCATGGCCGAAGGATTTTAAAACCACACCAGGGGAGTGTATCAGATGAAAGCAAAGTCACCTAGTTCCCCATCTCACCTCACACTGTATTGCGTTGGACAAATGCAAAGTTGCATGCCAAACTATCAGTATGCTTGAGTATTTATTCTTGAGAATTTTAATATTTTTACATAATTTCAGCCAAAAACTCAATAAATTGCATGCAATTGCAGATTTTCTTCTGAGAATGGCATAAATTGAGGATGTTGCACTAAAATTGCAGGTGCAGTTTTCCAGTGACTCTCCTGATCAGGCCCCACCTGTTCCACTGTGTGAAGTTCTGGATTCTATATAGAAAGACCCTGTGTGGCCCACACTACCCAAAAAAAGAAAACCAAACTGGGAGTATCTGCTCCACAACCTCAGGCCAATACCACTAAATGTGGGGAAAATTACCTACTCACCGGTATGTATCATTCTGTGGTTTTAGTTGTACACATATACAGGCAAGGCTATAGATAACAAAAGCTAATTTTTTCATGTCTCACACTGCCACTTCTTCAGGGCTAGCCAAATCATATTTACAAAATATCAAATAAGTTAAATAAACATATACTTGCTTACATATGTAAATTATCCAGTTGTCTCCAGCAATATTATTATAAATGAACCATTACACTCATTGTTATCATATTATTTCTCTTTGTGTATATGTAAGCCTGTAACCACACCAGCATTCAAAAGTTGAGGATTTTCATCCAAGAGCATTTATCAGTTTTTCTGTGATTTAGATTCCCTCTTGTCATGGCTGTCTCTCAAATAAGAGTGTGCCCCTGGCAAAAAATTGAATGCACTCTTTTCCTTGATTAAAAAAAAACAAACACATCAGGGCTTCATCAGACATGTTCCTCATTGACCCAGTGGTGCTGAGTGTTGAGGTACTGGATGCCACACCTCACACCACACTGGCAACCCGGGTTCGGGAACAGACTCGGGTCATCGGGGGCTGGCCGGGGAGGGAGTGGATTGAGCATCTGTAGACTGCTTTCCTCTTCCTGGGGTGGGTTCTGGGCTTGTACCTCACTGCAGCGGCCCCCAATGGAGATCGGGGGCTATACAGTCACGATGCACGGAGAGGGAGGAGTGCGGTGGACATTGGCATGGAGTGCACAGACATCATGGCATGTTTGCACTCCTAAGGGGGAATAAAGATATGGTGGAAAATGGCGTAGGTCATGGCAGCTTGATGGCTGGTCCTCTGCACACCCTTGGACCTACTGTATGTGGAATTGTGCCTTGGAATTGGATCCAGGCTCGGTGGCTGGACAGAGAGTCCCGCCGTGGGTACTGCATGTGTGCCAGCCTTGTGTGATTGAGCTGCCAGGGACCGCTGGGGCACAGAGGATGGCAGCTGGATGATGGCAGACTGAGCCACTGGGATAAATTATATATATATATATATAAAAAAAGAGATGTTCCTCATTTACAAAAGTGTTGGCTGCTGTTTGGCAAAAGATTGATGCACTTCTGGGGGCTAGGACGAGATTAGTGCAACCCTCTTCATTATTTTTTAATCCTCATCTTCCACACTTTTGTTTGGACTTTTTTTTTTTAAGAGTTGTAAACAAAAAGATGTACTCTTGCACAAAGATTTACATATCAATAACACATTTATTATATTCGAACAGATACATGCAATGTATAACTTCCCATCCTGGCATGTTATTAGCTATCTACACATCTGTAAGGCTATTAGGAAATCTTTTGGAAATTTAGAGAGACCCTTCAATCATTTTTTCCAAATTAGACTTTGGTAGGACATTAATAAGCAAAATATACTGCTTTTTTTAAGAGATACTGTAGTCTGTCCTTATATATCTTGAAGGAATGTATAGGAAAGAGACCTGAATTTAGTTAAATGAGGCTCAAAGGACCAACTTAATCTCTTCATTTAATTTAGTTTCACAAAATAACAAGCTAAAACAGGTTCATTTTTTGTTTTATTTTATTTTTAATGGGCTTTCATATATGCATACTGTAGTACATAAGAAAATCAAACTTCAAACGTAGTTCCAAGTGTAGGAGCAATATAAACACTACATTTTATGCACAGGCTTGTTGTTACTTTTCATCCAGAGCTGCTACAAATAGGGACTGGTAAGCAGTGTTGCTGTTCATAAAAAAACAGAGTCCATTATTTTACTGAGAATTAGCCTTTGCAGCAGTGACCATGGGGTGACAATTAGGTGAACAACAAGTCCAGAAGGTGTATTGTGCACCCATATACACCATCATGCATAACGATAGAGTCCTTGTCAGATTGAGAATATTGCTTTTACTACAGTCCGACTGTTGAATGCACCTTCTTTGGAGCCCCACACGGCAGATGAATTTGATTCCTATACAGATTATCTTTTAGTACTTTTCCATATGCACTTCAAAACCGCACCAAACAAGTAACTTTAAAAGCTCATTAACTGGAGCATGTTAGCATTCTTCTTTAGTAAGTGTGACGCTTGGCCAGCTGGTTATGATTACTGTATGCTAGTTGTAATATAAAAATATAGTATGTGATTGTCTCACATAAGACATCCTGTGCTCCATGGGTGCACCCCCACAGGTTTCAGTGAAACTACAGGATATAACTGACCAGGAGATCTCTGTAATGTAATTAACTTCCTTGAGACATTGCATTTTATTGCCTTTTTTATGACCTGTTGCTGCTTTGAAGTTGGGAAGCTAAATATTTATTACAGGACAGGACATCATTTAGCTGATTCCTGTCAGGATATCTCACACATGGGTGATGGAATTGCAGGGTTGTAAACCTCAAAAGGAACTGGTGGATCAAAGACTCATAATTTGGGAAATGAGTTTTTGCTGATGTCACCTTATTTAATATACCTCCTGATAGGACATTCTGTTTGTATTTTTTTTATATTCAAAAAGGAGGCGCTAGATGACTCACAGAAGGGGTGTGGAGAAACACTAATACTTGTGTCTGATCTGTTTGTGATATTCCATCTTGGGACTCTAGAAAGACACAGCTCTCTGATATAAGCACTTAGAGGTAATACATTAGATAGAAAAGATCTAACTGTATGTTGATGGGAGTTTGTTCTGTAGTTTTCTTTGCTTTTCTTTAAGTGATTGTATGCTCTTTGATATATTGTTCTGTGTTTACATTTTACATATTTTTATAATCTTTTAGTAAAATATTTTTTTCAAGAGACTGCCTGGGTGTCTGCCAGTTCTTTTTTTGCATGTGAAGTATAGACGGTTAAGTCTGACAATTGTTAAGGGCTTGATGGTGTTACCAAACTGGGAATAGGTAAGAATATACCTAAGGTCTCTTATAGAGTTTTAAGGGTTCATTTTGGAAGCCTGGCTTGGTGCCCCGGTGAAAGATTATACTGCAATCCCCGAAGAGGGTACGTATCTGAGCCTATACATTTGGGTATTTTAGCATAAAGTTCACAGTTTTAATCCCCCCCAGAACTTGAGACTAAAGGTGATTTGGACCCAGAAGCAGACAGGAAGGTTACCCTGTCTGTTACCTGTTCACACTATTGTGCTCTGAGGTTGGCACTTTGGGAGCAGAGGGCCTGACCTGCTGAGTGTATTTTGTGACAGATTTGGTTGACAGCGGTGCAATAAATTTGGTAACACAAGCTTTAACTGTTCATTGTGTCAGCTTAATACTGTATAGCTCACTTGCAAAATAAGGCAGTGATTTATTTTAAAAAGGAAACAGAACTATATCATTTTGCTTACAGTCAAGTTCCTACCTGTTTTTTTCTTTTTTCTAAAGTGCAAGTTAGAGTAGCCGTAGTTAGGGAAGAAGATGGCTTCCAACTACAGTGGGCACACTGCAGACTACTTGAGGCAGTTGTGCCAGTACAGAGGAGTCCTGCATGAGGGGAGAGCCACCAAGCAGAACCTGACCTGCTGAGTGCATTTTGTGACAGTAAACACTTATTGACACAAGGTGAAAGTCATTTTGAGACCTTCAGTGCTCCTCATATCCCAATTAGCTTCATGTGGAGATTTGTCAAGTTATATTTTATTCAAATAAACTAAGCAGGCCCCTGCATCTGTTCTCTGCATTACCTGCATATTATAAGACAAGGTTTTGGCTTTTATATACAACTCAGAATTGGTAACATACTGTAAACATTTTTAAACACATCTTGTTCCTCTCATGTTGTCAGGTATGGGGATGAAAAGTTCAGTTAATTCTTCTCAGCTCAGTGGCTTCCCCTTGTTCATGTCTGAGAACGTCTTGCTTTAGAGTCCAGTCTTTTTTCTGCCTCCAAAAGATTAGAGTAGATGCATGCTTTCCCCACCTAGCTAGTCCGTAGCACAGTGGGATGTTGAAGAGTGTCTCAGACCCCAAGGGTTCTCAGGCTGGGGTGGATGATGTCAAAGCTTTTTCGTCTTTGCTGAGTAGCAAAGCTCAGGTCTGAGAAATAATGGATCTGTGTGCCCTCTGTGATGAAAATTTGTTAATAAGATCTTTAGTGAAATTAAGTGGGTCCATACCCTTCGACTCCTTGGGGCTCCCAGTAAATGTATGTTTCCCATCCAGGTATTATTTTCTAAATATTCCAGTCTAAGTCTCATCAGCTTATTTTCAACTATGAGCCCAGTGACAGCTTTGGCAGACTTCTCTGCTGATATGGTAGCAGATTTTACTTTGTGGATACGGAATTGATTTTATTGTTCAGCAGGCTGTCTTTAGTGTTGAGGGACTCAACCTTCTTGTTGAGGTCCCTGATCGCGTTGAGTAGCGCTGTCTTGGTTGGCCCTCCTCCACCCAAGCCCTTGTGGCTTGGACCATGTAGAGAAGATTGTCCCCCCTTGCAGTTGTTTGGCTAGCTTTAGAGATTCACAAAGATGTATCAATAACCCCCAACATGGTTAAACATGAGCTCTTTATCAATAGTGGCAAGCATCTAGCAACTCATTAAACACACTGGACATAAGCATGACACAGAGATGTGGATGTTTCAATTAATCAGATTTTACTTAGAATAAATGGGCAGAGTAAAGAAAGAGATAAATATTAAAGATTACCACAAAGCATTACAGTTAACTCAAAGAGTCCTGAAATCATACCCTTCTTTATACCGGTACAATCTCGGAGTATGGGAAAAGAGAGAGAGAGAGGTCAAAAAGCTCTGTTCTGGTCTCTACTGTCTCAAGAGTTAATCCTGGTGTCTTCTCTCCTTCTATGTTCTCCTTAGTTGGCAAGCAAAAGTCTGGATCAAGATTTAGGCATTTACACAGTTGCAAAGTCTAAGGTACACTCCAAAGCTGAAGGTTTGAATCTCAGCTATCCACTTCGGTGGGTCAGCCTCTGTTATGCCTATTCTGTAGATTGTTCCCAAAGTTTGTCACTCCCACTGGCTAGCAGGATTTCAGCACGGGCATCAGTATTAATAGTCTTTGCACTGTTAATGCATGTGGATCTTGACAGTAGAATGCTCTGTTGGTTTCCTTGCACCTTCCCTGGAAGCAGGTGCAATGTACAGCTTATCAGGCAGATAGCTCAAAGGCTGACTCACCCTGGGTTCTGCTTCTTTGTCTTAGCTTACCCTGGCTATCATAAGCTAGAAAATGTCAAAAGAGATTCCCTCTCAGGTTTGATTTGGTGTCTCCTGCTTCACCCCAGTTCATGAACCCTCTGGGAGATCCAGGTTGGAATCCAACTTCCGTACACTAAGGGCATGTTTTAACTCTTTCTGGCTTGTGGAAAAAGTCCATGAAGCACCTCTATTCCACCTATCCACGAGTGGCCAGTACCCCCACCTGGGGTCCAGTGACCATCGGATGGTATGGTTTAACATAAGAGCTGGACTAGAACCAGGCCACACCAAAACAAAGGTCATGGACTTCAGGAGGGCCAACTTCAGGAAAATGAAAGAATGCCTCAGGGGCACCCTGGCAGAGGTGGAGAAACAGGAGGGAGTGGAGTAACAGTGGGTGGCAATAAGGGAAGGAATTGAGAGGGATACCAATCTTTATGTCAAGCAGGTCAGCAAGGGAAGAAGACAGTTATGGTTCAACAGAGAGGTAATAGAAAGGTAAGAGCAAAAAACTAGCCTTTAGAAAATACAAAAGAATACAAGAGGAGAAGGATAGGGAGCATTACCAGAAGAAACAAAGGGAGGCGGAGAGAGTAGTCAGGAAGGCAAAAGTGCAAACAGAGGAGACTATGGCAAGATCAATTAAGAGGGGGGATAAAACATTTTATAGGTACATTAGTGAACTGAGGAAAACCAAAGGAGGGATTGTTAGACTGAAGGAGGGTTTATGTTGCGGAGGTTAGTCGAAAAGCAAACACTGAACAAATACTTTTGCTCAGTATTCACCGAGGAGGGGGTAGGGAATGGACTGGAGTTGGAGGACACGGGTATGGAGGGTCGGGAGGAGGACATGAGCCCCTTTACTCTGGAAAGAGTCCTGAGGGAGCTGTCAAAGCTAAGAGTGGACAAGGCAATGGGTCCAGAAGCAGTGCACCACAGGGTTGCTGAGGGAGCTCAGGGAGGAGTTGGCCGCTGCCCTAGCAGCCCTGTTTAATCTATTGCTGGAGACTGGGGTGGTTCCAGTGGACTGGAAGAGGGTAGATGTGGTCCCACTCCACAAAAGTGGTGATACAGAGGAGCCCAGAAATTACAGGTCAGTCAGCCTGACTTCAGTAGTGGGCAAGGTAATGGAATCACTACTGAAAGAAAGGATAGTAGATCATCTTACTACATGTGACTTACAAGACCCCAGACAGCATGGTTTCACGGGGGGAGGTCCTGCTAGAGAAACCTTATAGAGTTTTTCAACTAGATGACAATGGCTGTGGACCAGGGTGGTGTGGTGGACGTGGCCTATCTGGACTTCAGCAAGGCCTTCAACACCGTTCCACATAGAAGGCTGTTGAATGAACTGGGCAGCCTAGGGGTAGGGTCTAAAACTGTAAAATAAGTTGAGAATTTGGCTTTCTGGCAAGAGCCAAAGCATGGTGGTTAATGGGGTACACTCTGAGGAAGGATGGGTGACTAGTGGGTGCCACAGGGATCAGTTTTGGGATGGTCCTCTTCAATGTCTTTATCATTGACCTTGCAGATAGGCTGGAGGGGAAGATATGCCTATTTGTGGATGACACAAAAATCTGCAATAGGGTGGACACGCCAGGGGGAATTGAAAAGATGAGGGAGGACCTGAGAAAATTGGAGGAATGGTTTTGAGTATAGCAGTTCAGATTCAGTGCTAAAAAATGCAAGATCATGCACATAGGGCACAAAAACCTGGGGGCAATGTATGAACTAGGAGGGGAAGTACTGTCAGTCTCGAAACAGGAAAGGGACCTAGGGGTTATCATCTTGGATGATCTTAAAGTGGCTAGACAGTGTGACAGAGCAATGGGTAAGGTGAGCTATATGCTCGGATGCATAGAGAGGGGCATCTCTAGTAGGAGAGAGGCGATAGTACCCCTGTACAAGACACTGGTGAGACTCTCTCTTGAATATTGTGTGCAGTTCTGGAGGCCTCACCTCTGGAAGGACATTGACAGGGTGGAGGCAGTACAGAGAAGGGTGACTAAAATGGTGCAAGGCCTGCATGGGAAGACTTATGGGGAGACACTGAAGAATCTGAATATGTATTTCCTGGAGGTGAGGAGGGAGAGATGAGATATTATAGAGATATCTCACTGGAGTAAACAAAGTACAAGAAGGAAACATCTTCCAAAGCATGAAATGCTCAAGGACAAGAGGACACAGTATGAAGACGGGGGAGGGGAGGTTCACGAGCAATGTAAGGAAGTTCTTCTTTATGGAGAGGGTGGTGGATGCTTGGAACATCCTCCCAGTGGAAGTGGTAGGGGCTAACACAGTCATGCAATTTAAGAAGGCATGGAACAGACACACAGGTATACTGTAAATAAATGGGGGGGTGTTCCAAGCACAAGTAGGGACCCGTGGCTCACAGGAAGAGATAGATAGATAGGGCAGACTAGGTGGGTCATGAGGTCCTTATCTGCCAACAGCTTCTATGTATCTCTGTATGTGAAATGACGTCAGGACTTATTCAGCAATTAAACAATAGTTCATTTCACTCTAAGTGGTAAAAGACATGCTGGTGTTCATACAGTATATCTCAGTAACAATGTAATTCCCTAATTTTCTCAGACCTAAACCCTAGTCAAAATCACTTTTTTCAAGGAGGAGACTGTCTCACTATCTCTGAGTCAGAAGGCTACTGATTTAGATTCATTACATCATTCCACTTGAAAATTTTCATTTCAAGCTAGGATTCTTTGACCTGAATTTCTGTGGCCTAGTCAGGACCTGTGTGCCTAGTGCAATGTGCAGAGTATTCACTTTATATTTGCTATTATGTATGACATGCAAACCAATATTTTATTAATTCTCCTTAATTCCGCTTCCCGCTGCATTCTCTTGTGGCTTTCCAGACTTCCTTTTCTTACTTTCATGTGTAGCGGCCTGCTGGGGTGTCACCATAATTAAATGGTTCAAGTTTGGTATTGATCTGTTCAGCTTTGAATAATCTATTGGTCTGCGCTAATTTTTCTGGTTTTGGCTTGGTCTGAAGGGCAAGTTTGATAAAATTATCTCTGCAGTGCAGGAGTTCCTCTGAATACATCTATACTGATGGCTACTGGCTATGCCCCCTCAAAATAGACACAGTTTAATATATTTCACACAATTTACTGCACACCTGCAAGTGTCAGTAAATTTCATCATTCCATTCCAGAGTTTTGCCCATAAGGGAAGTGCCATATGTTTGGTGATTTGATTGCTATTTGATTTTATTTTATCATGAATGATATTTTGTGAAAGTGTCATTGTATATTTACCTTGTTCTGTTATTTATTGTGTCTCTGTACCTCCCTGTGTACCCTTACCCCGTGTTGCCCCTGAAAAAGGGATGTTCTGTCTCAGTGGGCCTACCCGGTTACCACAATTTAAATAAATAAATAAATAAATGTTTGTGTCTTGCCCTCAATTACAGAGCTTCTGGGAAAATGTACAGAGCAGATCTGGCTATACATTGAAGTAACACTCACTACCCCTTAGGCCTGAAAACAATGATTGTTTTAGTCTAATCTGAGCATTAAAAGGGAACATTTTGCTTTTTAGGGGAAGTGCTACACACTTGACAAATATGATACCACCTTGAAAAAATTCTAGATCTGAATGAGCATACTGTAGTTTGTAAGGTAATGGGTGTGGACTTCCCATTTGGTCCTGGCATTTTATTGCTAGGTTTCTGATCAGACTTAGATTTTACTTCATCTACAACAAACAGAATCTCATTCTGAGCAATGCCCATAAATTAATTCTGCAGCTTTGGAAAGATCCTTTACCCTCACTTTGAAGAGCTATTAATCATGATGGTAGAAGCCTCAAAGGTTGAACGTTCTCATTATACGATGCAAGGGGAGAACGAAAATGTTTGGTTTCATGGCACCTGTTTCTATTTTTTTTGGCAAACAGGTGATATGAGTGTGCTATAAATGTCTCTTATTGTAAATATTTGCTCCTTTTTATGTCTTCCTTTATTTTTTAACCAAGTTCCTACCAGGATGCTCTAGCATGCATACCTCTCAACCTTTCTTCACCAAAATGTGTGACACGATGTGTGACAAATAGACAAAATGTGTGACACATCATCAAGCATGGCACTGCAAGCTCAGAACACTACAGCTATCAGTGCACTAATGTTCATAAGTTTTAGAAACATAGAAACATAGACTTTGACGGCAGATAAGGACCGCTAGGCCCATCTAGTCTGCCCATTTCCCTACCTACAGGATAGGCCGCAGATCCTAGTTAACCAACAGCCTATATCTTCCTGTCCCCCACAAGAATTGCCTTATGTCTGTCCCATGCATTCTTGAATTCTCCCACAGTTTTAGACCCCACAACTTCCTCAGGAAGGCTGTTCCATGCATCCACCACCCTCTCTGTGAAATAATACTTCCTCACATTGCCCCTGAACCGCCCTCCTTCTATCTTTAAATTGTGTCCCCTTGTTCTTGCAAGTCTCTTTTTTCTGAAAGATGCTACCCTCTTGGACTTTGTTGATTCCCTTGAGGTACTTGAAAGTTTCTATCATGTCCCCCCTCTCCCTTCTTTCCTCAAGGGTATACATATTAAGCTCCTTTAGTCTCTCCTCATACGGCCTCTTTTGCAGACCCTGCACCATCTTAGTTGCCCTCCTCTGGACTGCCTCTATCCTGTCTGTGTCCTTGCGGAGATGGGGTCTCCAGAACTGGACACAGTATTCCAGATGGGGTCTCACCAACTGTCTGTACAGAGGGATAACAACTTCCTGTTTTCTGCTGCTGATGCCTCTCCCTATACATCCCAGTATACCCCCGGCCCTCCCTACTGCCTTCTCACACTGCTTGCTAACCTTAAGGTCATCTGATATGATTACCCCCAGGTCCCTTTCCTGTTTTGTTGTTGTTACTACCTCCCCACCCATTGTGTATTCTTCCCCTGGGTTCTTGTTTCCCAGGTGCATTATTTTGCACTTTTTTGACAACTGAGCATAACAGATAATTATGAATTTCTGCTTTAAAGTCTCAGTGGGGAATGTGGAATATCACCTTCCCTCTGATGGACAAAGGGTTTCTGAGAGGCAAAATGAGTGACGTACCTCATAATGTGTGACAGTTGAGAGGTATGCTAGCATGCTCCTGACAGACCTCACGTGCTCTAGCATGCTCCTGACAAACGTTGCATGCTCTAGCATGCTCCTGACAGACCTTGCATGCATTGACATGCTCCTGACAGACCTCACATTCTAAGAAGATATAAATCTCTCTGAACCCAGGGAAAATAAAAGAAGGAAAAAAGTGAATTTTTAAAAAACTCTACCATTGAGTGCCTAAATGCTGTCATGCAGCATTGTAACAGCACAGTATTCTGTCTTTTTCATTCTGCGGTATCCCTGTTCACACCATATATTATCCATTATTATCAAACACACACAGAAACCAAGCTTATCATATGCTTAGCTGCACAGCAGCCCTGTGGTTTAAACAACAGACTCCATACCTTTTTTCATATAGCATTTACTCCAGTCTGTCACAGCTGCCTCCTTCTATCCCACTTACCCACCCCCATCACCCACCATCCCAGGGACTTCCTGGGGAGAGGTACCCCCTGGATTTCCCTCTGTGGTGGGGTCATGAAAAGGAGGTCTGTCCTCCCCAAAACACAATCTAGATGTTCCTAAGAGCCCAGGTTGTGAGGTGCAGAACTGGGACATCATCCTGCTGCTACTCCTGGTATTTTCTTGTTCTATTTCCCCCCAGCTCCTTGATGTTGGGATGTGTCCTGACAAACCTTGCATGCTCTAGCATGCTCCTGACAGAACTTGCATGCTTGAGTATGCTCCTGACAGACCGTGCATGCTCTAGCATGCTCCTGGCACACCTTGCATGCTCTAGCATGCTCCTGACAGACCTTGCATGCTCTAGCATGCTCCTGAGACACCTTGCATGCTCTAGCACGCTCCTGACAGACTGTGCATGCTCTAGCATGCTCCTGGCACACCTTGCATGTTCTAGTATGCTCCTGACAGAAACTCTTGACACACCTTCATGCTCTAGCATGCTCTTGGCAGACCTTGCATGCTCTAGTATGCTCCTGCAGAAGAGGCCATCTCCCTAGCCCACCATGGGAGTCGCTAGAATGGTAGAACCCGACATCATTCCTCCTTTTTTTTTTTCTTCAATTTCTTTTTCACTCCAGTCTTGGTATGGGGGCCCTCTCTCAGGCATTCTGCCTGCTCCTGCCCTGCCTGAAGTCCTCCTACCTGTGCCTCCTCTCTCCCTCCTCCTCTGTCCTTGGTCGGCACCCCCAGCTTAACCCCTCCAGAGTGGGGCCGCTCCTCCTCTTGGGCGCACTTTATATTCAGACTCCAAAGTGGGAGAGGACCCGGGTGGAGGAACCTGGAAGACCAGGCAGAATGGACCCGACCATGGGCATGGGGGCAGGTGTCGTCGCCTACCCCGCAGACCAAGCTTTTCCTTGTTCTGGTGATCTCTCCCCCCTCTCATGCTTGTGCATGTCCCCGATGCTAGGCACATGGCAACCCCTGCCTGCATCTGGGCATGCTGATTACATGCAGCCAAGCTTGCTGTAGCACCCCGGTCTCCACCAGGAGCTGCTGGCATGCCGGGCGATCCCGAACCTCCCCCACCAGGGAGGAGAGCAGCCCGCCGGGAGCTCAATCCTCACCCGCCGCTGCCATTCCCCAGCAGCCCGAGCTCACTCCTGAACATGGGTCACCAGCGTGGCGTGAGGTGTGGCATCCAGCGCCTCAACCCTCAGTGCCACCAGGCCGGCTTTACACCATTCCTCTTTATGTAAGTTTCTTCTATGAGAGAGGCTTATGTTCACCATTAGGGGTCCCACTTTTTTGTGCCTTCCCCTCCAGTTTATGAGTTTTGTGGGTGTTTTGGGTAAGGCACCTTTTGGGCTATACCCTGAGACTGCCACTAGAGGCAGGCTTTTTAGCCCTTAAAAGCTGGGAGTGCGGGTAGCCTGGGGGTAGATAGGAGGCTGGTTGGGAGATGTCAGGACAGGCAGGCAAGAAGGAGCTCATTGGTCTGCATTTGGGGCCATATTCTGGGGGGATCCCCCCAGTAAGTCCAAGGTAGTGCCAGGAGCAAGGCGACGTGGTGCCACTTACGGGAGAAGTGGGGGAAGGGCATTAGTTAGCCTGCCAGCATCGTGTGGGACAGATGTGGATCCAGGGAGAAAGGGGTGGTGAGAGTGCCCTAGGAGGTAGCTTGGTGGGGTCCCAGGCCCGTGGGAAGTAGGTCTGGACTGCCAGGGCTGGATGTTTTGTGGCAGGTTTCCTCCAGGGGAGGGGTGGTGGCAGCTCCCCTCCTGGTTCCTGGTGTGGCAGGGTGATCCAGGCCTGGTTAAGTGGTGCTGGAGGCTTCTCACCCACTATGAGGTCTGTTTGGAGAGGCAGGCATCAGGGCGCCGATCACAGGCTGTTCAGGCAGGCCGCAAGTCGGTTGGGACAGGCCTTGGGAGGCCCTACGGACCTGGTAGCTTAAAGCAAGTACAGGATGAAAGATATGTTAGGACGCAGGCAAGAAGTAGTTTGAGCCCCCCCCCCCCAGTTTAGATGAGGAAAGGAGACAGGGTGTGACTTTGGCCACGGTTTAAGGGGATTCCGGTACCCTTAAGGATTTGGAAGGACTGGTCAGGGAAGGAAAATTCCTGGGTCCTTTGGCACCAGTCCAGGTGGGAGAAGCAGCTTGCTTCTCTGAAAGGTGGAAGACTGACCAGGGAAGGATGGTGAAGAACAAGTAAAATCAGAGATCAACTTAACAGTGCCAGAGGGTAGGTTGGGCTCTAAGGTCCGGTGACGGTCCTATGGAAGTCTTGGATAATAGCAATTTCTGCAGTTTTATTAGCTGCCTGGAGTGGAATGCTGCCTAGTACATCTGTTCTTTCAGACTTATGCCCCCGTGGTTCTGTAAATAGTTAGTGCTCCATGGAGTCGGATGGCTGCTAAGTTTTAAGCAAGCAATGAGAACCCCGGGTCCTATCAGCAATCACTGGGACCTCAGGTGTAATAAATTGGTTTGTTGCTTATTCCTGAGTGTGCAAGAGTGTTTTTAAAGATTATTAGATAGATGAATTCCAGATAACTTAATGAATTTCTAACCAGATTTCTTTTGGAGGAGTTTGAAGTTTACAGCCCCTATGGTGTTGGTGCTTCCTAGGATGGGATGCTGGGTGGGGACTCCGCAAGAAGAAAGAAAAAAGAGGAAGTCTCCGGTTCCATCAAGCAATATCCAGAGGAGTGGTGAGGGGTAACAGTTTCCATTATGCTGCAGTAGGACCCAGACCATGGTAAGACAACACCATTTTATTCTCCATGGTAGTTTGATGTTCTGGTTGGGGTCTCTTTGCGTAGGCCCCCCTCTTCCCTTCTTGCAACATTGAGAGCCCCTAGACAAATGGGAAGGTGGATGGCTACACTTGTTTGGGAGCTCTGACACATGGCAGTACCTCCTCAGCCCTCAGGGTCACCTGACCTGCTTCCTATGGACAGTGCTTCTGAAACCCAGGTCAGCAGCATGGGAGCCTGCAGTGCTACCCACTAGGCCATTAAATGATCCCCGACAGACTTATTTTCTACTAACAACTTTTAGTCAGTGTATGGTGTACCACAAAAGTCTGTCCTTTTACCACATCTATATCTTTGTTTTCATTGGTGCATGGTACATTTATATGTGAAACACAGAAACACATAATTTGGTGGCAGAAAAGGACCACTTGGCCCACCCAGTCTGCCCAGTTGGTCCCTGCCTAGTCTGCCTTCACAGACCCTAACTGGGTGGGTATGCTTGCAAATACTTCCATTCAGGAGTGTGTGTGGGCATACTCACATGGACATTCCATCTGTGTCTGCATAACCATTTTCATTTTCTCCATGTGTCCCTGTCTCCCTCTCCCACATTTGTCACCTTTCTGCGTTCTGACTGTGCCAAGCTAAGTAGACCCTACTTGAGAACTCCTCATCTCATTCACTCCTACTAGACAAATTTGATGTCAGGAAATGGGCAGACTAGATGGACCCAGTGGTCCTTATCTGTCGATAAATTCTGTGTGTGTATGTACTGCGCCTCTCCTTCCCTGTCATCTTTTGTTTTCCAGCTGCTGTTCTTTACTTGACTTCTATCAACTTTTCTCCTGGAGCCATTCGCCTATTTTCTCTGTGTGTGTGTATATATATATCTATATATTTATAAAATGTAGCTGGAGTTTCTACGTCCTGATTGGCTGAGAGGTGCCTCTGGCCGTGTCCTTACCAGGGCACATTGTGGCAACCAGCATCTCTTCAGCCAGTCAGGACATTTCACAATACAAATCACTGTGCAGTGTGCCAGTGTCTCTATAGTGGACCTGCCTGACCGAGCGGGAGGATGAACCCTGAAGAAGCCCCCCCCCCCCCACACACACACACAGAAGTGCACAGCATAATATGATACAAATCAGTTGAGGCCAAAAAAAAAAGTAAAAGTGAAATGTAACCTGCGGTACTACAGAAAAAAGAAAAAAGATGACCACAATGAAGGGAATGATTTGTGTGTACTGCAAGGATGCAGCTTTGAAATAGCAGCCATGAACTGCTCATCCCTTAGTACATACAAACATGCGAATATACAAATTTGCCAGCAGAAATAGGCCACCTGGTCTATCAAGTCTGCTCGGGTGTGCAGCTAGCACCCTCACCTTGCAGCTCCCCTGCTCCCCTCCCCTTCCAAATTATCCCCCATCTCACCTTATCCCATCCCCTTTTGAAACTACCTTCTGTCTTACAGGCTACCACCTCCTCTGGTAGAGCATTCCGTTCTGCCATGAACCTCTCTGTGAAAAAGTGTCTCCTCATTTCCGTCCTAAATCTTCCCCCTCCAATCTAAGGCTGTCCCATCTCGTGTCCCTCCCCCTCCTCAGCCTGAATATCCCTTCAGTGCCTGCCTTGTTTATCCCCTTTATGTACTTAAAGGTCTCAATCATATGCCCTGGTCCCTTCTCGTCTCCAAGGAGTACATGTTCAAGTCTCTCAGACTCTCCTCGTATGGTCTGTCCTCCATTCCCTGGATCTTCCTTGTTGCCCTGTGTTGTACCCCTTCCAGTAATTTCACATCCTTCTTCAGATATGGGTACCAGAATTGCACACAGTACTGCAGGTGTGGCCTGACCAGTGCCCTGTAGAGAGGCAGGATCACCTCTCTGCTCCTGGAAGAGATCCCTCTCATGATACAACCCAGCATCCTGTATGAATATGAGCCCCGGGTATGAGCATAAATACACAAACGTTTTGTCACCTTTCCCCAATTTAAAAATCTGACTCTGCTGCTTTATTATTATTATTCTTGTATAGAAAGCTCCCCAGATCCAGTGAGCCTAGTGCGTGCCGCCACAAAGCGACTTTCAAATGGCAAACAGAAACCCATCCCAGCATTAAGTCTAACAGTGCTATTATTAATGAAGATGCTTATAGAAACATAAAATCTATCAGCATTTTAACGTTTTAATTCCAAGCTATCTAGCAGCTGCCTGTTGCTTATTTCAGGTTGATGTAAGCGCTCGTAGAGAAGCGCTAACTAAGTCGGCCAGCAAGGGATATGCTCTCTCCCATGGAAAGAAGATCACGTTGAAAACCTGACATTATTCAAAATAAGTTTAAAAGGTGTTTCTGTAGGGATTGGGGAGCATAAACAAATAAATGTATTCTGCAGGATATATATGTGTGTGTGTGTGTGTGCGTGTGCGCATGGGGGGGCACCTAGACATTACCACTCTCTAGTGGTAAGGACTACTTTTCTGTTAGGATATACATCACAGTTTTTGATAGTTTTTATTTGGTTTTCTGTATTTTCTAATTTTAATTATTTATTTGTTTTTACAGGGGACCCATTTTATAAGCGGAATAAGACATTCGGAGGTGTGGTTTATGGCCTGATAAGAGCACTTCCCAGGTGCTAAAGGTACTCGGCATAAGAGCCTTGTTTCTCATTATGCACCTGGGGCATGCTGTTATCAGGCCATATACCACACCTTGTCGTGTCTTATTCCTTACATATATATAATCCCTTATTTCCCCTCATCGCTTCACTAACTTTACTATTTTTTTTTACAGATAATTCCTGAAGAAGACCGATGATTGAAATGTCCATTCTAATTCTGTTTTCTAATTTCAGTGTACATTTATTACTACCCTTTTGTGGAGTCATGTGATGCCTAACTGGTGAGCAGAAGCCTTTGTGTGGGCTTTGTGGGAGATCAGTGACTAATCAATTTAAAGGTGTCTTTTTTCAACCTCCGCTGCATGAAAAGAGACTAATGAGCCATAAAAACCTGAAGAAACTGACCAGCAGCCGCCATTTTCCAAAAATGGATCTAGAAGCTGAACAGATGGAATTTACTGCTAAGCCGACTGAACAGCCCAACAGATCGCAGGCCGCAAAGAGGCATAAGCTTGACTCTTTCCCACTCCTGCCACCAACTCTGCTGGGGAAAACAGTGGACCGACACACACTTGATCACTTTTTCCGGGAGCTAGGTTCTATTACAAAAGCATTTCTAGACCTATCTGTGGACTTTAAAACTATTAAACCATTGATTGCTAAACTTACATGCTGGATTTCCAACGCTGAAGTGAGAATCAGCTTGTTAGAAGACTGAGACATCCACCAATACCCTGAGCTTATACAAATGAAGTGGAAAATTGCCAAACTCAGGAAAAGATTGGAGGACCAAGAAGGTAGAAGCCCTAGGAACAATCATGTTGTGATGGGCCTCCCTGATTGTGTGGAAGGTACAGACATGGTTCAGTTTATCCAAAAATTGTGTGAAAAGATTGTAGAGCCATCGCTAAACAGGACCACCTACAGTATGTAGTCGAAAGAGCACACTGGGCGCCTCATCCTATGCGGCCTCCTGGAGAAAACATGCATTATCATCTTTAGATTACTAAACTACTTGGAAAAAATACCTATCCAAGCAAAAGTGAGGGCATTGAAAGAAATAAATGACTTAAGCCCCCAAACTTGGGCTAAACAAGCCAAATACAAAGAAATCAAAACAAAACTGTACGCTGCCTCCATCAAGTTTAAAGTGGTCTACCCGTCTAAGCTGATTGTCACTGTAGACAAAGGCACCTGCAATTTGCCTTCGCAGGCTAAGCTAAAATAGAATTGCAAGAATTGTACCCACTACTGAAATAGTGGTTGGCTAATAGAAAGCTATCAGCCAAAAACAACCAGAAGCAACAGCTCAGGCACAAAGGGCAACCAAGGAGGCATACACCAAGTGCGGTTCAGCCCCTAGCCTTACTGTCTGCTGAGCTTCACTGATCTTCCCCAACTGGGAGAGAGACCAATCACGGAGGGAAGGCAGACTCTGATAAGTGCTGAAGCAGGGATTCCTTGACAGCAGTTCTACCTTGGCGAATCCCTCTTGGAGTGCACAGTCCAGGCTCCTTGCTGAGGTGGCTTCTCTCCTTGCTGTCTCTGCTCAGACCCAGCCAGCGGCTACTCTCTCAGCATAAGAAGCTGTTGGAACACTTAGTCCATGCCCCTTAACATAAAAACAACAAATTTCCTTTCCATCCTATCAGTTCTGTGTGTACTTTGGTTGTGTGTACAATTGATGTAACAAGGACTTGGTACATCTAAAAGGCAGAACATCACTGATTGTTTTTACAGGTAGCAGAAACAAAGGATCATCAGTGCACAGAGACACTAACCACATTGAGAAAATCATATGGGACACAGGGATAAAACTGCACGTCTTAGTCCACCTAGGCACCAATGACCTGGCCAATCATTCGGTGGAGGAGACCAATAGGCTTCTGGTCTCTCTAGGTGACAAACTTTCTCCTATTTCGTCCACTATCTCATTCTCTGAGATTCTTCTGGTATGGGAAAAAGTAGCTAGCAGGAAGAAGATCAGAGATAAAGACATCTCTGAGCTCAACAATTGTCTTAGAGACTGGTGTGCAGAGAGGTGCTACAAATGCATAGGGGACTGGAATATGTTCTGGGAAAGGCAGTTCTTTCGATATGATGGCCTGTGCCTCACCAAGGAGGGCACCTGGGCACTAGGCCAGAAATTTGACGTTTTCATTTCAGATTTAAACTAGTTAATGGTGAATGGGAAGCAGCACCCAAGGAACCACAGGGGACAACTGTCACCACTCCCCATCAATCTCCTATGAACACAATCAGATCAAGACAACACTAACACACATCTTATTGGCACACTTAAGGACCCTACAAGGCTATTTATTATAAAGATAATGTCTCCTGCAAATATACAGAATAAGGGAAACTCCACAGTGATCAATTCTAACCAAGGAAGGTGAGCATTGTGTGTCAATGCTCGTAGACTAGTGAACAAAATCCTGGATCTCACCACCATAATGGCAGAGGCAGACCTGGACTGGGTCACAGTCACAGAGACATGGTTCACCGAAAACCACACCTGGGATGTACAGTAGCTATCCCAGGATACACACTATTCTGAAGAGATTGCAAAGGTAAGAAAGGTCGAAGGGTAGCAATGTATGTAAAAAACAGCATCAATGCTATGGAAACCCAGGGACACAGAAGCAATGTGGAGGTACTCTGGGTCACCCTCAAAGCAGGAAGTAAGTACCCTATCCGAGCTGGGGTTATATACAGACCCCCAGCCCAGGATAAAGACTTGGACAAGGAACTCCTGGAGGCCATCCTACATATGGCAGATAAAGGAGAACTGCTGCTGGTCGGTGATTTCAATCTACTGGATGTGGATTGGCTCTCACACACGGCCTCTATGGAAAGGAGCAGATAATTCCTTTTAGCACAAAAGGGAGCAGGACTAGAACAGTTGGTGACTACACCAACATGAGAGGAAGCCATTCTGGACCTCGTGCTCTCAAACAGCGACAGGACCTCTGACACAACAGTGGGCAGCAGTCTGGGTACCAGTGACCATAGGACCATCTGAATCACCATCACCAGTAAAGAGAAAGTCAGCCACAGTAAACTCAGGGTCCTGGATTTCAAGAAGGCCAACTTTACTCAAATGAGGGCTTCCATAAAACAAATACTTAGCTATGAAACAGGGGGCACAGTGGAACAGAGGTGGAAAGCCCTGAAGGAAGCTTTACATAGAAACATAGAAGCTGACAGCAGATAAGGACTGCAAGGCCCATCCAGTCTGCCCATTTTTTCTACCTTATGAATGTGCCATAGGCCTATACTATGTCAATGGCCTATCTATTCATACTCATCTGTATTGCTCCCTTATGTCTATCCCATGCCTGTTTGAAGCCCTGCACTGTATTCATATCCACCACTTCCTGAGGTAGGCAGTTCCATGCATCCACCACCCTTTCTGTGAAGAAGAACTTTCTCACATTACCCCTAAATCGGCCTCCCTCTAATCTCATGCTGTGTCCTCATGTCCTGCTATTTTTCTTATATTGAAACATGTCAGACTCTTTCACTTTGTTAATGCCCTTAAGATGTTTGAATGTTTCAATCATATCACCTCTCTCCCTCCTTTGCTCTAGGGTATACATATTGAGCTCCATTAATCTGTCCTCATATGATTTCTGATGCAGTCCCTGCACCATTTTAGTTGCCCTTCTCTGGACTGCTTCCATTTTGTTAATGTCCTTGTGCAGGTGTGGCCTCCAGTACTGCACGCAGTACTCCAGATGGGGCCTAACCAGTGTCTTGTAAAGAGGGATTATTACCTCCCTCTTGTGACTTGCGATACCCCTACTAATACACCCCAACATGCCTCTACTCTTACCTACTGCTTTAGTGGTCTGCTTGGATGAATTCAGGTCATCTGTGATGATGATGCCCAAGTCTCTTTCTTCCCTTGTGATTACCAGCAACTCCCTTCCCAACCTGTAGGTGGCTTCTGGATTTCTCTTCCCTATGTGCATGATCTTGCACTACTTTGCATTAAACTCCAGTTGCCACTCTTCTGACCATTTTGCTAGTTTATCCAGATCTCTTCTCATTCTGCCCACCTCATCTGGATCATGTACTCTGTTGCAGGTCTTGGTGTCATCTGCAAACAGACAAACCTTACCCTCTAGTCCATCTGCAATGTCACTGATGAAGATATTGATGAGAACTGGCCCCAGGACTGCTCCCTGGGGTACCCCACTTGTGACTTGCATCTCTTCTGACTGTATACTGTTTACCACCACTCTCTGTTTTCTGCCTGCCAACCAGTTTGCCACCCAGCTGACCAACTTCTGACACACCCCAAGCCTACCAAGCTTATTAATCAATCTTCTATGTGGAACAGTATCAAAAGCTTTGCTGAAGTCAAGTACCTGCCCAGTGCCCGAAGAAGGTCTCTAAGTCAAGAAAAAGGAGGAAACCACTATGGTATACCAAGGATGTAGCAACAAAAATAAAGAATAACAGGAAAGCGTTCAAGGAATTCAAGGATACTAAACAATGAGGCAGATATGGAAGTCAACAAAACCAAGCTAAAAGATGCAGGGAAGACAGTAAGGGCATCCAAAGCCCAGACAGAAGAGAGAATCACATGAGGAATGAAGAAGGGTGACAACACTTTTTATAGATACATCAGAGAAAAAAAGGAAAACAAAAGGAGGCATTATAAGAATAGCAACCAAGGACAGCAAACAGTCAGAAGATGATAACAAAAAACCAGAGAATCTAAACAATTTCTTCTGCTCGGTCTTCACAAAGAAGACAATGGCAATGGATCCAAGATACAGAACACAGGCAGACTCACCATAGAAGCAGATGCTGGACCATTTACAAGAGACAGTGTCCTAATAGAGCTTCTTAAATTAAAAGCAAATAAAGCAATGGGCCCAGATGAAATGCACCCTAGAATTCTGAAGGATCTGCTACAGGAAATTGCAGGCCCACTTGCAGAATTATTCAATCTCTAGAGAGCGGGGAAATACCTCAGGACTGGAGAAGGGCCACAGTGGTACCCTTGCACAAAAGTGGAAGCACGGAGGAGGCCAGAAACTACCAGCCAGTGAGCTTGACCTCGGTAGTGGGGAAGCTTATGGAGCTCCTACTTAAGGAAAGAATAGTGAAGTTCCCTACGGAAACAGGGCAGCTAGATGCTAAATGGCATAGATTTACAGCAGAATGGTCATGTCAAACGAATATGATCAAATTCTTTGACTTGGTCTCCAAAATAGTGAACCAGAGAGAGGCGGCAGACATAGTCTATCTAGATTTCAGCAAGGATTTTGACTCTGTCCCCCATAGAAAATTGGTCAATAAGCTACAGCACTCCAGGTTAGGGCACAAAATAGTTAAGTGGGTTCAAATCTGGCTCCACAGTAGAACACAGCGGGTCATAGTCAATGGAATACTGTCTAGCGAGGGAAGGGTGATCAGTGGCATGCCTCAAGGATCTGTTCTTGGCCCAATTTTCTTCAATATATTCATCAGCAACATTGCTGATGGCCTGCAGGGTAAGATATGCCTGTTCGCAGATGACACAAAGCTCTGCAACAGGATAGATACAATTGAAGGAACAGCATCAATGGAAGCAGATCTAAAGTGCCTAGAAGCATGATCTAGGGACTGGCAGTTGAAATTCATTCAATGCCAAAAAGTGCAAGGTCATGCACCTAGGTAAAGGAAACCCATGGAAAACATACACACTTGATGGCGAACACTTAACAGAAACAAAGCCTGGATGGGACCTCAGAGTACTTATTTCCGATGATTTAAAGGTGGATAGACAATGTGAAAAGGTGGCGCAGAAAGCTAGTGGCATCCTCGGATGTATTGGCAGGGGCATTACAAGTAAGAAGTGAGAGGTCATACTCCCTCTGTACAGGTCCTTGGTGAGGCCACATCTCAAGTACTGTGTACAGTTCTGGAGGCCACACCTAAAAAAGGACATAGACTGCTTGGAGGCTGTACAGAGGAGAGCTACTAAAATGGTACAGGAACTGCACCAGGAGCAATATGAATCTAGACTACAGCAACTGCAATGTACTCCCTCAAGCAAAGGAGAAACAGGGGGGATATGATAGCAACCTTCAAATAAATAAAGGGCATAAATAAGGTACAAGCAGAAAAACTCTTTCACAAAAACGAGACCATGTGAACAAGGAGGCACAGTTTGAGACTAATGGGGTAAGTTTAAAACCAACATTCATAAGTTCTACTCCACAGAGAGGGTGGTAGACCCTTGGAATAGTTTACCACCAGAGGTTGTGGAGGCCAAAACATTCACTGCTTTTAAGCTAGCATGGGACAAGTACTGCGGTAATCTCAGAAGAAGAACAGAATGGGGGGGTAGGCAATCTGGGCAGACTAGATGGATCACACGGTCCCCTTCTGCCAACATGTTCTTATGTTCTTATGCAACAACAGTTCCTGAACCTCTTCCTGCTGGTTAAAAAACAGCCCTGCTTGATAACCTCTGGGTCCTTCTGGCATGATACTATGCAGAATTCACCATAAAGCAAGTCAGTTCTCTTTTTTTCTTTTTCTGCTTGACCTGAAGTACAGTTTTACGGGTGCACTCTACACTTTGTATCACATAACTGTCTCTGATACCCCGAATGCAGAACTACTCCAACTAGAGGAGGACTATCACGCCATGATTCCATTTCAGCACAGTAGAATGTCAATCACAAATGGCAGCCGTCGACAGATACAGTACCTTAAATCCAAGATACTGTAGTCTTCTACAGCCCTCCAGTCAGCAATGACAGGACCTCCCAGGACTTTAAAGAACTGGGAAACACACACGTTGATGGCCAAGACCTCCCTGAATAATACACCATGGTCTTTAACAAAATGATGTTGACCACATGGCTTGAAATGTGCCATTTACACACTGTCTGCACAAATTAGCGCGACCCCTAGAAGAGCCTCTTGTATAGTAATACATACTGTTACAGAATGGCTCAGAGCATGTACAGGACCGAGATGCTCCTCCTGTCAGGAAGCACTCCACGATGATGTCACTCCTTGTGCACATGCGTACAGGTTTAAAGAGGGCACAGCATAAAATCCTGGGAGTGCTTCATGCTGATGTCAGTCTCTATTCATGTGCCTGAGAGACTAAAAGAGACAGAGGGTAAAATACGGTAGACTGCTGTAACTACCTGAAAGCCATTTCTGAGCTGGGCAGTCATTTGCTCATGAACTAACTCTGGGAAGCTTCATCACATGAGGGGCTGCAGTAAGTAGTTAAATTTGGGTCCATGTTACTCAAGTATCCCTGCCCTCCCAAACTTTAACCCCATCCCTCCCAGACATGATTCAATATATTTGACTGGTAGATCCAGGCTTTAACTAATTGAAGGAACAAGTGTGAATTAAAGTGACCTACACTCACCAGAGTTAAATGAGATAGATGGGACAGGGGCAATAGATGTCTCCCTGACATTCTAATAACCTGATCAGGGCACTAGACGGGTGATGGTAAAGTCCATGCCTATGACATTCCATAGATTGGGGGGGGGCCAGTCCCTGGGGGACCTGGTAACTGGGGTTGGTCGGGAGGTATGCCCCCCATTTCTCTCTCTAGCAAATCAGGTGGACAAGATGCCTGATCAGATACTGGGCATTCATCGCCAGCTACAGCTTTAATGGAGACACACTAACCCCTCCTGAGGTGCTTCCTCTTTCACACTTGGTGGGTAGTGGGTGGCTTGGGACACAGTCTCGGGGGGGGGTGCAACATCAATACCCATGTGTGTTGGCTGGAGAGAATCCAGCAACATGCAATCTCTGGATCAGTTTGGAGAATAACTGCACCAATAAAGCACGCCTTGTTTACTTGTCTGCTGCCCCTCATGAAATGCAGGTAATAAGGTAGATCCTTAGAATCACCACTGCCTCCTCAATATCTAGGCCATAAAGGTCAAATCATAAATAATTTTGGTGAGTTTTTCTTTCAGTGCTATGATACCAAGCTAATTACATCACGTGCTAGAGTGCTCCATGGAAAAATGGGGAGGGTGGTTGGATTTTGGTGCTTTGGAACAACACCAAGCTGACAAGGGAGTGTTAATAGTTGTTCTTAATCTCCCTGTTCCTTAGTATAGGGTGGAGTTTTTGTTATTGTTTTGTATTTCAAGCTGTGTTGGCATGATAAATGTGCTGTGTTAGTAGAGGCTACTATGCAAGGGGGGAGGGTGAGAGGGAGTGTATCATGGGGGAAATACTGATGAGAAGTACAAACATGGTGAGAAAATGACCTCCGAAAACACAAATGTTATAGTACAGATCTTTTTCGTGTAGCAATGGGTAGTACAGTAAAATATATTTTGTGGAACGTAAAAAGGAACTAAGGGTGGGATTAAACACCACCAAATCCTAAAACATATTAAAAGACATTCAGCGCATGTAGCCATGCTCCAGGAAACTCATCTCCAAGAAGAGGAAGCCATCTTTTTAGATGTCACGGGGTGGGGAAAGCATACTGGGTCAGAGAGGGTACCAGGCAGGAAGAAGTGATTATGCTCATTGGTGGAAACACTAGATTTTGACTGAACCAGTCCATAGCAGATCCAGACAGCAGATACCTATTCCTAAAATGCCACCTAGAGAACACTGAAGAGTATAGCCTCAGTTTGGACAACCCTGCCTTTCTTATAGAGTTACTCAGCATCCTCTCTCCATATCTGTACATCTCCCTGGTTCTAGCTGGAGACTGAAACTTTATAGTGAATAATGAGATAGATAGATTGGGAGTCAGGAAAAGGGGATTATCACCAGGCCAAAGGGCAATATGAGACTTTATGGATTCCCTGGGTATTTAACCCATGAAGGACACTGGAACCCTCTACCAGAAAGTGTACCTTCTTTTCAATACCACATTCTTCCTTATCTCAAAATGATTACTTCCTCCTTAGTCAGTCACTCTGACATGGGTTCCATTCATGTCAGATCTTAGCCCGAGTGTTATCAGACCATTCCTCGGTTCTCATGCAACACACCTTCACACAAGGCCCTGATAGGGACTCCTCATGGAGACTTATTGAGCAACTACTCCAAGACAAAGCTATTATTGAGCAAGTCAAAGATAAATCCAGTGGTTTGCAACCCATAATAATGGCACTACTGGGAAATTAGACTTTGAATGGGCTGCATTCAAGTGTAGCATAAGAGGAGAATTCATCTGCTTGGCCTCCAAGAGGGAAAAAAGACATGAATAAAAAAGCCACTGATTTTCTGTCCAAAATTAGGTAGAGAAAAACTAAACTGGTGCCTAGGACATTGGAGGAGACCCTAACAGAGATCTACCAAATGTAGAACAAATACGAGCTTCTCATAAGGGAACGGGTGGAACATGACCTTTTTAAAAGAAGCACTACATATGCAGACTGGGGGAGAAAGCTGTTTGACTAATGGCACTCAGCCTTAAAGGTCAGGAGGAGGCCCGGTTCATTAAGGGGATCAGATGTGAAACTGACAATGGGCTTAAGATGTCGCCAAGAGAAGCTCAAAGGAATTTGTGACCTCTACCAAGCTCTTTATACCAGACCTCTACACACTCCACATGAGAGTACCATATGGAACTACCTGGAAGAGGTTTCTTTATCAACTCTCTCACCCAAACATCAAAATAGGCTAGAAGTGTCCATCTCTCAAAACAAAATCTGGGAAGCAATTAAGTCTATTACTGCAGACTGAGTTCCGGGACAAGATGACTTAACAGCCAAATTTTATACAACATTTGCTGTGGACCTAACTCCCTTCCTCACACAGGCCTTTCATTTCATTCGCATAAAAGGGAGGCAGTATAGCGCAGTGGTTTAAGGTTCTGAGCTGCAAATCTGGTGGCATCCAGCAGGCCAGACCTGGGTTTGAATCCCACAGCTTCCACTTGCATACTGTGTGACCCTGAGCAAGTCACTTAACTTCCCTGTGCTCCCAGGTCGCTCCTGTGAAAAAGCTTTCAGCTTAGTATGCTACTCCTGGTTAAACAACTAAATAAAAAAAAAAAAAAAAAGGCCTCTCTGCCCTCACAAAGGCCATGATCACACTAATCCTGAAACCAGGTAAAGATGTGGAAAGAGTAGCCAACTACCGCCTCATCTCCCTCATCAGTCAGGACATGAAGATAATGGTTAAGGTCCTGGCAACCTATGTAAATTCTCTGTGGGGATACTTCACTAGTCCAGAACAGGTGGGTTTCATGCTTCACCGGAACTCTTCAGACCACCTGCGTAAAATGGTTCACATCTTTTCTACCTCCGGGGAGCCCAGGACGCCCATGGCACTGGTCTCCCTGGACATGGAAAAGACATTTGAGCAGGTTACATTGGATTTTCTATATGCAGTACTCAGAAAATGTGAGTTTCCAGACAGCTTTGTTCAATGGGTCAATGTCTTATACATGCGACCCAGGGCCTTCATAAATTGCAATGGAATCTTTTTAGAGACCATAGAACTCCACAATAGGACCAGGCAAGGTTGCCCCCTTTTCCTCTTACTATTCGACTTCTAATTAGAGCCTTTAATCCGCAAACTTAATAAGTATCAAGCAATACATCAAATTATGGTTGACTTCATACCCTATATCATATTATGTAGATGATGTTCTTTTACACATTGACAGTCTGAGCCAGTTAATTTCTGCAGCTCTGGCTATCATACAAGACTATGGGGAAATATCAAATTACAAACTGAACATTGACAAAACAATCATGATGCCACTGAAGGCAGCAACCAACAGACATGACATTGCAGACCTTGGCCTAACCTGGTCACCTAAACAGCTTTGTTACTTAGGAATCAGACTGTCTACGGATAAGTCTTCTGTAAAAAAACTGAACTTAGATGACCTCTTCTCGATTACTAAGTAAGATGTGGAAAGATGGGCCCCATTCCTGTTAACATTATGGGGGTGTTTCAACATAATTAAAATGAACATCTTGCCTAGATTACAGTATTTGCTTAGCATACTTAATGTATTCATCCCCATGTCCTGGTTCACTAGGCTTCACTCAGTGATTGCAAAATTCTTATGGCAGGGGAAGGCCTCTCTTAGAGCCTTCCATAAGCTTGCGGCACCCAAAACCTTGGGAGGATTGTGCCTACCCCATTTTGGGATATACTATGTAGCAGTGCTTGAAAGTAATTTTCTAAAATGGAGCCTGCCAAGCCCCCCCCCCCCGAGGAAGCCCAGGGATACGTTCCACAGTGGCTCACCATAGAGACACAGCTGTGTCATATGTTAGGTATCTCTCCTATATCCCTTTTATACAGTTCCCCTGAACAACTACTGCTTGCCATTAAAAACTCAGTCCTAACTGTCTCTCTTGAAGTCAAGGCCAAAATGGCCTAAACATTTCATATCACCCTTGCAAAGACCTGTCCCAACTGGTACTGCATGACCTTAATTTTAAAATTGATAACTGCCCTATAAGCAGCTCTTTCTGGCCTGGCGTAACTCTTCTGGCACTGTCACATTTGATTCGGTAGGTGCATCCTATTCCCTTCCAAACCTTTCAAGTTACTCATCAGCAGCAAAACTGCCATGCCTTTAAATTTTTACAATTGGTTTATCAAGTGGCAAGGCACCTGGGCCTGACCCTCTGGAGTACAAAGTACACTACTCCCTGGTAACAGCGTAATCCCCTAGCACTTCGACTCTCACAAGTCTTCAGTGACCCCCACTGAAGACTTGCGAGGATCGAGGTGCTGGGGGATTACTCTGTTACCAGGAAGCAGTGTACTTTGTAGTGCATTGTGCTGTAACTATGACGCTACAAGTAAAATAACTTTTGAAATTATTTTTGGCTCCTAATAACCTTTTGTGTGCTCACTTCTCCGTTGCTTGTTATTGTATATAGAGGTTAGCCACCTCATGCTGTAGTGCTGCATGGCCATGTGTGGAAGTTCATGGTGCACCTTTCTTTGTACTGTTGGCCTGACCTCCTGGGACATGGACCACAGTGGGGTGATCCAATCTCTATCGCAAGTAGCAACCCAAAGGCTTGCAATATTGCTCCTGTACAACACCATTTTTGATAAATCTTTCCTCAGATCAGAAGGAAAGTGCTCTTACTGGGACTCACTCTACTCAAATAAACAATTTAGGTGGAATCAGATCTGGATGGACACGTAAAAATACTGTAAGAATGACAAACTCAAACTGACACAGTTCAATATCCTAAATAATCTTTATTTCACAGCACCCAAATAATTTTGAACTAGTAGATTATCCATTGACACATGCACGAGATGCAGGGAAGAAAGAGGTGCCCCAATATACATCTTCTAGGAGTGTAACGTTGGAAAGTATCAAAAACAGAGTGGATCCCTTGCTGGGTCTAGGTGAGCTTTTCATCCCAGAAGACTGCGTCATTGGGGATTTTAGTACAACCTCTGTAACAGAAGGAAAATATCACATGACTATGACTGCAGCCTCTGCCAAGAGGACCATGCTTAGGCATTGGCTATATCAAGAACATATCGCTTACAACGAATGGTTACAAGACTTATTGCTCAACCTCCACACTGAAAAAACAACTGCTTGCCTACGGGACAGACTGAACACTTTCAACAAGCGCTAGGGGAAACTCAGTGCATTGCATATGCTGCTACCAAGCTTGGAGGAGTAAGGGAAAACTGATTTTTATTTATTTATTTAAAATGTGTTAACCGGGAAACGCACACTGAGCTGAGGTTCATTTCCATGTACAACCTGGGGACAGGGTTACATAGGAGATAAGCTGTATTTAAAACAATATAAAAAGGGTCATGGTTACAAGTCCCACATACAAGTGGATAACACAAATACAGTAATAAAAAAATGTTCACAATACAGAATGCAGCTTCAAAATCAAATTCAGGCATAGGACAATCAAGTAACAAATATGCTTTGAAGCGTACTGACCAGCAAACGTAGGAGCAGAGTACACAGCGCTATACTGGGAGCATGTGAAGTTTGGGGAAGGTGAACTACAAAGTACAGACTTCTAAGGGGGAGGCTGATTGGGTGGGTGGGATTGCAAGCACTGTGAGCACTGAGGAGGGAGAGAAGTCTGAGGAGTCTTATGAGGGAGGATAAAGAGGAAGATAGGCGAAGATCAGAGGAAAGTTTATTCCATAGTAGTGGAAGACGATAGGAGAGGGCAGATTGGGCAGTGGCAGAGTGGGGGCGAGGGATAGAAAAAGTACATAGTTCTCTGTGGTGAAGGGCATAGTTTGAAGTAGTTGCTTTGGAAAGGCAGGAGAAGAGGTAGGTGGGGAGAGTTCCAAACCAGAACTTAACAACAAGGGAGGCACAGTGAACCATCCTCCTGTGTGATAAAGGTGCTTGGGAGAGAACAGAACAGAGGAGACAGTGGTGAGTGAGGGAAAGGTAGGCGACGGCAATACAGTAAAAAGAGTTTAGGAGTGTGTCCAGTTTGGAGAGGGACATGACTGAAGAAGTACCATAGATCATGTTGGCATAATCAATGACAGGTAGAATCATTTTGGATAGTAGCTCCTGGCTGGTGGGGAGAGGGAGACTATCTTTGTGACGATAGAGGACTGTGAGCTAGGGACGCAGTTTGGTACAGATGGTGTTTATGTGGGTAGAGAAGTCCAGGTGGCTATCCAGCCAGACTCCTAAGTATCTAAGGGGGAACTGTCCAAAGTAGGGAAGACTGGGGGAGACTGGAGGGTGGCCAGTTTTTGTCTAGAGCTGAACATCATGGCCATTGTCTTTTTTTTGTATGAGTTTGTTGGTTAGACTGACACCAGGACTGTACTCTGTTGAAATCTTCCAGGAGAGGGGATTGTACTCTGATGGAAGAGGGGCTGGAGGTGAAGATGATGGTATCGTCTGTGTACATCTGCATATTGGAGAAGTTGCAGACTGAAGGAAGGTCATTAATACATAGGGAGAAGAGGATGGGACCAATGATAGAGCCTTGGGGGACCCCAGTAAGGATAGGGAGAGTGGAGGAAAGTGCATTGTCTATTTGGACAGATTGCTGCCTATCATGTGGATAGGACAGGAACCAGTTAACAGCATGTTCCATGAGGCCAATAGATTTAAGTTTTTGTAGCAGGAGGGGATGGGAGACTGAGTTGAATGTCTTTGCCAGGTCTATGAAAATGGTGGCCATAATATGACTCTGATCCATTGCTGAGAAAATGGAGTCAGTGTCCCTCAACAGGGAGGAGATGGACGAGTGCTGTTTTCTAAAACCTGACTGCATGACAGAGAGAGTGTTGTTAGTGACAATGTATTCAGACAACCTGGAGTGAATGAGAGACTCTTGGAATCTGGCGAGAGATGAGAGGAGTTAGATGGGCCGGTAACATCCAGATGCAGAAGGGTCACCAGCCTTGTGAAGAGGTAACACCTTTACAGATTTCCAGGCCTTAAGGATGATGGAGGTTGAGAGGGAAAGGTTGAAAATGTGGGCTAGAGGAGCGGCTATAGCAGGGGCCAAGTTGTGGAAAAAACCATCAGGGCTGCTTTTGGCTGGGTTAAGATCAATGACGGCCATGTAGACTTCATGAGGGGAGAACGAGGGGAAGAGGAACTTGGTAGGGGGATTGAGTGAGTCAGGTGGGATAGAAGAAGAGACTGGTGGGATGGGAGAGGGGTTATCAGGGAGAGTGCAAGTGGCAAAGAATTTATTGAAGATCTCTGCTATTGAAGAAGGGTCAGAGACAGGGGAGCCATCAATTGTGAGGACTGGGGAGGCCTGTTGGGCAGGTGGGTCAAGTAGAGAGTGTAGTACTTTCCAAGATGAAGCAGGTGTGTTTTGGCCTTGTTGCAGGTGGGACCTGAAATATTTAGCCTTGGAGAGGCGGAAGGCCTTGGTGCAGTTATTTCTGAGCACTTTGTAAGCTTGGAGGTCTGCCTGAGTTAAAGACACTTTATATTGGTACCAAGCTTTGTCACTAGCCCTGCATTTGGCCAGCAGGCCTGCTGTTATCCAGGGGTGATAGTGACATTTTGCTCTGGCTTTCTTAAGGGGGCATGGTGGTTCCAAATGGGTTTAATATGCTGGAGAAGAGGGATATGGCAGAGTAAATGTTGTGGGCTGAGAATACGGGATGTGAATCTGTCTCGGTGAGATCTTGTTGCAGGGCTGTGATGTCTACATTGTGGAGGGTGTGGGACCATATGTATTTAGGGACGGTGCAGGGGAAGTGTATTGGATGTATGCAATATGTGATGCAATGGTCACTGAGGGCATCTGGTAGGATGCCTGCTGCAGTGATACAGTGGGGGTAGGAGGATAACACCCAGTCAAGCTGTGGGTGGTTTTGGGAGTGGGGGGTTTACACGGGTGGGTTTTAGGATCAATTGTGTGAGGTTAACAGCCTCTATCCTGAGGAGGGTAGGCTTTGCGGAGAGAGAGAGAGAGAGAGAGAGAGAGCCAGTCTAGGTTGAAATCACCTAGAAGCAGAAGTTCTCCATTAGCTGTGTGAGAGGAGATAGAAGAGATAATGGAGACTAGGGAGTTTGGTGTAGTTTTAGGTGGAGCACAGAGTGCACCAATGTAGAGTGGAGCCGAGGATGGGAGGGATAATAGGGCAATGATTAATTCATGGGAGGAGGGTTAGGAGTCTTTGAAACTAATGGAGCAGGAGAGAGACTGTTTAATGTATAAGGCTACACCTCCACCGCATTTGCCTCGGTCTTGCAGAATAAATTGAAGTCAGGAATGGAGAGAGCGGAGTCAGGAATTCTAGTGGACAGCCATGTTTCGGTAACACAGAGAATGTCAGATGGGTGCTGGGTGATCCAAACTTCAAGAGTGTCCAATTTGGGGAGGAGGCTTTGAGCATTTAGGTGAAAAGCACAAAGACCCTTTGGCAGGGGAGAGGGAGTAGAGTTCAGTGGAGTGCCTGAGTAGGTTGGGGCTGAAGCTGAGGGGATTGTGGGAGGGCCTGGGTTGGGTTGGATATCACCGGAAAGCAGCAGGAGTAAGAAAAGGGACAGGTGAGGAAGGTACTTGTGCCTTCTGGGGTTGTGAGAGGACAGTGGAGTGGATAGGTTTGTGCAGCGAAGCAGGACATCGAGGTTAAGGAGGCAGGAGGGAAGCAGTGCAGAGTAGGTAGGGGGAAGAGAGATAAGCAAGGGTGAACAGTGGGAAGGAGAGGATGGCAGAAACTGTGGGCAAAGGGGAAAGGGGTGGAGATGTAGAAGTAGGGGGACAGAGGGGGACTGCTGGGGAGGGGTGAAAGAGAGGAGAAGTTAGGGGAGAAGGCATGAAAGTAGAAGTGAAGAGCAAGGAAGGAGATAAACTGGGAGAAAGGAAGGTAAAGACGAAGTGGGAGTCGAGAGAGAGCAGGTGTGCAAAAAGATAATAAATATATGTCAAGCTTTTAGAAATCTAAGACGGAACTGGGAAAAAAAACCAGCATAGGGAAGAGCAGACTAGGCTGAATCTGTATCTGGAAGTCTCTTTAAAACCACCTCTAGGTAGGAAGCTGTGGCTGACACTGTAAAACACAACTAGGCAGGGAGGACTGAACTTTGGAGATGGAGAAAACTCGTCTGGCTAAATTGCCTGGTTAGATTAAAGCCAGGTGCATCTCAATTTGGGAAAAGGGCAAGCGAATTGGAGAAGTATAAAAGGGGCTGTGCGATTATTCTTTCTTCATGTGGTGTCACGTCCAGCAGGAGCTCTGAAACCAATCAGCCCAGTGAGAATATCTACCTGCGGGGTTTCCCATGTGGTGCAGGGAGAGCAGTGGCGGTCGGTGGGGGGGGGGCGTCCAAGGTCCCCTTCCCAACCCTTCCTTCTTCTGACTGCTGTGGAGGAGTTTGCAGATGGCCCTAAAATAGGAGAGAGAGAGAGAGATTGAGATTGAGTAAAGCCCTGCAGTGATTTGCCCGAAGGATCCGAATCCCTGGGGTCTCTGCTGATGTGCTGTAAGACAAGCAGGAGGATAGGAGCAAGTTACCAGCTAGAGGCCAGTGACAAGAACACCCTAAACCATAGACCCTAATATCAGACCAGCAGGCAACCAGAAACACTTGCACAGTTAGCAATCCTGGATATAAAACAACTGCAGATGGCTTACACTGCGGAACGGGATACTATGATTGTATAATATATGGGGACTGAATGATCAGAGGCCCAAGTAGACCTTCACTGAGAAGCTCATTGTAAAATGTGTATACAATCCTCTCTTTGTTTTAAGCAGCAGTACTAGTTAACAAAAATCTGTATTTTAGATTTTTTCTGACAGTTTAGCACAGAACCTTGCCAGGAGAGCCATATTGGATTCTGAGGGAAATGGGATGCTGCCATTCTCTCACTAGTTAACTGGAATGCTCCACCCCTTTCTTTGTCTGCTGAGTATTTATAAAACAAGCAATGTAAACAAAGGGTGAAGAGCAGGAAATGGTATGGGGCTGCCATATTTCCTGTAGATCCATACAACATGTGTTAGTGTCAGTGGCTCAGTAGGTAGCACACTAGCCTCTGTGGCTGGGAGCTCAGAGAGCTATGGGTTCTGTTCCCACATCTGGCACTTGGGTTAATATCCCAGTACTGTCACTGTAGGGCAACATGAGAGGGGTGCTGCACTTCTGAGGTGCTGTCTTTCAGATGAGATGTTAAACCGAGGTCCCATCTGCCTGGATTGGTGGTAGTTCAGGTGGATGTTAAAGATCCCCTGGCCAAATTTCCCTCATTCACTAAAAATACCACCAACAGCCTAATCTGGTTCAAGGTCAGTTGACATTCATTTGTATCCCCCTCCTCCGGGTCGTGCCTGATAATAGGCAGGATTTGTCTAGTGCACTTACCTGGTCAACAAAAAATAAATAAAATAAATAAAACATTATAAATGTATTAAAAATCAAGGGAACGAATTATCCGAAAACAGTAGTGAACGGCAAAGTTAAATCTGAAACTTTAAACTACCAGATAGTGTGAAAACCTGGGAAGTGGTGAACACTTCCTGGTTAACTAGGGCTGCTGCTTTAACTGCCAACATTTGCTTATAACTGTACCTTTTATATTTTTCTCTACTTGGTCCCTCATAGAGGGCATGTCTGTGTAATGCAGTGCTTGTCCACTATATTGATATGTTTTTAAAAATTGAATAAAGCATATTAAATAAATGTAAGCACCCCAATTTGGGCTTACCTGCATGGGCTCCGGTCCCGACCAGGAGCTGATGCCTCTGCCAGGGGTTCTGGGTGGGATATGGACCCTGGCACCTCCCGTGTCCTTGTGGCTGCGGCCCCCAATGGCAGTGCTGTCCTCGGCCCCCTGGGTTTCATTCAGAGTGGGTCTGAGGATCGGAATTCCTGTGCCTTTCATGCGCGGCCGTCAGAGCCCAAATTTAAAGGAGCTATGCTCCAATTTCAGTTTGGTTACGTGGCCATTAGAAAAAAAGAAGTATATCCCCAGCTCCAAGATGAGCAAAGGAGCCGGGGATAGCCACAAATAGTGACCGGAAGGTCTCCGGTCATGTGCAGATCTGGAGTTAGCCCTGTTAGAGGGCTAAATTAAATAAAACTGGGCTAGACAACAGGAAGCCTTACAGGAAGACAAAATGACAGCCCCCTAAGAAAACTACAAAATGGGGCTGCTGGTTAAAAGGTATAGAACCAGCCCTGAGATCACCTGGGGAGCTGCAGCCAATGAGAGGGAGGCTGCTCAGGGGAAATATAAGTCTGGCTTTTGGTGCCAAAAGGAGGTATTGTAGTCAAGAGGGGTACAGGGTGGCTGTGAGAGGAGAGGAGAGACTGTCCTCTTTTATCAAGTCTGCCTGACTGTGTAAACCCTGGCTACCTCCATCTAATAAGCTGAGAGCAGGAGGAATGGTAGCTGTCCATGAGAGTAAAGCAGAGTAAAGAGAAAAAAGTGTTCTATTGTAGCCCTAATAGTTTGGATAGCTGTTTGAACTGGGAAAAAGAGATGGGTTGTGGACTTTGAAAGAACCCCTGCTCCCCATGGCGCAGAAATTGGTTGAAGAAGTGAGCATTCAGCCAGGGGAGAGTCTGTAAGTGTTGAAGCAAGCTACTGGGACAGAACCTAGCACTGCTGGTGGAAGCATCCTCAGTGAGAGGGGCTGTAAGGTGAGAGAGTGTAGAAGCCCTGCTGCCCTGTGCTGGTCCTGTGGGTGGTTAGGTGTGCAGCATGAGGGTTTGAGAAACATAAACAATCTTGGTTGCTCGGACTTAAGACAATGACGCACCAGGTTAAAGGACGAAACAGGCCTGCCTGTATGAAGTCTGTATATACAGTAAAGGCCCGTAGGTGAAGTTGGCAAGGTCAGGCAGGTGAAGATCATCATCATCCCTCAAGTTGTTCAGTTCTGGTTTCCCCACTGGTGGGGCACCACCAATGCAGAACCTTCACAGCACCGTGTAATGCATCTGGCTCTGAACCCCCAGTGTGGAATGCAAACTGTGAGTACCCCGAGCTGAGGCTCTGGGGAGTCTTTTAGTTAGCTAGTCAGTTAGGATTCTGGGGCAAACCCCTGCTCAGCGGCTTAGAGACATACAAGTTTGCAAGTCTAGAATCACAAGTCCAAAGTGTGTTTTATGTTTAACAGGGTCCCGATGAAAGATTTCAGACCTGCATCACCGAGCGGTGAGATGGCCACAGTACAGGGACAAACTGGGTGCACCCAGGGGGTGGTGACAGGGGTTGCTATGGGAAAAGTTACTGACTGACTAGACTGAATTGTGGTTGACATTCTCCTCTTCGTGTCCCTCCCCCGAATACATAAGGTTACTGTTTACATTTTATTCACTATCACTGTATTATTGAAAGAGTGCTGCTTGGGGTTTAGGACTATTGTGTGGAAACTGTTATTTGTGTGGGAAAAGTATTATCTGGGCAGCATACTATTTCCTGGGGGTTGGTAACCTGTTCTTTATCCACAGGAGTCCCTTGCCATTACCCCAGGTGGAGGCACGCACCACATTAGCTACCATTGCAGAACCCAGGCCGGCCCCCTTGGATATGTGTGCTGAACTACCCTGAGGGCCCCAGAACAGCCAAGGTGAGTCAAAGGGCTGGTACATAAAAAAAAAAAAAAAAAAATTGTTTTGTTTTTAACTCTCATGCTGACCCATTATTATTATTTATTATTTAAGGTTTATAATTATAGGATGAGTTCTATGAAATGCAAGTCTCACGCACAGAACGTTCCGTGTCAAAAAATAGAGTATAAAGACTCACTACACATCAGAACAAATTATCAAAACATGTAGTTAGGTAGCGAAACAGTTACAACAAAGTTGAGTTTTTAACATGTGAAGTGTTACAGCATTTTTGAAGGACAACGTGCTAGTACAACTTCTGAGGCCACATTCTGCACGCACTTATTTTTATGAAAGCTACAATCCATTTTTTTCCTTCTGCTATAGAATCATTGTTAATACTTTCTGTTTTATTTTCAGTTAAATAACTAGTCAAAATTTATAAAAAAAAAAAAAAATGCTGCGCAGAGTGTTTTAGTGTGTGTTTGTAGTCCCAGTGTGTTCTTTTCTTGGATTTTTTCTAAGTTTGCTTACTTGTTTTCTGTGGACAGGACAGTAAGATAGAACACACTGAATTAATGGTCTCTATTGCATCACTGTCACACGGGACAGAAGACAGTGTGGAGAAAGGAAAAGCAATAAAGTAAACGGACATAGAGATCCCCAGGTGCCATTAAACAAGTAGGCGAACTTAGAAAATATCCAAACAGCAAACAAAGGAAAGACATACTAGGACTACTCACAAAAATCAAAACACTGTGCACAACATATTGTTTTGTAAATTTTGACTGTAGTTATTCTTTAAATCAAGTATACCATCAGTTGCATACCTGTTTCCTTAGATCTCTGATTAGTTTGGGTCAGAAATTCCTTGTCTCTGTGCTGAACAATAAAATGTGCAGTTAGCTATTTTAATTCAGTTTCAGATTAAAAGTCTATGGCCCCCAAAATCAAAGCCATCTGCAAGCACAGCGCTGCCTGTTGTGCTGCACTTGCGATAGTGTGTGACTGACTCTGAACAATATTTAACCAGTTAGTGTGCACTGATGGATCATGGTAACTGACTGAATATTGGGCCATGTCAGCACAGCGCTAAGTGGATATGCACTGCACCAACAAGGTGGCATATGGCCAACAGGAGATAGCATTGCCTGGAAACGGGATGGCACCAGAGCTCCTGTGGGCCATATTTTGCTCGACCATGGAAACTAGCCCTTAGGCATACAAGGTGCTAAAGCCCATCTGCATACCCATCATAGGGTCATTTGCATATGGTCAGCTACTTTATAGCACTCACATGTCTAGTGACACCTAATGTGTCCCTGGTGGTAGAGTGGGCACCCTTCCCTGATTGTCCCTGTAATGATCATAAACACCATTCCCTGGCAGTAGAGTGGTACTGCTCCCTCTGATTGTCCCTGTAATGATCATAGACACCCATCCCTGGCAACATAATGGACCCCTAGCCCCTAACCACATGCCAGCACCCCCCCTCTGCTGACCCCCACCCTGTACCTCATTTCACCTGGTCAACAGTTCATCATAAACCAAAGGCAGCTGGCACAGCCCACTACTCACCTCCTTGGCTGGCCACTGTCTAAATGTCAGTGGGCATGATCTCTATAATTATCTATGGGGTTAACTTATATTTCGTAAGAACATAGTATAGCCACCGAAGACATGTTCCTTTTTTACTTTTTATGGTCAAACTCTCTTTTAATGATTCTACATATTTTATTCATATAAAATAAATGCATGGATTTTAACCAGACTAGAAATGAACGTTGATGGATAATAAGAAATTACCCACTTAACAGATTTTCTAATTTAGTTTTATCTATTAAAAATTGGGAAAATTCTGTAAATATAATTAATGTTACAAATGATTGGAAAATGTGCTTCCTATAAAACAAAATGTAGGGTCTAAACAAGCCTTTGTGTGAAGCAAATGAACAAATCAAAATGAAAGAATAACACTATGGTTCTCAAAAGAGGTGGGGGGGGAAGGTTAGGGAGAAAAAGAGAGCATTTAGGCAGTATAAGGAAACACAGAAGGAGCAGGACAGAGAATTGTACCAGTTAAAGCAGAAGGAAGAGGGGAAGGCAGTCAGAAAGCAAAGACCCAAACTGAGGAAAAGATAGCCAACTCGGTTAAGAAGGGGGATAAAATCTTTTATAGGTACATTAGGGAGCGTAGAAAGACAAAGGGAGGGATAGTGAGGCTGAATAAAGGGGATGGTGGGTGGACAGAGAGGGACAGTGAAAAAGCAAGGATACTGAATGAATACTTCTGTCCAGTATTCACAAAAGAAGAGGAGGGGAAGGTACCTGATCCAATCAATAGAAACACTCTGGATAAGATGGTCGATCCCAGTCCTTTCACAGAAGAAAGGGTTCTGAAAGAACTCCTAAAACTGAAGGTGGACAAAGCAATGGGGCCTGATGGGATTCACTCCAGAATTCTAAAAGAATTAAGGAGAGAACTGGTGACACCATTAACTAGTCTTTTTAACAAATCATGGGAAGATGGTGTGGTACCTGAGGACTGGAGAAGGGTGGATGTGATTCCCTTTCACAAAAGTGGGAGCAAGACAGAGGCAGGAAACTACAGACTTGCCAGTTTGACCTCAGTGGTAGGGAAAATGATGGAATCACTTCTGAAGGAAAGAATTGTTGAGTACCTAGAGGCCAGTGGGGCACAGGACCCAAGGCAGCATGGATTCACAGCGGGAAGGTTATGTCAGATGAATATAATCGATTCTTTGACTGGGTGACCAAAGAAGTAGACCTGGGAGGGGCTGTGGACATGGTCTACCTAGACTTTAGCAAGGCATTTGACACAGTCCCACACAAAAGATTAATAAACAAATTAGCCAGCCTGGGAGTGGATCCCAGGGTGGTAACCTGGGTAAAACATTGGCTGGACAACAGGACACAGAAGATAGTAAACGGAGTCCACTCTGAAGAAAGGGGGGTTACTAGTGGGCTACCGCAGGGTTCAGTACTGGGTCCAGTCCTTTTTAATGTCTTTATAGGTGAGCATTGCAGAGGGACTGAAGGAAAAAGTATGCCTTTTGCAGACTACACAAAGATCTGCAACAGGGTTGATACACAAGGGGTGGAAAGGATGAGAAGGACTTGGCAAGGTTGTAGGAATGGTCAGAAGTATGGCAGCTTAGATTCAATGCCAAGAAGTGCAAATAATGCACCTGGGAAACAAAACCCAGGGAAGAGTACACAAGGGGGGTAGTAACAACAACAAAACTGGAAAGGGACCTGGGGGTAATCATATCAGATGACCTAAAGGTTAGAAAGCAATGTGAGAAGGCAGAAGAGATGGCAGGGGGGATATTGCGGTGAACAGGGAGAGGCATCACCAGTAGAAAACAGGACATTTTTATCTCTCTGTACAGACAGCTGGTGAGACTCCACCTGGAGTACTGCATCCAGTTCTGGAGATCCCATCTCCGTAAGGACATAGACAGTATGGAGACAGTCCAGAGGAGGACAACTAAAATGGTGCAGGGTCTGCAACAGAAACTGTACGTGGAGAGACTAAAGGAGCTTAATATGTATACCCTTGAGGAAAGGAGGGAGAGGGGGGACATGATAGAAACTTTTAAGTACCTCAAGGGAATCAACAAAGTCCAAGAGGGTAGCATCTTCAGAAAAAGAGATGTGCAAGAACGAGGGGACACAATTTGAAGATAGGTGGGGGATGGTTCAGGGATAATGTGAGGAAGTATTTTTTCACAGAGAGGGTGGTGGACAAATGGAACAGCCTTCCTGAGGAGGTTGTAGGATCAAAAATAGTAGGGGAATTCAAGAATGCATGGGACAGACATAAGGCAATTCTTGTGGGGGGTAGGAATAAATAGGCTATTGGTTAACTAGGATCTGCGGCTTATCCAGTAGGTAGGGAAATGGGCAGACTAGGTGGGCCAAGCAGTCCTTATCTGCTGACAAAGTCTATGTTTCTATGTAAACGTGATACTCACTACAAAATTTTCTATTCTATCTCCATCAAATTTACAGTCCGAGGAGCATGTATTGAAGAAAAAGAATTAGAAATCACATCCTTACTGAAGAAATCATTATTGTTGCCCCCCCCCAAAATCACACACATACATATAATACAAGCTAACAATTTAAGACTAAAAGGGTAACATTCAGAAAGTACATAGAGTCACAGGGGGAATAGGATAGGGAAGTGTACCAGGAGAGGTAAAGGGAAGCAGGGAAAGCTGTGGGAACGCAAAGACCCAAACTGAGGAAAGCATAGCCAAAAGGATAACCAAAGGGGACAAAACACTTTTAGGTACATAAGTGAGATGAGGAAGACAAGTAGAGGGGCTGTGAGATTAAAAAGGACTGGGGCGGAGCCAGCCTGTTGCTGCAGCGATCTCACTACCACCAGCAATGCCGGCAACTCTGGTTCGTGAACGAGCCTGGGTCGTCGGGGGCCAGCCAGGGGAAGGAGGTTTGAGCTTCCTATGGGATGCTCTTCTTCTCTGAGGGGGGAGGGCTGTCACACTGCCCCATTCCCACCACTGGTGGATGCATGGGTGGTGGCACGTAACTAGTGGTATACAAGAAGGGGAGGATGCTATTAGGTGCTTGGCTGAGACGTGCATCAGCAAGTCTACAGCCTGGACTGCCATTCTTTCTTCTGGAGTCTGTAGGGGTAGGGTTTTGGGTGAAACAAAAGTAAAAGTCCCCACTGCCATGCAACGTGATCCCTGACAGCTGAGGAGGAATGGAGCACAGGTGGTCGGTATAAATGCAACCAAGTCCGCCAGCAGTGGATGATAAAACATGTTCAAAAAAAAAAAGGACAGGGGGGACTGTGCAGAGGAGGATCAGGAACAAGCAGATATCCTGAACAAATATTTCTGTTCAGTCATCATGGTGGAAGAGGAAGGGGATGGACCACATTAAAGCAGCAGGAACACTGGGGGGAGGGAGATAGACAGAAGTCCATTTACTGAGGAGAAAGAGAGCATTGAAAGGACTCTCAAATCTGAAAGTGGATAAAGCTATGGGGCCAGATGGGGTACACCCAAGGGTACTGAGGGAACTCAGAGAGGTACTGGCTGGACCTGTGACAGGACTTTTCAACAACCCAGTGGAAACAGGAGCAGGTCCAGAGGATGGGTTCCAGAGGACGGAGGAAGGAAGATGTAGTCCTGCTTTATAAAAGTGGCAGCAGGGAGGATGCTGGCAACTATAGGCCATTCAGTCTGACTTCAGTGGTGGGGAGGTTAATGGGGTCACTTTTGAAGGAAAGGATTGTGGAGTATTTTGAACCCAGTGGGTTACAAGACCCGAGACAGCATGCATTCACGGGGGGCAGTGTTGGATCAACCTGATAGATTTATCTGAGTGGGTAGCCAGGAGAAAAATCAGGGTGGGCCGGTGGATGTGGTCTACTTAGACTTCAATAAGGCCTTCAACACCGTACCACATAGAAAGCTCATTAGGAAACTGGGCAGTTTGGGGTGGATCCTAAAGTGATAAACTAGGTATGAATTTGGTTGATAGACAGGTGGCAGAGGGTGATGGTAAATGGAATTCACTCTGGAGAAGGAAGAGTGACAAGTGGGGTACCTCAGGGCTCAGTTCTGGATCCAGCCTAAGGGTAAGTGCAAAGTCGAAGGGTCATTTGGTGAACCACTGAACTTCAGCAGTTTCTACCCAGTTGAAGCTGGTCCAAAGATTGCCATTTTTACTTTGACGCTTCAGCAGGCATGACACAGCTATAATACAGTGAGCATATGCAAACACTTTCCAGCAGCCACCTGACCTTCAGCAACCAATCAGGGATGCAGAATTTCAGCAAAACCAAGAGTTCTGCATCTCTGACTGTCATTGTAGCTCTGATCCAAGGGAAGAAGGACCTTGCTATGTTTGCTGTGCTGTTTTTATTGTTAGTGCCAGAAAAGGTTGCCAACATCCACCAATTTGTGAAAGAGCAGTTTCTTTGTAACCCCCCACAAATGAGGGTTCCCGAAAGTCTCCCTTGGGTGTGCCTAAATGCCCACTGCCAGGCTGGTATCCTGTGTCTTAGCATTTTAAAAGTGTTTGTATGAGAGTGCTTTAATGCCTCTGTGCTCTGTCTCTTTAAGAGCTGCCTATGATGTGGTAGTTATTTAATCTGGGAGGGGGCTGAGTGTTTCTATGCTCGAGTCCCGCCCGGGCTGCCAGATAATTGCTCCATTCTGCCATCGTTATTTACACAGAGGGAGCTCTGTTAGAAGCTGTACTTATTTGCTGATTATCTATTAGAATAGTAATGATATTGTAGTTTGTCTAACCTGCCTTCTTTGCAGCATGGACAGTTCTGTTTATTACCACCATCTTGGTTCTGGACTGCTAGAATGGGCCAATCAGTACCTTTGGGGACCCTAAAATGCAGTCTGTCCCCACGGGTCTTGTGGGAGTGAATTTCTGTAGGAATTGTAGTTTTAAGACTTTGGCGCCTAAATGCACCTGGAGGGAGAGCCCTTGCTTTGACAGACTGATGGATCAGCCAACCAGAACCTTTTGGACTGAAGGGAAATTCTCAAGCTGCCTGCTGCAGTGAGTCAGTCTGGAGGTAGAGTTTGGAGAGTGAATAGCTTGAACGATTCGAGCAGCTGCTTCTGCATAGTTCACACGGGAGATTGGTAGAAAGGCTGAGTTTGGTCTGTCTGTCTGCTGTCTCTCGAGAGGGAATCCTTTGAAAAGGCTTAGTAATCGGACTGCATCCAAATCGGAGTGTGACAAAGCCACTGAAGAGTGACCAGATTTAAGTCTGAAGAAGACCGAAGATTTGCTGTACGTGATCAGCCTGTCAGGAGATCCATTCAAGATAGAACTCCTGGTTCTGCTCAGAGGCACTGATATTGCTGCCGGACTGCTATACGCACTGTGGTATGGTGATTGCTTTACTATAAATGTGCTGTTTGCTATTAGTGGGTCGCGATTTGGTTCCCCACTGTTTAATTGTGCCACGCTTGCTGCAGGCTGCATTCAGCCTTCCTGGACTGATATCTGAACTGTCTTACCTAACCTGGGCCCTGCCACACTGGCCCAGCCAACTACTTCAGGTGCAGAGAACACCGTCGACGAGAGACCTGCCTGGGGATCAGCCCCCTGCTCAACATCACGAACAGGAACAACACCACGGTGAATCGTGTGGGCCCTGCTTCTCCTGGCAAACCAGCAAGTCATCCTGCAGTCTCCATTTCGTCCATCCAGTGTCCTGTATTGGGTAGCGTGAGTAGCTCCCTGCAACAACAGCTAAATCTCAAGTGTTGTCATCTGATTGCATTTTTTTTTTCCTTTTATGAACTTGAGCCTTCAGGCTCTGGATTACAAATTGTGTGTGATTGTGCTTGACTTTTCTTTTCATCACAGGGCCCCAACCAGCTGCGACGTCGGCCTACCCCGGGCAACATTCCAGGCTAGCTCACCTTACTTCCAACTGGGTACCCAGAGCGTGTGACTGTGCAGGGACTAAAAGTGCATGCATAATTTCCTGACAAAGTCAGTTTTAGAATCAATCAATCTGATTACGCCCTTCCCTTGTTCAATTCCCCTGAATAAATCAGATCTAACTCTTTTTGCATTTAATCTGACTGTGGTTCCAGTTTGTACCAAAAGTACTGTACTGTAGTTATTTGCTCTGCTTAACCTTGTTTTGCAGGGGGTCTCCAGGGTCGAACTGGTGGAACCAGCCCTGATGGTAAGTGCAGTGTGGGGAATTGTATGCTGAATAGGGGTTACTGTAAAAGTGCTTGTTGCATATTGTCTAGGCCACTAGAGGGGAAGGGGAGGGTTACAGTGTCCTGGAGGGCTGTACCCAGGTTAGCTTTGTTACTAACCACCTGTCCTCTGGGTGGAGGCACCTGATTCAGTACCCAGGCCCCTTAACCTGCAACTAGCCACGCAGGCAGGGGTAGTAGCCCTTGGGATAGCGCCACCTAGGGGTTACACTTGGAGTTAACTTAAGCTGTTACTGTAGTTCCAGAGATTTTGTTAGGCAGGGAAAAGGAAGGAAAAGAAGAGCACTGTGAAGGCAAGCAGAGGGGGAGTGGAGAAGGGCCCTGGGCTGCCCTGCTGCAGTAGTCCAGTCAGTCCTGTTGTTGAACTCTAATCTTCCAAACAAAAATTTCCATAGGTTTCCTTGACTAGGTGGGTGCCTAAGCCCCAAACCTTAACTTTAGCAAATTGTAGTTTTTATAATTGTTTGTGGGTGGCTTGTGGCTGTGCTGCTGGTCTTGGTCAGGGACAGGGTGCCATGCCACCAGGCTCCAGCTTGCCTGATTCCCCAAAGAAATCTTGTGAAATGCTTTATACAGTTGCAGCTTCATTTTTGTTGTAACAGGCAGCGTATGCCATGCCAGCCTGGCCTGCCTGTGGAAGCTGTAGCCCCTCCCCAAAATAAACCTTGTGAAATGCTTTATCCAGTTGCAGCTTAGTCTTTGTGACAGGCAGTGTGTGCCATGCCTGGTCTATCAATGTGGGAGCCTGAGCTCCTCCCCAAAATAAATCTTGTGGAACACTTTATCCAGTTGCAGCTTAGTCTTCGTGACAGGCAGTGTGTGATGTGCCTGGCCTGCCAGTGTGGGAGTCGGAGTCCCCACCTCCAAATAAATCTTGTGAAACACTATCAGTTACAGCTTAGTCTTTGTGACAGGCAGTGTGTCGTGCCTGGGGCCTGGTCTGCCAATGTGGGAGCCAGAGTACTGCCCCCCCCCATCAAAATAAATCTTATAAACACTTTATTCAGTTGCAGCTTAGTTTTCATGACATGGAGTGTGTGCCATGCCTGGGCTCTGGTCTGCCAGTATGGGAGCCAGAGCCCCCCCCCCAAAAAAAAATTGTGTGAAACACGTTATCCAGTTGCAGTTTAGTCTTTGTGACAGGCAGTGGGTGCTGTGCCTGGCCTGCCAGTGTGGGATTCAGAGACCCCCAAAATAAATCTTGTGAAACACTTTATCCAGTTGCAGCTTAGTCTTTGTGACAGGCAGTGTGTGCTGTGCCTGGTCTGCCAGGGTGGGAGTCGGAGCCCCCCCCAAAATCTTGTGGAACACTTTATCCAGTTGCAGCTTAATCTTTCTGACAGGCAGTGGGTGCTGTGCCTGGCCTGCCAGTGTGGGGTTCGGAGCCCCCCAAAATAAATCTTGTGAAATACTTTATCCAGCTGCAGCTAAGTCTTTGTGACAGGCAGTGTGTGCTGTGCCTGGCCTGCCAGGGTGGGAGTCGGAGCCCCCCCCACAAAATCTTGTGACACACTTTATCCATCTGTAGCTTAGTCTTCATGAAGAGGTAGTGTGTGCCTGCCTGGCCTGCCATAAAGATGAAGCAGGGATGTCCTGAAAGGGAAACAGGGAGGACTGGGAGAGGAGGAGGACTCAATGGGAAAACTTCTACTATGGTACCTGTCCCCAGAGCAAGTAGCAGTTGTAGTTGTGTGGCCTGTGGTGGGGTGATGAACATGGTGAGGAGGTTAGAGGGAGAAGGACAGAGACAGGCAGTGGTGTTGGTATTGGCGTTGGTGGTGGGTCCGAGACTGAGAAGTGTACTAGGGCGGATCTTGTAATAGTGCATGCAAAGAAACCAGGGGATTTGTTAGTTCACAGAAGTCAGCTGGTTGTATGCTCACTTTAAGGAGGAACCATATCTAGGGGAAGCCTTGTAAACTTACACCAGGTGCATTAAAGAGGTTCAAAAGTACAGAGTGTGTAGAAAATCATTATTTTATTTAATATATCCACACACCAAAAATATTCACATACAAGTCAGTGAAATACCACCCATGCAGACCACTACAAAGACCTGATGGCGTTTTGCTCCTACCTTGGGAGCTTTCTAAGGAGGAGCTTTCCCAGCCAGTCACAGTCAGTGTAAAGTGGTGCATCTGGTGGTGTTGAAACCAGCTGGAGCAAAGCAGAAACAAACAGGTCTTCTACTGCTCATAGTCCTCCTCCAAGTACCTTGCTTTCTCCTACTACCCATGGTGGTGATGTAATTTCAAGGGATCCTCTATCCCATTCCAAAGATGTATAGGTAAGTCCTCCACCTGTGCATCTTGTGCAAACCACATGAAAGCAGTTGACAGTGCCAGGAGGGGTGCCAACTCAACAACTTGTACAACTGCGATGTGGTGAGTGTGACACTCAGACAGCTGGTTCTGATTAATCTATGATTTTTGTAGTATAAAAATGTGTTACTGAGTGTCTCTTATGAAACATGCTGAAACAGCCTGTGGAATGACCCCCCCAGGTTTTAGCTACAAGGTGTTACCTGGAAGGCCAGGAGATAATTACAGGCTAGAAGAGACCTAAATTAGGACCTGCTGTTTATCTAGCTTACTTGTAGCTTGCCAGCTGCTAGGATGGGAAATCATAAACTTTTATAATGTTTAGAGGAAGAGAGCAGATTATGACGCTTTAGTGCGAAGTCATAAAAGATTCTTTGATGTGTCCTGGGAAGAAGAGCTACTTGAGATCAAAGAGGGGATGTTATTTAAAGAATGTCATCATTTGTAAAATTAGTTTTGCTGAAATGTCAATTAATTTACATCCTGATTGATAAGACATCCTGGTTGTGTAATTTTTTTATATTCTGACAGGGAGGAGCTAGATGACCTATGAGGTTGGCAAAGCCAGTTTTAAAACAGTATTCTGTTTTCCACTAACACACATGTTCAGACTCTCTTGACAGCAACATCTGTCTATCAGCACTGTTAGAAGAAATACCTTAGATAGGCAAATCTAAGTGTATGTTTTGGTAGGAAATTGCACTTTTAAACTGTATTATTTTAAGTGATTGTATGGTTTTGTGATATACTGTTCTGTATTTACATTTTACATTTTTTTAACTATTTTTAAGTAAACCTCTACTTTAGAGACTACTTGGTGTGCCTTTGAAATTCTTTTTCTTGACAAGTGCAGCACATATGGTTAAAGTTGACACTGTGTAAAAGCTTAATGGTGATACCAAACTGGGAAAAGGTAAGAATTTTTCCTACTACGGTCTTCCATAGAGTTTTTAAGGGTTCATTTTGTACCTGGTTAGGTGCCCTAGGTGAAAGATATCTGGCATCCCCTGAAGACAGAATTATCTGAGCCTGTACGTTGGGTATGCTAGCAAGAGGTTCACAGTCTGAATCCCTCCAAGACTTGAGACGAAAGGTTGATTCGAACCCACAAAACAGATAGGAGGGTTACCCTGTTTCTGTTTCCTGTTCACAATACTGCACTCGGAGGTTGGCACTGTGAGAGCAGAGGGCCTGACCTGCTGAATGGGTTTGTAACAGTGAGCACCCTGGGAAATTTTCAGTCAGCTGTCAGTTTGAGGCACTATATATGATGCTCCTTCACTGAGTGTACTGATAGGTCACAAATCAGGGAGTGAGTCGGGGGGGGTCTGATACTACTGTTATCCTGCCACCTGAGGAAAAAGAATTGGTTGGTGTATACGACAAGGTGTTGCTTATTGTATACCAACCCCTCTCCTTCAGAAAAGCAAGCCAGTAGCATGTTCACCACTAGCATAGCCAGTTGCAGTGGAGGAGACTGCTACAGAGGAAGAGGATATGGAAGTGGTGGTGCCAGTGATTCAGAAGGGGAAGCAGAAGCACAGGAACAGAAGAAGGCAGCAGGAAAGGATAGAGGAAGTGTGAAACATCAGTTGAGAATGAGGTGGAGGTGGGTGGAGAAGGAGAAGTTGTGGAGGAGGATTAGGCAACATTGGAGGAGGAAGCAGGAGGAGGGGAGAGAGGAAGTGGATGTTGAAAGTCTGTTGTCAGTTACAACAAGCTCCTCTGATGAGGACTATGACTCTGGCAAGTGGAAGCCACCACCACCACCACCACCACCACCAGCATCAGTACAGGAGGACAAGAGTGGGAAAGTAACAGAAGCAAAGAAGAAGAGAAAAGAACAAAAACAATTGATGAAGCAGGAAAATCCAAATCCCAGGCCAAGGTCTCAGTCCCACCTGATAAATCTGACACTACTGCTGCTGGTAATCATGTGGAGCAGACACATCATTGCTCCCCCCATGTTCAGGAAAGATAAATCTCGCAGTAGTCACCCTATTTCTTCTAAGGCCTCCCTGATCCCTCAGGCTAGTGGTCATATAGCTGAGAAAGCCAAGAGATGTTCGGCAGTATGGGACTATTTTAGGGATGACCCCACAAATTTACTAAGCGCATGTTGCAATATGTGTGAGAAAGAGATCAGTAGGGGTAAATCCACATGGACACTTGGGAACCAGTATTCTGGCTGATCATCTAAGGCGTGAACACAGCATCTTGCTAACAGTCTTGCTAACATTCACGTCCCTTCACAATCCACACACAGGTCAGACTCAGTAAAAGCAACAGCCAAGTGTGGGTGATGGGATCAAACTGTTTGTTCAAATTACAGTATGCAGCCCCCATGGCAGTAGCAGTCAAAGTCAACTGACACTAGTGGCACTCCTTCCAGAGCACTACTTCAGTCAACAATACCACCATACTCAACATCACCACTAGGCAGGGATAATAGTGGTAGTGGATTCACTAACACCAATGCTAGTCCAGGATTTATTGCCGCCAAACAAACCACACTGCAGCAATCATTACATGCTCGCACAAAAATACCACCTACTCATCCAGCTGCTGTGTGAATCACTCAACTGATAGGTGAGATGATGGCACTTGATCTGCAGTCGTTCTCCATGGTGGAATACACCAGCTTTTGAAGACTCTTATATGAACTGAAACCCAAATACAGCATTCCATCATGCTTCATGTTTTCTCAGAATGTTCTCCCTGAAATGTACTGTATGAAGCCGTATGCACGCAAATGGTGATCTCTCTGAAGCAGGCAGTGGGGGATATGTGCATTTCACTAGTGACATTTGGAGCAGTACTGCAAACCAAAACTTCCTGAGTATCACTGCTCATTGGGTTGTGTCCAGCACCTGCAGCACCACTGCTACCCCACCTCCACCACCAACACCAGCCCCTGCAGGAGTTATCATGAAGCAGACAGCTGCATAGAGGAACAGCGCTATAGTGAGTGCCTTACTTAATACATCAGTCATGAAGGGGAAACACAGTGGGGAGAACGTTTTGAGCTTCCTACAACCATCTGGATATATCCTCACAACCTGAAGGTGAGAATGTTTGTGACAGACAGTGGGGGTAACATGCTGAAGGCCATGAATTATGGGGGTTTCTGCCATACACCTTGCTTTGCTAATGCACTGAATCCGGTGGTGAGTTATGTGCTTGAGAAACATGGACAGTCAAAAGAAATACTGTACACCATTATGGACATTACAAGATATTTCTATCACTCCCTCAAACACGCTGATCTCCTCCAAGGTTACTAACAGAAGCACAATGTCCCACAATGTTGCTTGATTAGAGACGTGGGGACAAGGTGGAACTCTTTTACATAGTGTAAAGACTATTGGAACAGAAAAACGTGGGCTATGGAATTTGATGACATGCCTTTTGTGGGATACCTGTCCCAGGTGCAGTGATGTGTGCTGCAAAGGCTGGTTCCACTTCTGAGACCTTATCAAGCGGCCACCAAAGATCTGTCTGCTGAATCCACTACTCTTAGCATGGTTCTGCATATGGTGACTCTACTTGAACAATGCACACAACGTTATATCACATCTAGCAGGACAACAACCCAAGAAAACAAGGCTGGTCACGGTGGTGCCAGTGATGGTGCAGGTAGACGTGGTGGTGGTTGTGGCTTTGGTGGTGATGGAGGTGATAAAAATGACTTCAGCAGTGGTGATCAGGATTTTAGTGCTGCATAAGGTGGTGTTGCTGGTGGTGACACTAATAGTTCATCAGCTCAGCAGCATCTGAAGCTGCAGGCAGTCGTTATTGGGGAAGTGGCAGAGGTGTTTCTGGTACAACTTGAAGAACGATTTCAAAGCATTTGACTAGACACCCAATTTGGCATGGCAACTGTACTGGATCCTCCTGAATTCAGATAAAGCAGAGCAAACAATGCACAGAAACCAAAGCCCCTCCTGCTCTTGGGCTTACTTCCCATGCTTCCAGTGCCAGGGGGCATCAGGGCCGACATGGCGATGACGATGACAGATGTGAAAAGGAAGAAATTGATGACCTGATTCCAGAAGACACAAGAAAAGACATATGGGAGCTGTTTGACACACAGTACCTATGTAACACAGATTTTATGGTTGAAGGCATGGACATGACACCAGATTACGTGATGGAGGCGAATTTAGCAGAGCCACTGTCTAACCAAAATACTGATGCCATCAAATTTTGGCAGGACTGTAAAGTGATATGACCTGCACTGGATAAAGTGGCTTAGTACGTCCTGCTTCAGAAAGATGTTTCAGCACAACTGGAGATATTGCCTGACCACTTCACTCCAGGCTAGATCCACACAGTATTGCATTCCTAGCCTTTCTGAAACTGAATTTACCACACAGCAACTTCACCTATCCATTCAATTATTTCAAATTCCAACAGGTGTCATCAACTAACTGTATCGCCTGCAGGCAAGTCTTCTCGCATTCCCACTGGCATTGGCAGCACCATAGGTTGGCTCAGCACCACCACTCCTAGCAGTGCAGTCACCAGCAGGGAAAAGATTTGGACACACCCTGATATCTCAAGTTCTCCAGAAGACAGTACAACAACTTTTACCATGTCATCACCAGCAAGCTCAATTTGAGCAGGTGGCAGATGCCACATTGCCACCTGCCTCAGTGCAGCTCAGCCTCAGCAGTCTCACATGTTTACAAACTATCAATGCTACTTAAATCAGACCTGTGATGTCACCTAAACCACAGGCATGGCACTGGCAAAGGATGACACTGGTCATGGTTACCGTGGCAGCATGGCATGAGCAGCAGTCTGGGAGGATGACAGAATGACACTTGCATTAAGCAGCAGCTGTTTCAGTAAAACTTAGCACTAAATGTAAAAAAAAAAAATTGCAAAACTTAAAACTATTTACACAAAAATTGAAAACAAAGTATAGACTATTGGGGAGGGGGGGCAGGGTCAGTGCAGCCAAGGAAAGTAAGGATTACAATAGCTCTTAGCACTATGATGCATGTATTAGCAAAAATGAAAAAATTAAAAATACAAAAATAAAAAGAAGGTACTACGGGGTGGGGTGGGGGCTTCAGCGTAGCCAAGGAAACTAAGAATTATGATAGCTCTGAGTAACACGTTAGCAAAAAAATATAGAACATACTTACAAACATTAAAAAGGAGGGACCATGGAGGGGGGCTTGAGCGCAGCCAAGGAAACTTAGAATTCTATAGCTCTTAGCAGTGAGCACTACATGTTAGCAAATATATATATATATATATATATATATATATATTTAAAAACATTAAAAAGTAAGGACTATTGGGACACTCAGAAACTAAGAAATCCTGCAGCTCTTAGCATGACATGTTACCAAAATATTAACAAAAATGTAAAAAATATTTACAAAAAAATTTAAAAAAGTGAATATACAAATTTGGGAAGGTAAAGTCAGCAAAGCAATGCCCTTGTATAGCACGATAGTATTTGCACTTTTTTGGAGGATGCATATTTTTTTGGGAGACTTGTTTTGAAAACCTATGTGGAACTATCATAGTAATTGCCATAAAGGGTGGGGGGATCTTGAGGTCAACAAAGGAAACTATGAATTCCTATAGCTCAGATGGGGGTGCTCAGCAATCATATGTGTTTGGCACTGTGGAAATACCTAACTGTGGCATGCCACCACCACCTGCCACACATAAGCTGTAATAATTCATGCCCATTGCTGACCTCAAGGCTTTTTTTTCAGTAGTGTGATGTTTTTATGCCCAGTGCAGATTACTACACTGGGAGCCAAAATGATTCGGCTGAAGTGTTAAAGCTGAACCGAATTTTACCCCCCATCGAAGCCGCACGCTTTGCTCACCCTTAGTCCAGTCCTTTTTCATATCTTTATATGTGACATTGTAGAACAGCTGGAAGTGAAGGCACGCCTCTTGGCAGATGACACAAAAATAGGCAATAGGGTGGATACCTAGAGGGGTAGAGAGAATGTGCAGAGACCTGAGAAAACTTGAGGTATGAGCAAGGATATTGCAGCTGGATTTCAGTGTGACAAAGTGCAAAATCATGCACCTAGGGCACAGAAACCCAGTGACAGAGTGTAACATGGGGGAGAGGTATTGATGGTCATGGAACAGAGGAATCATATCTGAAGACCTCAAGGTGGCAAGTCAGTGCAATAAGGCAGTAGGAAGGGCCAGTAGGATGCTTGTGTGTACAGGGAGGGGTATCACCAGCAGAAGAAGGGAGCTGGTGTTGCCACTGTATACATCATTGGCGAGACCCCATGTTCAGTACTGTGTACAGGTCTGGAGACCACATCTCAAGAAGGACATAGATAGGGTGGAAGCTGTCCAGAGGAGGACAATTAAAATCCCACAGTCCCCACTTGCATACTGTGTGACCCTGTGCAAGTCACTTAACTTCCTTGTGCTTCCAGGTCACACCTGTAAACAAGCTTCAGCTTAGTGTGTGTCTCTCCTGGTCAAATAAAAATGGTTCAGGGGTTATAGTCCTATTAGGAGATGCTAAGGGTTCTCAATTTATCCACCCTGGAACAGAGGAGGGAGAGGGGAGTAAGACAGAGCTCTATAAATACCTCAGAGGGTTGAACAAAGTACAGGAGGGGAATATTTTTCAGGTGAGAAGATACTTGAGAACAAGGGGACATGCAATGAAGTTGGAGGGGGCAATATTTAGGATGGATGTGAGAAAGTACTTCTTCACTGAAAGAGTGGTGGATGACTGAAACGGTCTTCCAGCAGAGGAAGTTGTGTAGGAAGCATTGGGACTTTAAACATACATGGAAGAGGCACAAGGGAATGTTAGTTGGGAGGCAGCAATGAGGGGAGGGAGCTGGAGATCAGGTAGTGTCTGCGGTTAAAGTATAGGCAGGGGAAAAAAGGGGACGATTAGATGGGCCAAGTGGTCCTAATCTTCCAACAAATTCTGTTTCTATCTGTCTGAAAGGGTCATGCAAAATAAATGCTTATACCGCAGGGTGGCTTTGTCTGTGTTCTGTTTTTCTGTCTCCAGTTTACAGGTGGTGGCTGCTACCTGGCAGTGTTTGAATAAGGTTGGGTCAATCTGCTGCAGGTCAAGACGGTCTAAAAATAAAACAATCAAACTACAGTAACTGGATCAGGTATTTACAGCTTCACATATCATAGGCTACAGCCAATGTGGGCCACTTGGAAACGCAGGCTGTGTTTCTATAAACATTACTGATTACAATAGGCACTTCAGTTCTTTTACTTTAGGTCTCTGATGCATTTGATATGACTAGCACAGTTTAGACCTTTAGTGAATATGAAAATCAATAACAAACAAAAAAAAAAATATATATATATATATATATGCCTGTAACAGTGGCCTCATAAAAGTCAGTCAAATTTTCCCTCCCTTTAGAGTGACTTGAAAAAGTTTGTAGTCTTACACTGAGGCTTTTTATTGGGACTGTCAAGCATTTCAAGCTTTAATTTAAGTAAATCTTATTGATCTGCACCCACACACACAGTCACCACCATGATCATGCTCATTGACATTCAGATGACAGTCAGCCAAGGAGCTAAGTGGTGGGCTATGCTGTCCGCCATCTGTTTATGATGCACCGATGACCAGGGGGGTGGTGGTGGGGTGTGTGGGGAAGGACATCAGTAGTGGGTGGGTGCTGGCATGCAGTCAGGATGGGGAGGATCTCTGTACTGTCAGAAAAGGGAGTCTGTGATCATTACAGGGGCAATGGGGGAGGGAGGAGGATCACTATACTGTCTGGGAAAGGTGTGGTGTCTATGGCCATTACAGGGGCAGTTTGGGGGGGGGCACTAGACTTCTTGGCATCGGCGGTTGCAGTGCAGCTCCCCTGCCTTCCTGGGGGTGGGGGTGCTGCCTTAACCCTGCAATAAGATGGGAAATTCAGTGCTGTTAAACAGCACCACTCTGAGGGCTGTTTAGCACCACTGCAAATGTTTGAATATATCGCTGCACCTTTATTCATGAGGGGCTCCCTGATTTGCTTAGGTGCAGCAGAATGGGTAGCGTGATTGAGCAGCCAAGTTTGGGTAGTGCTTCAGGGGCCTCTGAATATGGCCCACCTAGATAACTGGTGCAAACCCAGCTTGGCATGGGCACTAACTCATTAGTGCCAGCACTAACCTTTGAATATAGGGCCCTATACTTTTTTTTGAGCAAGTGCAAGGTTTTAGTTATATTCATAGGATTTTGGATTTAAAGTCTATGCCTTTTTTGAACACCAGGCTTCAAGAAAAATAAGTACACATTTTACTAAATTGTAAATGTGCAGAGTGAAACTTCTGCACAGTACCGAACCGGGTTGCCTTAGGAACCACATACTTTGAGAGCACAGAGGCGAGCAGTTTTTGCCCCTGAATAATTAGCAATCTAAGGAAACAGGTGTGCAAATTGTGTAATTCTTGATTAGCTGAAAACAGAAATGAAGCAAATGGACTTCAGGACAAGATGACACATCAGTTCAAGGGAGGAAGTCTTATCAGACAAAACTGATCACACTTTTTCGATTGGATGATGGAAGGAATGGGCAAGGGGCAGGTGTTAGGCACACCATACCTTAATTTCAGTGAAGCCTTTGTTTCACATGGATGGTTTGTGAAGAAGATGCATGACCTGGGAGTGAGGGCAAAGTCACAAGATGGATAGGTGTTAACCCTCCGGCTCCAGATTACAAATAGTGTGTGTTATGCATGTTGTTTTCTTCCATCACAGGGCCCCAACCAGCTGCAATGTTCCTGGCTAGCCCACCATTCTCCATCTGGGTACCCAGAGTGTATGACTGTTTATGGACCCTGAAGTGCATGTATAACTGTTTGATTGATAGAGCCTTTACGTAAATTAACCTGATTACGTCCCTCCCTTGTTCATGCCCCTTAAATAGATCAGATCTAACGCTTTTTTGCATTTACCCTGACTGTGGTTCCAGTTTGTGCAAGAGTACTGTACTGCTGTTATTTGCTATGTATAAACTTTTTTTACAGGGGTCGCCAGGGCCGGACCAGAGGAAAGCCCTGGTGGTTAGTGCAAACAGTGTGGGTACTTGTGTGGTGTATTGGGGTATTGTGAAAGTGATTATTATGTATTGTTCCGGCCACTAGTAAGGAAGGGGGGGGTTACAGTGTCCCGGTGGGCTGTGTCCAGGTTAGCTTGACCACTACCAACCCTGACATCCGGGTAGAGGCACCCATTTCAGAACTCAGGCCTCTTAACCTGCTACTAGCCAAGCAGGCAGGGGTAGTAGCCTTTGGGATAGCGCCACCTAGGGGTTACATAGGAAACTGGTTGAGTGACAGAATCTAGAGGGTAATACTCCGTGGGAGTAAAGAAGGCAGGTTAGACAAACTACATCATCATTATCACTCTAAATGATTTTCAGCAAATAGTTACATCTTTCAACAGAGCTCCCTCTCAGATTACTTATGACTGTAATCCAGGCAGCTCTTAAAGAGACAGTACACAGAGGCTATACAGGCACTCTCTGGCAATCACATTTAAACTGCTAAAATGCAGGACACCAGCCTGGCGGTGAGAATTTAGGCAAGCTCAAGGGAGACTTTTCGGGGACCCCCATTTGTAGGGGAGTTAAATATACAAAAGCAGCCATCTTTGTCACTTTGACCTCCCTGGTCCAGTCAATGAATAGCTTAGGCACCCAGAGACCGGTGAACTGCTTTATGGGAAAGGTGTGAACTTTATCCCAGGTGCAAAACCCATTTACCAATCAATAATTGAACCAGGTTGATGTTTATTAATATTTGTGAATGACAGCAGGATCTAACCGATCAGAAGCGGGAATTTTTTGTGTGAAACCCCAGGATCTCTGGGCAGTTTTGGCAGTCTGGTCTGGGCTCTGATCAAGTCTAGAGGGGCTCATACTGTGAATTGGGAATGGTTGGACACCTTTCCATGACATTATTTGGTAAAATGGTCAGTCTCCTGAGAGTAGGAAAAAGGGATTTATTCAGCCTGAAGGACCTGTGGTTGCAGTGAATGTCCAAGGCAGTGGGTGAAAGCTCCTTTGTTGTTTGGAGAATCCAGAGTTTGCAGTCAGCCTACAACAGTGTGGTAACCTTGAGCTTGCAAAAAGGGTTATTTGGAACTGTGTGCCAGAGCTTAAAGTGGGCACTCTGTCTGAAACTCAGGACATTGGTGGAGAAGGTTTGCAGGTGTCCAGAGCTCAGGAACCTGTTGGTCTTGCTGAAATCCAGCTGTGAAAAGGTGGAGGCCAACTCCAGAGACTGTACATTACTAGCCAAGAGCCACTGGCAAGGTGTAAGTTGGAGAACTTGTTGCTGCACACCGGAGCTGATTGTTGCTGTTCAGGCAAAAGGTGAAAACTGCAATCCTCCCAGCTGTTACTTGGGGCCAGGTAGGGAAACTGCAAAACCCTTTTGAATGAGGCAGACTGGGCTGCAGGGGGCCACGGTTGCACACCTGAGTGTTAGGGCACTCTGGATCCATTTGGGGAGCCAGGCCATGGGGTCACTCCTGGGTGTGTGTTCCCTTATGGCCTAGGCCTTGTGTTTGTGCTCTGTAATCTGGCCTGCATGGTGGGCTGAAGGTGACAAGCTGCAAGACTCTTCAAGCAAGTCTAAGGTCGACCAGCCACTAGCAATTGCTTCATCTTCTAGATCAGTAGTCGCTGCCCAGTTGATTGCTGCCCCATGAAGCGGTTGTTCCCTGCTTGCCCAAACCCACTGTGCCAGTATCCAAATCTCAGTGTCTGCCAAACCATGAGCAACCCAGGACTTGCCCTGCCAAGGGAGGTTAATTTAAAGCTGGTAACACTTTTGGTGAAGCTTACTTCAAGGGCCCCAATTCCGGCCAACCAGCAGCAACTAGCAGGCTAGCGTTAAATCTGGGTACCCAGTCAGGACAGAAAAGGGGAGTTTGCACTCATACCAGTGGGGGTGGGCATAATGTTCTGGCCCATGGGTCTTGTTACCCCAAACCAACCTTTTATTCCCAACAGCAATCCTGTGTCCAGGTACCCCTTCCCTAGCACTATACTTAAAAATAAAGCTGTGTTATGTTCTTTGCAACTCCTGTGTTGGGAGCACATTATTAGTGATAGCCATTAAGTATATGTATTTTCCTGTACTGGCAGATAACAAGGTATTTAGTGTGTGGGGTGACTGGAAGGGGAGGTGGGTAGGTATAGCATCCCAGGAGGTTATTCTATTTGAACACCTGGCCCACTGTTATCTTACTCTGGGTGGAGACACTGCGCTATTTTATTTCTATTCTGGGAAAGAACCCCCAAATACCATCGAAACAGAACCCAGGCTCCTTAACCTATGCGGTAGTCAACAGGCAGGGGTAGTAGCCCACTGACACATGGCACCTGGGCTACAAAAATGGTAACACAGAGGTTAAACACAGTAAGAGGTGGTATCTGTGAAATTGGGGGGTATTCAGATATGGGTGGAACAGATACCTGGGCCTGGTAAACAATTAAAAGGGGAGGGGGGAGAGGAGGCGAGAAGAGCCACTCAGGCTCTCACATTCCACATTACACTAGATCCTTGTCCATGATGGCTGCCTAGAGAGTTTGTTTTGTGTTTCTGTCTGTGTCTGTAGGTTGGATTTTGGGGCTTTTTTAATGTTTCATACCTAGATTTACCATATCACTTTTGACCACATAATCAGTGAATGTCTACTGAATCATCAATTTGAACAATTCATTACTGGGTATACGTACTTTCTTCAAAACTGACTTTTAAAAATCTGCTGCAACCAAGAGATCTCTGTGAGTTTTTACAGCCTTTTCAGCCATTCAACAGACAGATTTGTGTTACCTGATTTATTGATTTACAACTATGTACAGTTCCCAAGGATCTACACATTCAACTCTGCTACTTCCTGGAGCTAATTGCTGTCCACTGTTCTCTGACATGGTGTACATGGCTGCTGAGATGTTTTCCAGTAACCTGATTCCTGCTTGTTGACAACTGTTTACTTTGTATCTTCCTGCTTTGCCTTCTGGTCCAGGCTGTGGGCCCTGTTTTGTCTTGTAGCACTAATGAAGTTTGTAGGGAGTGCTTAGATTCTCTGGAGTACATTTTATTTGCAATTTGTGGATTTTCAGAGATTCCAAATCAGAGTCAGATTCTGATCCAGTTCTGGTTAAGGTATCAGATCGGAATCAGAGACAGAATTAAAACATCCATTTGTGCAATATGCATTTCGTCACACCTACAAAACAAAAAATCCACCCACCCCAGTAGAACTAGTGCATGGCTGTCTGCCGGCAAACACAATAGTGGCCTACATCCTACCACCATTATTCTACTAGTCTCCATCTTGGCCTGCTACACCTTCCCCTGTCCTTTTGTGACTGCCTCTTCCCACTCTATTCTGTCCCTCCCACCCTCCCTCCTTCCTTAAATTTGAGGCAGTTGGTACTGGTCCTCTGTCCGCTCCTGAGTCCTTCTGACTCTGCCTGACCCCCATGACCAATTATCCCTCTCCTGTGGCCTGGTTGGTGGTGGGCTTCATTCTCCAGACTGCCACTGACACAACATCATGGCAGGAGTTCTTCTAAAAGTTTTTTCACTCCAGGGCAAGGCCCTCCATCATGGCACTTGTCAGTGAGCATGCCCCACCATCGCTGTCATCACAGCCAGCACTATTCCAGGTCCACCATTTGACTTGACTTGAGCAGTATAAACCAGATCGGTCCAACGATTACCTCCCTATCCTGACCAACTACTTTTACCAGCACCATTGCATTAGACCAGCTCTCCTCATGTCTGCTGGGAAAATTCAGGGTGGCCTACACACACCCAACCCTGGGTAACCCAGTGGACACCTTGTTCTGTTTTCAGTGTCTACAGCAAAAAAAACAGGGTTTCAGCACTTTTCCAGTAGACTCTGTGACAGTGGACTGGCCTTTGGTTTAAAAGGGTTTGGCAATTTGCAGGCACTGCTCACAGTGTAAAGTTCAAATAAATGTAACTTTGGCTGGGGCTGCACTATGGAATGTTGGAGGCTTGAGGAGAGACTGTTAGCATGCATAGCCACATGTACAGGACTTTGGGGTATACCTGGTGATGATGGTGGTGAAGAAAATGATCTCCCTGTGATTGCGAGTGAGACTCAAAGGACATTTCTTAATGGACTAGTGGGGGTCACTGGTGGCAGAGTGGACCCGCACCACAAGGGAGGAGATAGTTGAGGACCAGACTGATCTCACAACACAGCACTGAAAGTAAGGGAATTGGGGAGTCAGTTTCAAGGTGGCATGATATTTTACCAGATGGGGGAGGTTCTACTTCACTAGAGTTACCAATGTCAGATGAGGAATCGGAACTGGATTCCGATTCTGCATCTGAGCCATTTTTGGAATAGATATTTTTTGCCTCTAATACCAAAAGTTGAAATTCCGAAAAAAAAAAAAAAAGGCTGAAATCCAAAGTACTGTATCTGATAACCATCAAACTGATTCTGATAAATCATAGAAGTTAGTGCATGTTGAACTTCACTTGGTGACTGAGCTCAGGACTGGGGATTACAGCAGCATGTTGGAAAGCACTGGTGTCCTATTCAGTCAGATCTGCTAGACCTCTACTTGAACTAGGACACTGATTGGATCTTTTACTTGCCTTAGAGACTTCAGCCTGCTAACAAACTTCTCTGCTTGTCTCTAAGTGTAGGATCAGTGTGCCCTGTAATAATCACGCAGACACCAAAGTGGAGTGAGCCGCTAGGTTTACTGTACTGTACTGTATAACACTTAGAACAAACTGCAGAAAGTGCGGGCTACAGCCTGCCAGATAAGGATATATATATATATATATATATAGGCTTGCGCATACGCATTAGCAAGGCATACGCAAATCACGTATACTAATTAACTTCCTTACATCTCCCTTCTCAACTAAACTCCCCCCCCAAACATAAAATGTTTAAAGTTCTATGTAGCTCAAAGATTTTGTGATTCTACATAGTCATGATGCCAGGCAGGCCTTTGGCTCTCCCTTCAATTGACATTGCTAATTCTCAGACTGGAGCTGGTGCCAGACAATTGGTCCCGACTGCTCAGGGGCAGGCCCGACTCCACAGGCTCGCTTTGTAACTGCCCTGGCATCATTTGTGGAAGGACCTCCATTGCAGGCACCTATGGGATCCCATCGTCCTCCATCATGTCATCCAGCTCTCTTCTCTCTTCTTCTCCTCAGATGTGCGAGTTTTATGGGCCACAGGAGTGGTGCAGCTCAGTGGTTAACAAAAGGTCCCTCCTGTTTCTTCAATACAATGTCCCATTTGCTTCGACCACATGGGAGCGTGGCTCTTCAGCATTCCATTCCACAATTGCAGGGGTCCAGGTATTCTCAGGTGTCCACAAGTAAACAGGCTGTCCTGGCTGTAAGGCTGGGAGTGGTCGGGTGTGCAAATTGTGATAAGATTTTTGTTTTTCTTGAGTCCCTCTCAATGTAGCTCTCACATCAACTTCTGGCACTTTTGGTTTAAGTAGCTCAGATCTGGTAGGCATTAAAGTTCTGGCTCTGTGGCCCATAAGCAGCTGTGCTGGTGATCCGAGCCCCTCCAGTGGGGTATTTCTCAATTCCAAGAGTGCTAAGTAAGGGTCTTGATGGTCCACTTGTGCTTTCTTTAACAGTCTCTTTATTGTTTGAATGGTTTGTTCTATTATACCATTGCTCTGGGGGTATCTTGGTGAAGACGTTACATGTCTAAACTCATACTTTTGTTGAAAGTCGCTGAATTCAGTGCAGGAAAATTGCAGACTGTAATCTGTTACAAGTATTTCTGGGATACCATGTGTTGCACATTGTGATTTAATATAGTTAATCACCGTTTCGCTTGTTGTATTTTGCAACTTGGATATCGCAATCTATTTGGAGTAGTAATCAACCATTGCCAGATAATTTTCTCTTTCAGATTCAAATAGGTCAGCCCCAACCTTTTGCCAAAGTCTCTCTGGTATCTCATGTGGCTGCAGGGGCTCCCTAGATTGTGCTTTCCTGAACTGGTTGTAAATGTCACACTGGGCCACCATGTCACTAATCTGTCTGTTCATCCCTGGCCAGAATAAAAGATCTCTGGCCCTGCGCTTGCATTTTTCAGTGCCCAAGTGGCTGCTGTGTAATCTGGTTAACATGTCTCGTCTCAGTGATGTGGGACTATCAGTCTCTTCCCCCTTCAGCAAAAGTCCATTATCTGTCGAGATTTCATCTCTGAACTGCCAGTACTGCCTCCTTCCACTCAAATCTAAATCACCTAATAAAGTTCTGGAAAACAATCAAATCCCTCTTCTCCCCCACCCTGCCCAGCCCTCAATATGACAGGATCCATCATCACAGAACCTGGCAAAGTGGCCTCAGTTTTAATACCTTTTCACTAGCTGCGATCCTCACTAATGTCCTCTATCTCACCACCCAGTGAGTCCACCCCCTCCCATCTCTCCCACCTCCCCATCCTCCTACTTCTCCTTTTGCATGGTTACCCCATCCGAAATTCTAAAAGCCCTGTGGGCACTCAATCCTTCCAAAGGCAAATGTCCCACAGGAATAGACTCCAAAATGCTTCACCTATCTACCCCGGCTATTGCCACCCCTCTAGCCACTCTCTTCAATCTCTCCTTCTCGTTTGCAGAAATCCCATCTGACTGGAAACATGCCATGATCATCCCCCTCCATAAAGAAGGCAACCTCTCCTCCCCGGGCAACTACCGTCCTATCTCCCTTCTCCCCATATTGGCTAAATTACAGGAACACCTTGTTCTCTCCCAACTCTCCTCTTGGCTCAACTCCACTTCCTTCTTCTCACCCTACCAGTCTGGATTTAGGAAGTCCCTCTCCGCCATCACCTCACTACTAAGGCTCACTGATGCCATCCTCACAGGCATGGATAAGGGGCACACTACCTCAGTGATTTTTGTTGGCCTAACAAAGGCCTTCGACACTGTCTCCCACACCTTCCTATTATCCAAACTCTCCCATGCCGGACTCTTTGGAGCTGCCACCAGCTGGTTCCACTCTTACCTGGCTGGCAGGTCCCAATTGGTAAGAATTGGCCCTGATACTTCTGTACCCCTCCCTGTCACTGCAGGGGTTCCACAAGGCTCGGTCCTCAGTCCAATACTGTTCTCCATTTTCCTGAACGACCTGCCATCAGCCTGCCCACATACATCCATTCACATGTACGCTGATGACACTGTACTGTATGCATCAGGTCCCTCCCCCACAGAAGCAGCCTCCAGGCTCCAACAGAATTTCAATGCTATGCAGCTATGGTTCCGTTCAAACTAACTTTTTTAAATCCAAGGAAAACGGTCTCCCTAACTTTCGGCATGAGGCAGAGACTCTCCCGACTCTCCCCCACCCCCACCCCACTTTCCACACCATTGATGGGACTCACTTGGAGGCTTGCACCTCCTTCAGCTACCTCAGGGTCTGGCTCGATCAGCATCTCGAATTTTCCTCGCATATTGATACGATCCATAAAAAACTGCATCCCAAACTGGGTGCCTTATATCAAAACAGGGTCTGTATCCCTCTGTCAATCTGCAAGGCAATTGTACAGAAAATGATCCTCCCCATGTTTGACTATGGGGATGTAGGCTACAGTGCCTCTCCTAAATCCACCCTAGTTAGACTAGACCTACTCTTTCATTCTTTCTGTCGCTTTGCCCTGGACTGCCCTCCCACGACCCACCACTGTGCCCTCTATAGGTCCCTAGACCTTCCATCATTCCAGGATTGCAGACAGGTCCATTGCGCCAGGACCACAGTGAAATACTGGACGCACTCCCTTCCCCACTACCTCAAGTTGGCCCTCTCAGCTCAACCCCAACTTGAGTACTCACTCAGGAATACTGATGCCTGGCTTCTCCATGTCCCACATATGATCACAACCAAAGGCCAAGCTGCCTTCAATTACCGCTTGCCTAAAATATGGAATGCCTTGCCAGCAGCCCTTAGGCACACTGACACCACTCCACAACTCAGCTCACTCCTCAAGTCTCATTTCTCCTCCACATGCACCTGCCTTTAATACCTCGGAGGGGCCTGTGCCCCCCCAAAAAAACTTAATTCGTACCTCCTGCTAGGTGATCGCAATCCACTGTCAAGCTGGTATTCGAATTGTGATAGCCCTCTATGCTACCATCAACTCCCTGCACTATGTTTGGCCTGGCAATTGTATTCTCTGTTTTACTATGTATAGCAAATGGTTTAATCCCGGTTCATGGGTTATGCTGTTTTTCCCATGTTTGTTGCTCTTTCTTCTGTAACCACTTCAGTTTTTATCTTTATTTCAATAGATATTTATTGTATATTCCCCACTCCCCCACCCCCAGAATGCACCTGGAATCGAGCGGTACTCCGCTCAGTATGCCTTCCTGGTGAAACTTTTAAATAAATAAATAAATAAATAAATAAATCTCAGGGTGCATTGATGTTTTCTCCTGGGTCCACCCATTCAAAACTGTGTCTTTCAACTTGACCAATGCTGAATCTTTGTCAGTCTCTTGCTGAAACAATTTCAGTTTTTCATCACTGATAGGTATGTAGTCCACCGTGTGAACTTCATATTTGTCTAGTTCAGTTTCTGGCACAGAATTTTCTCTCACAGCCCTACTCAGGGCATCTACTATACGAAGTTCTTTACCCACTTTATACTGTACTCATAAATCATACCTTTGCAGCTTTAGCATCATGCGTTGAATTCTTGGTGGGGCTATGGTCAGTGGTTTTTTGAAAAGTCTTTCTAGGGCCTTGTGGTCTGATTCAACCTGGACCCTTGGTCTGCCATAGATATGCTGGTGGAATTTTGAACAGCCAAACACAATAGCTGGCGTTTCCTTTTCAATTTGTGCATAAGTTCTCTCAGCTTTATTACGCGATCTGGAAGCAAAAGCAATAGGCTTGCCTTCTTGCAGCAGACATGCACCCAGCCCTTCTGAAGACGCATCAACAGATAAGTCAACAGGTTTCCTTAGATCATAGTAGGCCAACACTGGGGGGGTTTGTGACAACTGTTTTCAGGTCTTGAAAGTCCTCTTGGTGGTACTCCTCCCAGTGCCATGCTGTTTCTTTCTCTAGTAGCTCTCTCAATGGCTTATTTACAGTTGGTAGGTTTGGAATTAAGTTTGCCAGGTAGTTTATCATGCCCATAAATCTTTGTAAGTCAGTCTTACTTTGGGGAACAGGCATCTGGGTTATTGCTTTTATCTTCTCGGGGTCTGCCAACAGCCCGTTGTTACTTAACTTGTGTCAGATATATTGGACAGCTGACATTTTGATTTTCGATTTTTTTAGGTTTAAAGACAAATGCTTATCTCTGGCTTTTTGTAGAACATGCTGTAACCTCTCATTGTGCTCTTGTACATTAGCTCCCCATATTAGGATGTTATCCATGATGACCTCTGTGCCCTTGAGCCCTTCAAAAATGTGTGAAATTTTCTTTTGGAAGACTTCTGGTGCTGAGCAAATCACAAAGGGGAGATGCTTGAACTTGTACCTCCCAAAAGGTGTGTTAAAAGTCACTAGATCAGAGCTAGGCCCATCCAGTTTAATCTGCCAGAAGCCATGCCCAGCATCTAACTCTGTGAATACTTTGGCCCCTGCTAGCTTGGCTACAACCTCTTCAACTGTTTTCATCGGGTGATGTTCCATTTTAATTGCTCTGTTAAGATCTCTTGGACCTATTCAAATTCATACTTTGTTTTTTCTATAACCACCATCGAGTTGACCCAGCTCGTGGGTTTCTCCACCTTCTCAATAACTCCCAATCTTTCCATATTCTCTAGCTCAATTTTCACTTTGTCTTGTAATGCGAAAGGTGTTTTCCTATGGGGGTGGATCACAGGGCTAACTGTCTTATCTATTTTAATGTGGTATTCACTCTCTAAGCATCCCAATTCCTCATATACATCAGCAAATTCAGCCAGTATTCCTTCTGTGGTTTCCCCTGCACTTCCACTTGCAGCATCTACTGAAAATAGTTTCTTTATAAACTTCATTTCCAAACAAGTAGATAGGCCCAATACTGTGGTCACATTTGCATTAGCCACTTGAAATAGCAACAGGTAGTACTTTTGCTTAAAACTTGTTAGCAACATCACTTTGCCTTTCACATCACGTTTATGCCCAGAATAGGAAACTAATTTAGCTGATGACCTTGAACAGCTTCTCCAGACAATGTCTTATACATCTGAAAAGACATCACATTACACTGTGCTCCAGTGTCTAATTTGAACGTCACCATTTTCCCATGTGTGCTCAGATTTACTTTCCAATCAATCTCGGGTTTATAGGTAGTCACAGTCTCAATATTAAAAGTACTTTCATTTTCCTGGGCATCTTCTCTAACAACATGGATCTCATTGTGTTGACCCGCACGACATACTCTAGCAAAGTGATTTTTTCTGTGGCACAATTTACAATACTGTTCATATGTTGGGTATTTGTTTATCCCATGCTCACGACCACACTTTTCACATTTGACTTTATTCGCTCGAGGTACAAAACTCCCTTTGCTCACATTGGCACTTGCTTTTACTCCTTCCTGCACAACTGCTACTTGCACTGAGCTTTAATCCTGAGCATTTCAATGTAAGTGTTTAATCTGCATTTCACTCAGTTCAGCAGCCCTGCATATATCTATGGCATCATCTAATGTTAAATCCGCTTTTCTCAACAGTCTGCGTCTCACATGCTCACTCTGTATGCAGCATACAATTCTATCTCTAATTAATGATTCAGCTAAATCTCCAAATTCACAAGATTTAGCCTTTAGCCTCAGTTCAGTTACATATGAATCAATGGACTCGCCCATATTCTGGCTCCTAGTATTAAACAAATGTTTCTCATAAGTCATATTCTTTCTTGGGTTGCAATACCTCTCAAATTGTCCCATAATTTTATTCAGTTGCTCTTTGTCTTCCTCTTTTTCCCAAACGAAAGTATTGAATACCTCCAATGCATCAGGGCCAGCCTAGGTTTTCTGGGATTTTTCAGCGAGACCACTGGCAACTGAGAAAATTTCAAATTGCCGTTTAAATCTTCTCTAGTTTTCAGCAACATTTACATGTAGACTGAGAGCATTGGGAGGCTGCAGGTGGTCCATTCTGACACCATGTAATAATCACTCAGACACCAATATGGGGTGAGCTGGTAGGTTTCCTATACTGTATAACACTTAGAACAAACTGAAGAAAGTGCGGGCTACTGCCCTCCATGTAAGGTTTTATATATATATAGGCTAGCGCATGCGCATTAGCAAGGCATATGCAAATCACATATGCTAATTACCTTCCTTACATGCCCCACTTAGACCTCTGTTCAGCCTTTAGTACTGTGGTAAGACATTGACCTGCAGGACAGATGCCTCCCAGGACCATAGACTGCAGGCACCCCCGTGTCTGTCTCCAAAACCCTACAAGCATGCCCCTGTATAACTCTAGTGCTCTGATTTGAAGGTCATCACTCAGCAGTCACTGACCTGCAGGTCTCTCCCACCCCTACTGGGCCATAAACAACTTCTTCCACTACAAGGACTCATGCTATCTCTTTCTCCATCCAGCCTTCAACCAAGATCTCTTATTTCCCTTCTTTATGTTTTGCTGTAAAATGTTTCCAGCTTACTGAATCATCTGTATTTGTGTACTGGTATCACCTACTCAGATTAGTATTCATTAATCTCATTCCTTGTATAATGTTACCGCTGCATTGCATCTGTCTAGTTAGCCCTTCCTAGTCCTGTTCTTACCTGGCTCAGTTTTGTCTGCTTAGTTTAATTGTATTTTCCCTTATTCTCTTATAGCTTAGTTAGCCCCTCTGGTTTCTTAATTGAATGTTTTGTTACGTAACTCTGATGAATTAATTAGCTGGTGCTGACTACTATTACTTGTTTGTACTGGCTGAATGTGCAGTCACATCTGCTCTATTAATTCATTTTGTGGGTAGCAAATCTTGCTCCTGGCATTCACATTTAAATAAATATTACTTGTGCTGACTGCTAAACTCCTGTGACTAGTGCTCCCCTACCACCTCTGTCACCTAGTTGCTATAATTTGTTTCATCCACTAGTCTTCACCATCTTTTACTAACTATGCTTCACTCCCCCTTTCCTTTCATTATGCCCCTTCTGTCCCTTCTATGCCTTCTTTTTAATTTTTTAATTCTTTTTATCTTTGCATTGCAGGTGGGGATATTTCCCGACTCAGTGCCCCCACGCCCATCACCGGCATTCCCCAAAAGCTGCTCCAGAACTAAGGCCTGTAGCTTACCCCCTGTGTCAGGGCCCCGTAGGGGAGACTGAGAGCCACCATGTTTCGGTCCCAGGGCTGGCTGTGGCCTCATTTGGTGTGGGGTCAGAGGCCATCACACTATACTGCTGCACAGGGTTTTTCCCTTGTGTCAGTCCCCCAAGATGTGGACATACAATGACATCAGTATGGCATACTTGCTCCCATGCATACCACCCAGACATCTGCCACTGCCTGCCCCTCTGTGACGTGGTCCCAGCTTGGTATACACCCGGTCTCCGGCTGATGTCACCTAAGTGCTAGGTGCCACCAACTCTCCCCACCCAGAGATGGAGAGCAGTCCCTAAGATGCTCATCCAACCTCCCCTGGCTGGCCCGCTGATGCTACGGGCTCAGTCACAAACCCAGGTCATCAGCATTATGAGCAGTAGCTCTATTGCTGCACCGGTGGGCTGGCTTTCTACTCCTTCTTTTCCATCACTCTTTCCATTCCCTCTGTCTTACTCTCCATTTTCCCTCTTTATCCTTTCTCCTGCCTCTCCCCACCTTTTGTCTTTCCTCCTTTTTATGTTGGTGCACATGTGCAGCCAACATCTTGCAGCAGTGGGGATTTGGAGGCACGCCGCTGTTGGGCGAATGCAGGGCATGCAGCAGTAGGTACATCCCTCATTCCCCAATCAGCCTGCATGCCGGCGCCACACCATGCATAGTAATGTGGTGAGCACATCTGAGGAAAGGTCCGCTGCAATCTGAGCAAAGCTCATCAGATGCAGCGGGCCCTTCCTACATGTTCAGCCACACTGTATTCATGGTGGGCAGCCGGCTGGCCACCCAACTGCTTGCTTCAGGGGTGCCCAAGCCCCTGCTGGCTTCCAGTTGCTGCAAAGTATGTGCCGAAGGGGGAGCCCACTCCCCATCAGCATAAAGCATTCCCCCATTTCTTATATGCTGAGGGAGCTGCCCAATCCCCCTCGGCTCTTGTCCCTCCCCACTTTCCTTGTGCCGATGGGGGTGCCCAATCCCCGTCGGCATAAATTGACCCCCCTTTTCTTGTGTGCCGACGAGGGTGCCCAATCCCCCATCGGCTGCCCCCCCAAACAGTTAGGTGGCACGCTGGGAGCCTACCCCAGGGTGCCAAATCCCCTGTAAAAAGAAAAAAACTGTCCAGCGATGTTGTTTTGTTTTTTACACCCTGTAACTCAAAAACGGTCAGTCGCAGTCTCCCTACCCACCACTCGCACACACCCACTGTGCACCCTGCCTCCCCACACCCCCCTCACCCCATACTTACCTCTGGAGCTCGGCGCAATGATCTTCTGTGGACCAGGAACACGTCTGCACTCTTCAAAGCCGATCGCGAACTGAGGAAATGCTGGTAAGCTGTATAATGGAATAAATAGGGTTTTTCAACTTTGCCGCATATCTCAGGCATTTTTTTGATTTTTGCACCAAATTTTCAACATGGGGCTTTTGGGACCCCTCCTCATGAATTCCTGCACTGTCATGGCGTTATTTGGTCCCCAAAGGTGATTTTGCAGTCACTGCGTGGAATCACCTTTCAGGAGCGAGGAATGAAACAACAGTGCCAGTGTTCATGAGGGGGTCTCTCAAAAAGCCTATGTTGCAAATTTGGTGGCCAAAATCCAAAAATTGACGGTTTTATGAGCATGCTTGCGCAGCTGCTTCGAACACTCATAACTTAGCGCATTTGCAATATTTTTACACCACATGTTCTGTACTGACATTTTTCCACACCTACCTGTGAACCGTACAGCTGTCATTTTTCACATCCTGCCCGAAATGTGTTTTCGCACTTCTGGCGCAGAATAGCGCAGTAGATGTGGGAAATCAGTGTTTGGGACACGTTACAAAAATGACAGTTACACTGTTCATGAGCAGAGGTCCTAAAATGCCTATGCTGAAAATTTGGTGACAATACTCCACAACATGACGGTGTTACAAGTGCACATTGTGCAGTTTGCACGCACGCTCGTAAGTTCATGAATTTATAATATTTTCACTCCAGATTTTCAACTTTGCCATTGCTCTGCACCTCCTTATGAACAGTACAGCTGTCATTCTTTTTTCCTGACTAAAATGTGTTTTTGCAGTTCCGGCGCAGAATAGCGCAGTTGCTTTGGAACATCCGTGTTTGAGACACATTATGAAAATGACAGTGACACTGTTCATTAACAGGGGTCCTAAAATGCCTATGTTGAAAATTTGGGTCCGGAAGTCCATAAAATGAGTGTTTTATGAGCATGCATTGCACAGTTTGCACGCACGCCGCGGCTCCTCGTAATATTTTCACTCACATGTTCAAAATTGGCATTTTTCCACACCTCCTTATGAACAGTGCAGCTGCCATTTTACATATCCTGCCTGAAATATGTTTTTGCACGTCCAGCACAGAATTGCACGGTTGCTGTGCAAAATCAGTTTCCGGGGCAGTTTGATTGCCACTCCAAATTTTCAACATTGCCATTTTTTATGCCTCCTCATGAACAATACAGTTGCCATTCTCCACATCCTGCCCAAAACTGTGTTTTTGTCCATCTACCACCAAATGCCACAGCCGCTGTGCAAAACCATCTTTCAGCTAACAAAATGGTTGTGCCGCTTTTCATGAGGTGGCCTGACAAGCAGCCCATGTTGAACATGTAGAGTGAAAATACCATTACATGCCTACGGTGTTAGGGTTTCCAACTGTAGCACCCCACCCGCTACGGACTACCAGGAGTCAGGACAGTGACTTGGGATCATCAGATGTAATGCTCACGCCATTCCACCCCCCATGCCCACCCTGCAGCCACTGACAGGCATTGTCGTGTGTTTTGCACTGTTTGGCCACAGACCTTACCCCACGCTCCTAAACTGCACCCATGTCAGCATATTTCCTTATGGAATGGGGTAAGTATAATGCCCAAAGACCCTAAAGCACACCATGACACCTGTCAGTGTCTACAGGGTAGAGTGAGGTACAATGGCATGAGCATTATAGCTGATGACTCAAAGGCACACCCCAATGCCTGTTGCTCTCTACAGGGTGGGGATGGGGTTGGCGTCACTTCAATACTTCACTGCCATTCCTATTATGCGCTTCTACCTCCGCCACTGCCAGTGCCAATGCCAGCGCAACAACATTCGGCATTGACAAATGCTTGTTCTTATTCACCCTGGTTTCCTCTCCTACATCATCTTAGTCTTGATGCTGTCCTGCATTCTTTAGCTCTAAATCCACTGTTTTCGGGAGTCCCAGTTTGTAGACATAGGTCAAACACCCTTATGCTTCTTATAAACCTTCTGCTTCTGCTGTCCAGTGATGTGACGCTAAACCCTTGTCCCCTTTCTTTTTCATCTGCCATCCTTCCCAAAGGACTGACTGTTTTTCACAGAAACATCAAGAGTCTACTTCCAAGGTTTGGCCAGCTATAGCTGTGAGCTATGCACTACAGCCTTGATGCACTGATCATTATTGGAAACCTGCCTCTCTGCCTGAACCAGTGATGCAGACATTTGACTCTCTGGTAACATAGTTCACAGATAGGATTCGTGGGAAGTGAGGTGGTGGAGTTCTTCTGTACATACATCACAGCCTTAACTGTGACGCTGTGTATTATTCTGTTGTTCACACTTCTTATGAGCTCCTGCTGTGCAGGCTCTCTTTCCTCTGCTCATGTCTAGTTTCATAGATGGCATTTACTCTTACCCTAAAGCCAAACATGACACCTGTCCTGCCACCTTCTCATCTGTTTCCTCCCTTTCAGCTTTTGGTGTCCTCTTAGTCATTGATGATCTAAATATAATTTGGTTCTCCACCCTGGCAAAAATACCATTCGCTAAAATTGAGTCCCTCAGTTTCACGCAGCTCATTAACAAGCCAATTCATCTCAACCCCAACTCCACAAATCATTCCCTCACTGACAGTATTATTACTGCTGTCACGCTACTGGTTGCTATCAGTGACTATCACAAGTTCTACTGCTTCAGTAATCTCCACTGCATTACAGCAGCAGTGCAACGAGAAATATGTTTCCAAAAAAGTTAGTTTCAGCTATGATTAAGAAAAATATTGGCATACCTGTCAAATGTACTAGTTTATGTACTTCCTGTACTGTACACCCTTGGTCTTCTTTTATTATTCCGATCCTAACCCTTGCCAATCTACAATGCTATCTCAGTGCAAAATGTGGTAGCCATCTTTGTTTCTTGAGAAAAAATTACATTAAAACATTTATAATATACTCAAATTCTGGTGGAATTAGAAAATGTACCACCAAATAAAAATGCCTGGAATATTTTATAGGGAAAAAAGGTAAGGTAAAATCTTTTGCCCAGTTTCATTGCACTGCTGCTTTAAAGTTCCACCAATCTTTATCTGATCTTGATTGCTCACGTCTGAAACCTTCAGTCATTGCTTGATGATCTTCAGCTACTGACTGGCAAGTACTCATGTTATCCACCAGTATAGAGTTTGCTCTAATCTCTTTCATGTACAAATTCATTGCAACATGTGACCAACATGCCTCTCTCAGGAGAGCTTGTGTCCAGGGTTCCAGAAAGTTAGTGTGCGATCCATGGAGCAACGGGGTTGGTGTACGTTCAAAAGAGACGGCCAGTGTCTGAACAAACTGGAATCCACAAAGAGAGTGGCACTCAGGATCTACCTGCAAAAATTCAATTTATTTAGTGCACATTGCAGATAGATGCAGATCCAACACAGCAAGCAAACGACAAGCAGCGTTACCCCAGTACTTTGACTCTAAGATGAGTCTTCTTCAGGGGGTGTGACTTAAGGGAAGGGACCCCATTTAAATACTCATAATATTTTAATATTAATGAGATATAGACAGACATTCACCAATTACAACTAGAAACAAATATTAACAAAAACAAGTGATCTTTTTACAAATTCTCACAGGTTTTCAAATGCCTCCTAACAACACTTCAATTAGAAGAATTTTAAACTTATACTTCTTAAGACAAATGTCAAAAAATGACAAAGCAGCCATTTAATAGTGCTCAGTCAAACTTCAAAAATGAGGCAATGAAAAAAATTGGAAGGGTTGAAAAATTTGAGGAATTTGACCTGGTTCCCCAAACCCATTTATGCTAGGCATCACAAATGGGGACCCCACTGCAAACAAGTGTTGCAGATCCAGTGTAGTGTGACCATCGTGGCATCTGGCTAAAAGGTCAAGCAAACTAATGGTGTGTCCTATAAGAGGGCACGAGAGAAACAAAATCAATACAATAAACTACACTACAATACAACCATCCTAAATGGATGGAGGCACTAAGCAGTCAAGGAATTGTGGAAACAAAAGATGCAGTTACTAGTCAAATAGTAAGTTTTCACTTCTTAGTAATAAGCCCTTTCGGTTTAACACTCTGAAGTCTATAGATCCATTTACATTCTTTTTGTAACAAGAGATTAGACCTATCTCCGCCCATTATTAAAGGTGGTGTCCATTCTAGGCCCATAAACTACAGATCATCTACATGTGATAAATGTTGTAGGGCAAAGTGGGCCCCTACTGGTGTGTTCACATTACCATTTATCATGGAGCGAACATGTTCTTGTATTCTCTGCTTAAGTGGGCGGATTGTTTTGCCCACATAGAGAAGGCCACAGCTACACCAAAGTGTGTACACCACATGAGAAGTGTCACATGTGATTAGTTGTTCCACATTTACCCTGACATCAGATAACTTGGGATGTTGGAAATATTTTGCCAGTACAGCATGTTTGCAGATGTTACATCAATTACATCTGTAAAAGCCTGTTGGCCTAGTAGGATGCCATGTTCTGTTTCTTTCTGGTTCCACTTTTATTCTACTGTGTACCAGTTTATCCTTCGGGCTATTAGCCTTACAGAATGTTACATGTGGTTTGGCTCCCACTGCCATACCCAGTCCCACATCACTTTGCAGGATGACCCAGTTTCTATGGACTATGGGTCCGATTCCAGAACAGGAGTGCTTCTGGCACACGATGCAACATGGTGCCCACCTGCGGCAGACGCACTTACGTCAGATGTAATGCGCGCCATTCTGGAAGGCCTACAACATGCTTCACATGTCCAGGAATAGCCACAGAAATAGCAGGTGTGTCCCATGGCATGATGCAATTGTGTGAGGTGATGCAGAGCTGTGACGCAAACGGGAAATATGCCACAGAGTACAGACCTGAAAGGCCGTGCAAAACACAAGAAGAAACACAAGAGAAGAAAAACACCCTGAAAGAAGAACTTCACCAGCAATGAGACAGATGTCCTGGTGGAGGAGATCAGTGCCAGGCATGCCCTTCTGTTTAGCAGGGGAGGGAATAAGGCACAGAGGAACAAGAGAAAGGCTGCCTGTGAGGAGGTGGCCAGGCATGCGAATGCTGTGAGCCACAGCAGGAGGACTGTCTGGGAGATCCAAAAACATTGAAATGATCTCAAACACCATGGAAAAGACAAGCTGGACCACAATAGAAGGAGCAGCCTGGCAACAGGAGGTGGCCCAGAGGACACACAGTCACTCACCAGCCATAAGGAGAGGGTAGTCAACGGCCTAAGTGGCAGGAGTGTGGAGACGACAGAAACCTTGATGTATTCCAGCTGAGACACACAGGAGGTAGGCATGCCATGATGGCAGTAAATGCATGCCATGTGTATGTAGACTGTGTGGGTTGGCCACACTCAAGGGATAGGTGGTAACATACTGTGGATAGCATACACAGACTGCAGGTGGACAGCAGGAAGGGCACAGTGTAACCCCCCATGCACAGCTGCCCCCCTGCCACCCCCCGCTGCAGTGCCACACCCACAGAACAGTGTTGCCCAGAAGCCAGCTGCAGCACCCAGGGGAACAATTAATGAAGCACCTCCATGTGCACATGCTGGCATGACTGGCGTGGGAGTAGATGGGGCAGTCATGAAGGGTAAATGACACAGATGGCACCACAGTTAAGTCAGGTGGTGTGGGCCATGGATGCTGGAGCATGGACAGAGCTCATCCACAACTGACCACAGTGCCTCACACAATGGCCCAACAGACAACAGTCAGGTGACACCCATACAACAACTCCAGCACACACTACAGAGGCTGCGGGACATTGTCCACACCAGCATGCACAGTGGACCATGGAGGGTCCAAACCACACATGCCAACCCTGGCAATGCATGCATAGCTGGAACAGGCAGGTGTGCAATGACACAATGGTGTGGGCTACACAGGGTAATGATGCCCCACAGTGCCTGTCGCACTTGAGATAGGAAAGAGCATGTGAGGGGTGGGGCACATGAAAGTGCCAGCTGCTGTAAAGGAAGCAAAGTGGGTGCAGGTCCTATACACCCGTGCATGCCATGGTGGCTGTGAACATGATGTAGGCAATGGCACAGGTGTGCTGTGTCACCACCACAGTGGCACAGTAAGACTGCCGCACAACAGTGTCACTGTGCTGCTGTGCAGAATGCGTCATGCAGAGTACCATATCCCGACCACAAACACCCACAGTGCTGTGGGTAGCACATAGATACAGCACCCGCATGCCACTGTAAGGCAGGTTGATAGACACTGTGTGGGTGGACGAGACAGCTGAACTGAAAAGGGAACAATACAGGATGGGTAGGTGGATGCCATAGACCAACAGCCCGTGGCACACAGTTCAGCATGATATTCTGGCTGAATGGTGTGGCCTGGATGTGTAGCACCATGACACAGTGACACACAGAATGCATGTGATGTGCATGGGCATGTGGATGGTGGTACCATGGACATGTATGTCGCATGTGAGGCACATGGTTGTAGCACAGGGTGTGGGGTGATCAGTCGCGCAACACCTGGCCAACGTGTGTCTAACAACCCTGACAGTCCATGAGTACCATGTGATGGTTTGGTGGTGTGGACCAGTGACCACTAGCACACAGTCTGGAGGCAACCATACCAGCATTGTGTGTGGACATGGAGATCAGCATTGGGACAGCTTGACGGTGGTGTGCAAGGGGTGTGAGGGACACCCAGCAGAGGCAGGAACCGGTGACCGGAGGGGAGGTATTACATATCATGACTCCCGAGATGGTGCCAGGCACACGCCAACCCTGATGCACACTGCCAAATGACACAACTGTCCCCCATGCATGGCACATGTGCACTGTAACAACACACAACCCAGTGGGGCTGACCATGTGCACATGTCACCTGCAGGGTGACTGCAGATGGACTGCCACTACACAACACAACCGCCATGCCGGATACATGCAGTGGAACTGCATGTGTGTACCACATATGCACCCCCGACACAACAGCTGGCAACAGCCGTACAATGCCTGACAACACCAGCAGCAGGGCAGAAGGTCCAATGCAGCATGGCGCAGACATGACACATGTGCAATGGACACAGGTGCCATGATATGCAGCAGCAATGCCATGGACATGCCATGTGTCCCTGTAGACAGTACTGTAACAATGCAGATATGCTGCCAAAGGTGATGCATGCAACTGATGACAAAGCCTCTGTCTTCCAGGTACAGGCCACAGCCAGGAGCCAGGCCCATCTGGAGAACGGATTAGGTGACGTGACATGGATTAGGAGAGTGACACCGGGTCGGATGACACCACCAGCAGCTCCGAAGACAATGACTCACCACAGTCCGATGCCCACACAACAGATGATGACAGCCCAATGGAGGAGGTGGTGGAGGAGGAGGAGGAAGAGGAGGAGGAGGAAGTGGCAGAAGAAGCAGGCTATGCCGACTCAGATCCAGCAACTGCAGTACCAAGAAACACTGTTGAGATGTTGCACGTTGGCCGGGACACACATGAGGATGCCAATAGTACAATTGATGTTGACAGTGTTCAGGACAATATCATGGATGAATTGTCCCCCAAGACAGTACCAGATGTGGAGGAAGGGCCATGCAGGGAGTGCCCGGCCGACACTGAAACCTCAATGCAGATGGATGATGTTGACAACCTATGCCACAGTATGCTTGCATCAGAGGTTGAGGTGGGCAGGGAACTGACAGCCATAAGAACAGCATTACAGGGCATACATAGGTCAACAGTCTATCACCAGACCCGTATGGAGGGGGAGGTGTCACAGTTGTCTGAGGCCATCAATACAGCCCTGCAGCTCATGGTCATCCATGATGCCAGGCACACAGCGGCCATAGAGGCCCTCACAGCCACATCACAGCAGCAGACAGCAATATTAGCTGCACTGACAACACTGCTGAACCGTAATAGTGGGAGGCAGAACATCGGGGTACAGGTGGACATGACAGGTGGTGGGGGGCACATTGGGGGATGAACACTGGAATCCCATGTGGTAGCACCATGGAGGGTCAGTGGGAGGCAGGCAACATGTCCCATGGCCATCAGTGTACAGGGCCAATGGTACATGGTGTAGCCACGCACATGGGTGATGCGCAAAGGGCCAGTGCATGGGGGGTCACAGTCCAGCACAGCAATGTGGACATGACGCAGATGGTGCAGGCGTCACACCAGACACAGGGCACCACACATGGAATGGATGTGTACCATGCTGTGGGACATGATCTTGGCCAGCAAACAGCTGGCCAAAGCCATGCAACATGACCACAGAGACACACCTGGGAAGCAACAGGCACAGGCTCGCAGACCATGCCACATACAATGGGCAGGAACAACATGCCAGTCGCAGGTGGGAGGTCAGTGCACTACATGCCACACACCACTGGCACCAGTGCTACACAACACACCGACCTGCACAGTGTTGCACCCCATATGGTTGTGGGTGCCGGTGTCCCTGTGGGCATGGCCAATGCACAAACACGTGCCATGGTGGGCTGGGATATAACTCGGGGCATACAGGGTGGACATGCCATGAACATGGAGTTAGCAGGCAGCGCCTTCCCCATTGCACCTGCAATGTCAAGCGGATTACTGTACCAGACAGTGCCGGGTGCAGCAACATAGGACAAGATGCAGGGAACATGCAGCAGCACCGTGGGATGGAGCATGGCAGCCACAGGGCCCACACAAATGCAACTGCCATGTGGGGAGCACACAGCACCATCCACAGACAGACAGCCAGTGGAGGTCCGGGAAACAGAGGCCAGCATGTCTGCAATGGCTGTGCATGCCAACACAGCCACCCAGAATGCAACAGGAGGAACGCCTGTGTCGGTTGGTGGTGACAGTACCATGATGACAGTGATGCCCACTGGACCACGTGGAGCTGGATGACCCAGAGGTCGCAAGGGTGCATGTGATCCACACAACATTGGTGCCAGGGGGGGACCACTGGGGGGATGGAACCATGCAGGTCCCAACGGCAGGCCACATGGCAAGCAGGGGTGGACCAGGAACATCTGACTGGGAATGGTGACAGTGGGACAGGGGACCAGAACAGTGGTGGTATGGAACATGTCACACATGCTAGCACATGAATGGTCATAGGAGGGGTTGGGAGGGGACATATAGAGGGTGCACACTGGGACACAGAGGTTAGTGGCAACATCGCAGGGCAATGTGCTACACAGCACTGCTGTGGCAGCCATGTACAACACTGGATGTCAGGACAATGGAGCACATATTTGTGCGTGTGTGGGGGGGATGCATGGCCATCGTTGTGGGGCAATATTGAGGGGTGGGAATGCACATGGGTATGAGGTAAGTGAATTAAAGTCAATTTTTATTTATATGAGGTGCCCTTCCAAGGCTCAGGGCGCCTTGACAATGTACATTCCAAAAATCTTTCAACAATACACATGAAAGCAGATAAAACTCTTTACAATCATTCAGTGGGTCCATGCAAATGCTTGGTTGAATAGATATGTTTTTAAGAATTTTTTATAAAGGTGTGTGTGTGTGTGTGTGTGTGTGTGTGTGGTGCAACTGTGTGTGGTACACATGTGGAAGGTGCACACAGCCAAGTAAACCATGCAGAAGTGATGCAAGGTGTGTTGTGTCTGTGACCATGGCCTGCTGGGTATACACATAGGGTTACGACAGCACACATGCACACATAATGCAAAGCAACATGGCCTGTCCATGCATGTATCTGAAAGGGTGTATGTTGGAACAGTGGTTTGCCACTGTTCCAACAAGCATGCATGCATCCAACAAGCATGCATGTTGCCAAAGGCCCCCACACACATACAGCAAAGGGTGCAGGCAGATGGACACAGATGGGTCAGAGACATCACCAGGACACATGAGTGTACATGGCCAGAGCACACCACAGGGGACTCAGCACGCCCATGGCTGGCCCATAGTGTGTGGTGTTGTGTGCCCATGGGGTGGGGTACTGGGTATGCAGCAGGGGGTGCCCTGTACTGTCTGCTATGACAACAGTGGGTACCAAGCTGGTGGTGTGTGCGGGAACACACATGTGGGGTGGCCACACAGCAGGCCCATGCAGTTGCAAGAGATGCTGAACATGAGGGATGTATGGGGAACACTTCCACATGTGTGTGTGGCATGCCATGCCAGTCATAACAGGACATGAACCACACAACACATGTTAGACACACCTGTCCTAATACAGTCCTAGTATCACACACATATGACCCCTGTCCTATTGACAGCTGGCCACTCTGCATGCATTGTACATCTTTTGGGCACTGTGATGTGCAATGGCAGTTGTGGCTTGACAACACTGACAGTTGTATCTATGGTATTGTGCGTGGCAACCTGGCCTGTACCCCACATTGTCAGCCAACAGACGCACAGTGCAGTCAAATGTCACATAGCCCAGGGTCCAACAGTGTTGGACTCACGGAAAGTGGACACCACCATGCAATGTGTCTGCACATGCAACAGAGCCCCTAAGGTACACAGGCCTGGTACTGTGCACATGTGTGCAGGGCAGTCCCTGTGTCAGTGTCTGACTGGGGTGTGGCAGGACAGTCATCATGCTAGTGTCCAGCTGGCATTTGTCCTATGCCGCAACCCACCAGAGCTCATGGGCTGCAGTAACAATGAATGCATGACTACGCAGCCATGACACAGAATGGTGAACACACATGGGCACTTATGCTGCATGACTGTCCTGACAACCATGGAGGACTGTTCCCTGACTAGACGTATCACCTGACACCCATACGTGTGTTAGACCCAGCTGTGCTGAGCCATGTACATGGTGCCTGCCATGCTGCACCAGAGTTGTGTGTCCACAGATGCCGTTGTGATGTGCTGACACATGCATGCATGCCCTACAGCACATGTGCATGCTGGGTGGCCACAGGGATGCAACAGCCACACACCTGGCCCATCATGGCAGTAACAACACAGCTGCAACAGGACTGCCCAGGATGTACATGACACAGGGTTGTCAATGTGCCCAACCTGCTGGGGTGTACATGCAGCATGGACAGCACAGCATATGGCACACACAACTGGCCCATGAACTAACATGGCCACCTGCATTACATGCTGGGTGTCCCTGTACACCACCACCCACAACGGTATCATCATCAGTGCCACATAGGATATGACCGTAGCATAGGTAACCTGTTCACTAACCCACTGAGCATGTGTACAGTCACGTGTCACAGATGCCCCACCCCCAAAACACCCTGCTGGAATCATGAGCAGTGACATGTACACACTGCATATGGCCCACAACCCCTGGAGACACCATTACCCAGACCACGTGTCAAGGGCAATGGCCCATCATGCATGCATGCATGCACATATAATCCCCCCCCATTAATGTGTTCATGGTGGCGTGTCATATGATAGGCCATGGACACATCACACCTACCATGTCGGTGTGTGTGTACAGGGGTGACAACTGACACTGGCAGCATGCCATGTGGACCGGGGCATATGTGTAGAGGGCCACACCATCCCTATCAGGCACACACAGGGACGCATGCATGAAACTGGAGACAGGTTATGTAACGCAAACTGGAATATTTATTAACACAACTAATGGTAACACAAAACATTCATCAGCAACACAAAACAGGCATCATGTCAGTGTACACTCCTGCAGTAGCAGGTACAACATTGGATTACAACACTATGTCATGGCTCACAAACACTCAACACTGGAAACCTGCACCACTGCAGAGGCATTGCTGGACTGAATGGTTGTGCACATGTCTGCACACTGCTTGTGTGTGATAAATGGGGGGGATCACTGTGGCCTGACAGATACATGTCTGGGAACCATGTTTGGACACCTGTATTATGCATGTTGGTAGTAGGCACATCTGTGGACAGTAGGTCCACGACATACCAACATCAGGGACACAAATTAGCGATGCCAATCCGCAATTGCTTCCATCATCATTGTGATGGTGGCCTGCACCCTCTGCAGGTCATGGCTGAGGCTACTGAGGCTGGCATGAATGATGTCAGCAAATGCTTTCACACAGCCATCGCCTTCTCTGGTGCACATGGCCGCAACCGTACCCACACCATCCCCTCACCCACAATCGACCGGGCCATGGTCCATGGCCTCCCCCACTTGCATGGTACTGTCATGTTCCTCAGAGATCCCCCACTGTCAGTCCCTCCCTTCCTGCCAGAGCCATGTTCCCCCTCCAGCAGTCCAGCAGCAGGTTGTGTGCCACCATTGCTGCTAATGCAGGTGTGCTGTCCATGTCCATTGTCATGCGCTACTGCCTCTGCGCTGTCCTGGCCCATGTGTTGCTGCTCACCCTATCCCCTTGCTGATGCCTGTGCTTGTATCTTGTGTGTCCTTTCCCTGTAATGACAGGTCTCCCTCTGCGTCACGCGTCGCAGTGCGAATGACAGTGCACGTTGTTTTGGTGTGCGTAGTGGTGTGGTTCTCCTGCTGGGTCCTTTGCGACCTGTGGAAAGAGATGCATCAGGTGACAGATGCATTGGATGACCCTGCCATCATCACTGTATCTGCATGGCGCATGGGTCTACGCACATGGACCATTACAGCCATGCTGGCAGACACTCCTCATGGCACATGTTCATGTCTGGCCATGTCGTTGCCACACACTGGCCCATCTCAGATGCTGGCTGTCCAGACTGTGTATGTGTGTACTGGGCATGTCATGCATGTCCCAGCAGGCTGTTGCACAGTGTCACTCACATATAGTGGCAGTGGGCCATGGGACACACACATTGTGTGCAGGCGTGGCAGTGCAACACTGCTGACTGTGTGTGTCTGTACCATACTTGGTGTTGCCATATGCCATCCAGTAGCCTACACAGCATATGCACAGTACCCAGGTTGCAGCGTTGCATACCGACACAGGCCAGGCCCAGCTGTTGGGTGAGCCTTTGTGCCTCACACAACCTCAGCCACCATCATGTCACCTGACACACCATATCTGTGTGTCATATGGGTACACCGCCATATCCTGCGTGTGTGACCCGTGCATGCTGTGTGTCATGTGTTTGCCACAGCTGCACATCCTGTTGCCATGTGTTGGCCAGCCTATGGCAATCCATGTGCACACATCCCTGTGGCCAGACATCATGTGGTGTACACAGTGTACAGTTAACATATCATCCCAAACAGCTGTATGTCTCAGCACTCATGTGTCATTGGACATGTGGCTCCCCACAGAACACTGGACACTGTCCCTCCCCACCGCTGTTGTGGACGGCCATTGTGATGGACTGATAGCTGCATCCTGTGTGTAGTGTGTATGTTCCAGGGTGTACATATCGACATATCCCAAGTGTGTGGGTTCATGTACATGTATGGGTGCATGGGCACTGTTGGGCATGTCGTGGTGCCACTTGAACATTATACCATGTGCAGTGCATAGGCCACCCACATGCCTGTACATGTGTTGGTGTTTGTACCATATCCCACCACGGTATGCCTACGTCACGTCCCAGTTATGCAAGCACCCCGCAACCCATCCCGCGACACACTAGTGTCATCCCCCCTACAGGACCATGTGTGACTGGACTTGCTTGCAGAACCAGCCTACGCAGTGTGTGTCCCACCACCCCACAGTGTTACTCCACCATACACTGACCACTGCCTTGTGCCATGTTGCATCTGTGTGTGGCTCACACCTTGCCACACTGTTGCAGCCCTCAGAACACCACATGCCCCAATGCAGTCTGTGATGCCCCCTGTGCATGCTACACATGTGTCACCTGTGTGTATATGTATGTGTGCCTGTCACCCACTGGAACAGATGACGCTACCACTGTGTACAACGCTGTGCCATGGGACCTGTTGTTGCATCACTGACATACAGGTACCACTACCCCATGACCCTGCATTGGAGCCACCCACCCTGTGCGCATGGTGATGTGCCATTGCACATGTTCTGCACATCTTCATAGTATGGCTGCACATGTAGTCATGTGCTGTGTGCCCATGTGCACTGCATGTCACTGTGCACACATTGACACACATATGGCAGCTACAGCATGTCACACACCATCTGACAGACCATGCAACACCTTGTACCATTGTGTGGGTGTCCACATGGTACATGCCATGCCAGGCTCATGGGCATGTCACCATGTGTTGGACATGGCCCCAGCTGTACATGTGTGCGTGTCTGTACCAACATGTGTCCCCTGTAGGTCCTCCATGGATGCCCATATGCCCCCTCTTCGGACATATGCCACTGTGCCCTGTCCTGCATGATTGTTCCCAGGTGACACATGTGTAACATGTCCACACTTCCACATGCATGTCCTGTGTTCCTGTACGGCGGTTCACACCTACCTCCCTGATGTTCAGTACAGGGATCACCACCAGCTGACACTTGTCCTCCTGCCAATACATCTTGTCCTGTCTGGTCCATGTCCTGGTTCTTTGGTGCATCTAGACAGGGGTACGAAACAGAGTGGACATAAGTACCAGCAAGCATGTTTGGCAAGGACACTGTGATGCTGTTGTGTGACCCAGTGTTCTGACACCTACCTCATGCATGTCGATGACCACCCCACATCTCAATGTCTGCCTCTGTGGCCATGTTCTGCAGGAGTTCTAGTGTGTCAGGTTCCCTCAGTGCCAGGTTATTCAGCCTGTGTTTGATCTGGAGTGGCATCCTCTGCACCCCTGACATCAGGTGCAGTTTCTCGGCTACTGTCTTCCAGACCTTGTCCCTCTCCTCCTGTGTGCCTCTTGTGCCCAGGGGGCATGATGATGTGGCCCCACTGGCTGGCACAGCTGATTAGCACAGCTGTTTCCTCTGCTGAGAAGTTTGGGACATGCCCCTTACCCCTAGGCTGTTTGTCAGGCATGCTGCTATGTAGCAGTTTGGCATTATGGTCTGTGTGGACGTGATGTTCCCTCTGGCTGTAGTCCAGTGGTTTCCCACCAGCCTGCTAGGCTGGATAACGCTGCTCCACACTTTGGTGGACTGCACGTGCGGTGTATGCGAGTGCTTAGTCTGACGCAATACGCTACTGGCGTATGATGCCACTTGTTCCAGATGTCACCAGTAGCATGCACTTGCATGGATGACAGTTCCTGATGTGCTGCAAATGCGTCACTGGCATGCTTGTGCTGTTATGTGCCATTACTGCTGTCCTGGTGTGGCCTACTCCCCTGTTTCTGTGCGACATACCCCTCACATCCTGCCGCATGGGCCAGAGACACATCCTACGGACCGAGGGACACTGCCCACACACAGGGATATGCCTGGTGGTACACATTCAGACAGCAGGTGTGACACCTTGCGTGTCTTTCTGCTGCATAGGTCTGTTCAGGTACACATCTGTGCCCATGAAGTGTGCAGTGTATTGTGCTGGTATTCTATGCTGTTCTGCCAATGTGCAACATAGATGTTATGAGTGACAGGAGGATACAGATGTTATGAATGACAGGAGGATACATGTGTGCCACTCTCAGGAGCACCACTCCCTGTATGTTGGGGATGGGTGGGGGGTATGGGGCATGCCTGTGTGTCACTGTATGTTCATACTCCACATGGCATGTACATACATTAGGTACATATGGTTGTAGTTGCTGGTTGTTCCTGTCATGTTTCTTGATGGTTTATGGCCTTGTGTGTCCTGTGAGGACTGGGACAGTCTTGAGTGTGGTGGTGGGCCACTGTGCAGCAGGGGTGCACAACATTGTTGCACCATTGCACTGTGCAACAGTTGACATGTGACTGTTTTGGGGGCACTGCATGGTGTACACAGTAGGCCATGCCCGACATGTCCTGAACCATAGTGCATCTTGCTGTCGCCTGTGCATGTCACCCTTACCAACACACTGCATATGGTGTGCACACGGCGAGGCCCTGTGCACAGTTGCTAACTTCTGTGGGTGAAGGACATGTCCCTGAGACGTGTAGTGACTGACTGGGCAACCACTGTGTGTGCAACATCTGTGCTGTGCATTGTCCCCATGGGGCTTAGGCCTTGCTACAGTATGCCTGTGGTTCAAGAGATATTGCCACGTCTCTCCACTTGCCCTCTGCATCATGCCACAGTGCCCACTTTGCAGTGCACCACACAGTTCTGTCTCCACACATGGCCAGGCTTCACTTGCCCTATGCCTCCATCAGCATGCCTGCACATGTTGATATGGTCACCAGCATTATCCGTGCACATGTGCCATACTGCAGCCTCCCCTTCCCTATGTCTGTGACCTCTGGCACTGCTCTCCATGTCTCCATTATTTCTCCTTTCCCTCACCACGCCGTGCACCATGCCACCATGTCCAGTAGGCTGCTGTGACATCCACCTATTGTTCTGCATAGTTTGCCCTGATCTGGGGTGGCCACATGGGTCTGAACACTTCTGAGTCTGACACACGGCAGCAACTGCATGCACACCCCAGGTGGCAGGTCGATGTTCTCATTGCCACCTGAGCACACAACTGTTGATGTCATGTCTTCCACTCAGTGTCAGGTGTGTGTCTTCAGCTGAAATAGTGCTTTGATGAGTTGCTGCCTCATGCATTGTCCAGTCACAGCAGGGCCTGGTAGCAACATGGCCTGCTCCCCATCTTCCTCCTCTGGCTCCTCATCTGGTTCCTCCCCTGGTGCATCGTCTGGTGGTTGGGCATCCTGGTTGCCATGTGTTTGTGCCAGGTTGTGCAGTATGCAGCATGCTATGATGATCTTGCATGCCATTTCTGGGCTATACTGCAGGAACCCCCTGATCTGCCCAGGCATCTGAATCTGGCCTTCAGGAGTCTGAATATTCTCTCTATGGTGGACTGGGTTGTGGCATGCGCCTCATTATATTTGTGCTCCGCAGCTATGCAAGGGTTGCGCAGTGGTGCCATTAGCCATGGCAGTTGGAGGTACTCATTATCACCTGGGGGGAGGTTACTTGGTTAATCCAGTCCTCACCATCACCTGATACATGTGCACATTTGCTATGTTGCTCCACACCCCTCCGGTTGCTGGCTCTGCTGTGGCACACCTGTCCATGTCCCACATGTGCTAGTGCACAGGTGCCACAGTGGTACTTGCGCAGGTGTGGCTTGTACCATCTCAGACATGTGCATGTTGGCATATACTCACATGAACATCTGTGGTGTAAATGTTTCCGGGGGGGGGCAGGGGCAACGCAGTCATGCTGTTGTGCCATGTCAGCCTTGCATTCCTGTTTATCTACCTATCAGCCAGCTGCCGTGAAGATATCCACTGGTAAAGGCCTCATGGATCCCACTCTGCTGGAATATGAAGGAGTCATGTACTGACCCAGGATATCTTGCCACTACATCCAGGATTCTGCATTACTGTCACAGATGATCTGGACATTCAGGGAATGATAACCCCTCATGTTCACATACACCTCAGCATCGGTGGATGGTGCACATATTGCAACATGCGTGCAGTCCACGGCCCACAGGACATGGGGGACTGCGCCATGCCATAGAATCCTTGCTGCACTGCATTCTGCCCATGTGCATCCATTGGGAACTGGATGTACTAGTGCATCTTATGGAGCAGGGCATCCAGGAACTGCTTCAGGCATTTTGACACTGCAGGCTGGGAGATGCCAACAGTGTCCCCAGTGGGGGTGTGGAACGTTCCCATTGCCAGGAAGCATAGTGCTGCTGTCACCTTTACTTCCACTGGTATTGGCTGCCCCCCTACAAGTTCTGGCCTGAGCTCATTGCAGAGTTCCTGTATGGCATTGCGTGGCAGGCAGTATCGTGCTAGGCACTGCTCCTCCGAGAGGTTCAAGAATGATGTCCACCACCTGTGCACCCTTCTATGGTGCCGTCTCCTGTGTACCTGGCCTCCCCCTCTCTGGGGTGGTTGGGCTGCATGCAGGGCCTGTTGTGCTTGTTAGCATTATCTCCATAGTGCCAGACTGAGGGCAAGGAATAGTGGTAGTCCAGGCATATCTTCAACAACGTGCTGCTTCTGCCTCATGACAGTCTTCACAGACATCTGTGTGTTGCCCTGCCTGTGTTTTTTATAGTGTTGGTTTAGACCACCTTTTCATTGGTCTAGCAGGTGTGTCCAATATGTGATGCACGTCTTCTCACTCGGTCTTCTGGAATACCATTTGTGTGGGATTGGCCACCTTGCATGTCGCAAATGGGGTTTTGCATCTTGCCGCAGCTGCATCATGGTGCAACTAGTGCTGCAAGGCTCTTTGGGGCAGTTGTGGGGGTACTTTGATGCAGGTGACCTTCTGTAATGCCACGGCGCATTTATTTTGGCATCTCATTTCTTGCGTCTGGCATGCATGGCGCATCTCACTTGAATCTGCGACACGCTTTCTGGAATTGGGCCCTATGGTTCCTATCTTATCTGTCAGATGATTGTATTCCGTTATGAATGTACAGGGTAAATTTACTGGATTGTCACATGGTTTTGATTTCAAAAGGCTCATTTGTGGAATTTTCCTCACTTTGTCACATGATTTTTGTAACAGATCCATATTATACCCCCTGGCCCAGATATTCAAAAGGGTTGCACATGGCGCAACAGTGTTGTGCCTTGCGCAACCCACTGATGCGCCCCGGCATGATATTCAAATAGGAATTGCACCTGGCACAAATCCCGATGTGCTGGAGTGCATCAGTAATGTATGCAGGCGCAGGTGGGGGGACATGCCCATGCATACTCTGCACAGCCCGATATTCAGCCCGGGATTTGTGGAGCCATGCATGCGCAACCCCTACCTGCGCCAGCACAAAGTTGATCCCCCCAAAAAAGGAAAAACGGATGGCCACCCACAGGTGAGCTGCCACATTGCAGGGTGCAACACGGCAGCTGCCACCTGTGGGTTGCCACCCGAGCTCCGGCTGCACCTCCGTGGTGGTACCTCCCCATGCCCGATCGCGGGCATTAGTAAAATAAATAAAACCTCCCACATCTCTGCTGCCCCCCGATTGCGGGCTGAAGTAAAAGTAAATCATCCGAATCCTATATCCCTGGTGGTCCAGTGGACCACTGCCTGCCCGATCGAGGGGCTGAAGTAAAAAGAAGATGATCCCCATGTCCCTGGTGGTCCAGTGGACCGCTGTCTGCCCGATCGTGGGATTAAAATATATTTATTGCTGAATTCTATATCCGCAGTGGTCCAGTGGACCACTGCCTGCCCGATCATGGGCTGAAGTAAAAAGAAGACAATTACCATATCCCTGGTGGTCCAGTGGACCGCTGTCTGCCCAATCGGGATTAAAATATATTTATTGTTGAGTCTTCATCTCTGGTGGTCTAGTGATCGCTGTCTGCCCGATCACGGATTACAATACATTTATTGCCTTCTATATCCCTGGTGGTCTAGTGACCGCTGTCTGCTCGACAGGGATTAAAATATTTATACCATCTTGCCTCAGGGTCCAGCCCCCCACCCACTCCACTGGTCCCCACTGCCCCACTCCCCCGCCAGCGGCGGTGGCAGCACCCTACCTGCCTGCTGCCCCGCCGCTTCATTTCGACTGACACCATAGGTAGGTTGTACATTTGTTGAACCAGCGTGGGCCACCGGGCATGCAGCTCAGACAGACATATTATCCAGATATGAGAATGGATCCATTCACATATCTGGATGTGTAGTGAGACGGTGCTGGATGCCCATTGGCCCACGCCAGGACCAATGGGCATACAGCCCTACCTACGGTGTCAGTTGGTGGGTGGCGGGTGGCAGACGGTGGTGTTGCCACCCGCCGCTGACCGGGGAGCGGGTGGTGGGGAGCAGTGGGTGGTGGGGAGGGGGTCCACTGACCACCAGGGATATAGGATTCGCAATAAATATATTTTAATCCCTTGATTGGGAAGACAGCAGTCCACTGGCCTACCAGGGATATAGGATTCGGCAATATATTTATATTTAATCCTGCGATCGGGCAGACAGCGGTCCACTGGACCACCAGGGATATAGAATTCGGCAATAACTTTATATCTAATTCCAGGATCGGGCAGACAGCGGTCCACTGGACCACCAGGGATATAGGGGTTTTATTTATTGTACTAATGTCTGCGATCGGTCTGTGGGGCACATTGCTGCGCTGCAGGGGGGGCATCGGTCCCCGATGGCTGCTGCCTGGCAGGACGCCAGGTGCAAGTCATCAGGGATCAGTGCACCTGCATGCAAATGGGGCCATAATGACATGCAAATGGCACCATTTGTGCCTTGCATAAATTATGGCCCTATTTGCATGTCAACTTTTGAATATCGTGGTTGATTCGCCTTGCGCAATGGAACTTGCGCTAGCGCATCCCCATGCTCCACTCTGGCCACTGCGTCATGCACACTGCGGGTGGCCAGGGTGCAATATTCAACGATGCTGCACCATGGCGCAGCTCCGTTGAATATCACCCAATCCACGCCCCTGCACAGCCCACTTGAGCTGCGCCCAGGCTTGCGCCACAGCCTGGCACAGTTTGAATATCTGGGCCCCTGTCTATAAACCTATTGGTCAGCTCCATTGCCTGTAATTCAAAGGCTGCATCATTACTGCAGTTCCTTCACAATCTCAGATACTTGCCATAAGGAATAGAATTCTTTAAACCAGGTGAGTGGGCACTATCTGCATGAAGGAGTGAGTGAGTTAGTGACCGTTTGTTTATGATAGCACTGAGTGTGAATTATAGGATCTAGGTAAGAGGCAGTTAATGTTAAATTCAAGAAATTTAGTGTTTTTGCATTGGCATTGTATGTAAACTTGAGGTTTAAGTCATTAGTGTTTAGCCAGTCAACAAAATCCTGGATAAGTTCTAGTTCTGCCTCCCAAACACATACACAATCATCAGTGAACCTGTTCCAGAAAGCAACATTACCAAAGAACGGGTTTATGTCCTTATTGAGTACAAAATTATTTTCCCAATATTCCCAAAATAAATGTGCATAACCAGGGGCCGTAGAGGGCCCCATCGCTGTTCCACATTTTTGGAGGTAAAATTGCCCCTCAAATTCAAAGAAATTTTGTTCTAGAATAAACTGTAAGCCCTGTAAAATAAATTCCTTAGGTAAGTTCTCTATTTCTCCCAAATGATCCAAAAAATGTGAGACAGCCACTACTCCCTGTGTGTGATGGAGGGAAGTGTAGAAAGCCTCCATATCAATTGATAGCCAAGCATAGTCTTTTTTCCTTTTAACATGATCCAGTCTCCTAAGAAGATCTGTGCTATCTTTAATGTAGGACAATAATGTAGACACACTTAGTTGCAAGAAGAAATCTATAAATTTACCCATATTCTTAGTTAGAGCCCCCCACGCCCAACACAATTGAAAGTCCTGGAGGGTTTTCTCTATATTTATGGATTTTAGGTAAAATATAGAACCCAGAAGTAATTGGAAATTCCTGCCACATATACCCATATTCTGCCTCTGTGATATGACCTTTTTCTAAGGCATTTTTGAGTAACAGGTGTAAATTCTTCCTAAAAGCTGTGGTGGGATTCGAACTTAGCCTACAATAGTTCTCTTCATTGCCTAACAGAGAATGGACAATATTTCTATACTTGTCAATATCCATAACAATGTTGCTGCCCTTATCTGCTGGCTTGACAACAATGTTATGGTTATTCATTAATTCTGTTAGGGCCATTCTTTCATTCTTGTTTTTTTAATACTTCCTTTATTATGGTAGGCCCCAAAGGGCTTATTACATCATGTCCAAACATATTGATCATACATCTCATACATAGGTACACAAGATAAATCTTGATGACATCACAGTGTGTACCTATAAAATTGCTTTCTACTGAATAAAGTGTATGATGATCAAATTAAACAGAGCTGACAAATCCTAAAGATCTATCAGTTAGCTCTAAAAGTCTTTCTAGCTACTCGAACTCTATGGATAAACTTTAAAATATGCACCACACTGGCTGAGGTAGTGAAGGGGGGAGGGACCCAAGAGTGACAGTCTAAGAATCTCCATCTAAATTGGTCTCATACAAGAGCCACCTGGCCCACCTATTGTGGTATAAAGGGGTTTGCTGATGGAGGCCAAAAGTAATTCTCTCCATTAAATGAATACTCTCTATAATAGCCCTCCAGTCCTCCAAGGGGGGGTCCTTTGTGCCCATTTCCTAGTAATGACCTTAAGAGCAGCTATCATCAAAACCGACCATAAATATATTGCTTCTTTTCCCCTCACCTCCCTAGGCCATAAACCCAAAACAAGATGCTCCAGTCCCAGAGGGGACTGAAATTGGAAAATTTCACTAAGATTAAGCTCTGTCTCCATCCAATATCCCCTGATGACTTGGTATGTCCACAAAATATGGGTCTGGGAGGCGGGATAATGGCCACACCCCCTTCAACAGGCCAAACCAGCTGCTGGTGCATAATGCACCACCTGTGCCGGGACTCGGAAGTACCAGGACCTGACCTTCTAGCCATATTCCCACTAAAGCGGGGCCCCCGTGGTTTGCCATGTAATGCGCCATATGCCAGCCCATTGTTTCTCTATGAGAGTAATCCCTAAGTCTGATTCCCACTTGAGTTTGAGTTGTTCTGTGGGTAGGGACATATCCAATAAGAATCTTTGATATAATAGGGATATGACGCCTCAACCTCCTCCCACTGACCAAATACCTTGAAAAGGGGAGTCCACAATGTCCTCACACACCTGAGCACAAGTTCTCTGAAGGGTATGGACATAATCTCTAATTTGGTAAAATCTCAAATTATCCCCTAACTGTAGGCCAAATGTCTGTCTGGCTGCCTCAAAGGAAATAGGATTATCTGTTATTAAGACCTGGTAAGTGGAGTGGAATCCTTTCTTGGCCCATTCCTTAAACCAGAGGTCCAGAGCGGCTGCCGGGAACAAAGGGTCATAAGCCCACCACTGAAACTTCCACATTTGATGTCTAATGGACCCTGAATTACACCTCACCTCCATCCCTCCAGGATGGCCCTCGTCCTCGTGTAGCACACCTCTGGAAATCCGGCACCACTCTGGAACAGCATGGCCTGGAGGGGTGGCTCGGTCCTAACTGCCAAGTCCATCCTCTTCCAATGGGAGTCAAAGCCCAGACTACCCCATAAGAGTACCACCTGCATTTGGGCTGCCACCCAATAGCCCTGCAAGTTAGGAAAGACCACACCTCCTTGGGCCTTAGGGGAGCTTTACATATTCGAGGTCGGTCTCCAGCCCACAGAAATTAAAAAAAAACATGTTCTGTCAAATATTTAAATCTTTCTGTGAAACCAGACAAGGTACACATTGAAATAAGTAAAGTAGCCTAGGTAAGGCATTCATCTTCAGTGCTTGGGTCTTAGAATATATAGACAATGGCAGGAGGGTCCATCTCTGAACATCCTTCCTTAACTGTATAATCAAAGAGGGGTAGTTAAGATCCCACAACTGCTGATTGCTGATACCAATCCTGATCCCTAAATAACTCATCTGATCTAGGTCCCATCTCATAGGGTACCTACTCCACAAAGGGTGTAATATTCCTCCAGCTGCCTGAACAGGGCAGGGAGAGAGGAGTACGGCTCTGTGAGATACATGAGCACGTCATCGGCGTATAAAGCCAATTTATGCTTGAACCCATCTATTCGCATTCCCCTTATATTCCTATTCTCTCTGATAGACTGAGCAAGAGGCTCTATACATAAAATGAAAAGCAACAGTGATAATGGACACCCCTGTCTCGTGCCTGTACCAAGTTTCAGAGGTTGGGAAATATGGCCATTTGCTCTAACATAGGCGGTCGGGGAGTCATGCAATTTACTTATAAGTTGTGTAAATTCTCTCAGGAACCGAAACCGGGAAAGGACTGCTTCCAAAAAATTTCAGTCAACTCTGTCAAATGCTTTTTCAGCGTTGAGACTCATTAATAGAGCTGGGGTATGAAAATTATTGATATGGTCAATGAGGTGGGTGGTTCTTCTTAAATTGTCTTGCGCCTGTCTGCCCGGGACAAACCCATTCTTGTCTAATTATATGAGTTGGGGAAGGTAATGTTGAATTCTTTTTGCCATAATGGAGGAAAGGATGTTATAGTCTGTATTTAGGAGTGAAATTGGGCGATAAGAGGCACATCTAAGGTTTGGGTATCACTGATATTAGTGTTGTGGCTCAGGAGGGTGGAGCTGGACCCCTCCCCCCACGACCTCTGAGAATGCTTTCAGAATGAGGGGTTGAAGGTGATCCCTAAAACACTTAAAAATTTCCCCAGGGAGCCTGTCTGTCCCAGGGCATTTCCCAGTCTTCAGGGCCCCCACGTCTACCCTGAATTCCTCTACAGTTAGTGGGCGCATCAGCTCTTTGGCCTGATCTGGAGATAGGGTCAGTAGTTTCAGTTTTTGTAAGAAAGTCTCTGTTCTCCCTTCAGTTGGTGGGGTTCTTTTCTCATATAATTGTTCATAAAACTCCTGAAAAGTCTCAGCTATCTCAGTTGTTTTGTACACCACTTTCTGGTGTCCAGGGTGCCACAAATTCATGATTGTGGCCCTAGCTCTTTGTGCTCTCAATCTACTGGCTAATAATCTAAGCAACCCTGGACCACCTTCATAAATTTGCTTTAATAATAACAATTTCTGTTCTACCTAGCAGTCCAATAACTGTCCCAATTCCCCTTTAAGAGTCTTAAGTTGATGCGCTCTTGCCCTGGTGAACTTCTGTTTTTGCATTTCCTCCAATGATTGGATTTGTTCAGTAAGTGTTTTCCTTTTCCCCATCTCTCTCTCCCTTTTTCTTGGCCGCCAATTGAATAAACCTTCCTCGGAGAACAGCTTTGGCCGTATCCCAAAGTGTGGCACATGATGTGCCCTGTCCCTCATTCTCTGCCAAAAAGCGTTCTGTATCTACAATCTGGTTTTTAGCTGCTTTGTCTTTGAGCAAGAAGACATTGAGCCTCCAAAAAGTGTTTCTATGGAATCCCCCCATCCAGGCGCATATAAAGTGTGGTGTGGTCCGAGAGGACAAAGTTCCCGACACAAGTCTCCTGGACTCTAGAAACCTCGTCCCTCAGTACCAGGAAATAGTCCAATCTGGAGTAACTATTATATGTGGCAGAAAAATAGGTGTAATCCCTCTTCCTAGGGCATTGGTGTTGCCAAACATCAAGGATACCTAATTCTCCTAACAACTTTTGAAGCTTCCTTCCCACCTGATTTGACTTTCTGGAAATCTGGGAAGTCGTGTCCATGGCGGGATTAAAAGTAAGGTTTAGGTCTCCCCCACAGATCAAAATATCCTCCACCCATTCTTGAAGTAGGAGGAAAAAGGATCTATAATCCTGGTAAGGGGTGTCTGGTGGAAAATACACTGATGCAAGTGTTATTAATTGCCCCTCAAGTTTGCCCTTCATGAGAGCATACCTACCCACCCTCTTTATCCACCTTTACAGCTGTTTTTTCAAAATGAGACTTATGTGGTATGAGCACCACTGTGCCTCTAAGTCTACCCTTTTTATACGAGGAGGTAGCCACCTCCCTAAAGCCCAACTTCAGAAATTTGCTATGCTCCCTCTCAGAGAGGTGAGTTTCTTGTAAAAGCACATAATCTGCTGCTGACTTGTTTATCAAAGCCAGAATCTTACTGCGTTTAACTGGACTTGTAAGGCCATTTACTTTATATGTGCATAGTAACGTACCTGAATTAGCCATAATGAGTTATATAGAAATAGAACCCAACTGTATCACAATCCCCCACTCCCCCCCACAAAATCCACTCCCCCGCCCAGAGCCGTGCAATAGTTCTCCATCTTAAAACAACAAGTTAACTGTATAATGATATCAGTGCCAACAAGGCAACAACATATATGATTAAACATAAATGACTTCCTAGGTAGAGATCCAATTTAAAAGGATCTTTGTCTAAACTCATCCCCCCACTGTGGGAAGAGGGTTAAGAGGGTGGGAATACACTCGCTCTCCTACTGGAGGGCTTCCCCCCAGAGCTTCACTGGTGTTAAATGTTTTTAGCTCCCTGGAGTGAGTGTTAGCAGTTACACCAGCTCAAACAATCTGGAGCTTAATCCGCCCTTGACACTCCTGTTAGGAGGACACCGTTTAGAAAAAAAAAAAGAAAATATTATCTAGTCAAGTTATTTCTTGCACTAACATGACAAGCAATTAGCCAATCGCCCAATACTTGTATTAAGAAGTGTTGAATATATCAACTGCATCCCGGTTAATAGTGAGGGAACAGCAGAGAATGAAGTCACCCCCCCCCCGTGGAGAACAGCGAGCAGGCCCCGCAATGGGCCCTGAGTCGCCACCCAAGCCCAGGCAGGGAAGCCAAGTAAAAATGTTTTTAAATATTGTAGGACAGACAGCAACAGGCCCCCACGTTTACCATGTTAGCTAAATCTTAATCTAGGAGTGGGAGACAAGGCAAGCATGGACAAAGCACCTTTGAAAATTTTAAGGGACCGAACCTCAGCGGCACCCCCCCCCCCAGAGTGCCCCCAGTGAAGCCTTCCTAAGCGGAAAAACTGTCCACCCAGAAAAGAGCACAGCCCTGAAGACACCTCCCTGGGGACCACCAAATAAGGCTCAATAAATCTCTCACAATCAGCTGTTTAAGCATATAGATTATGTGCCACATTCAACCAAGCCTTAGCCTGGATCACCCCACTGACATGTCCAAATTATGTGGAGGTCCAAAATGTCCAGAATATGGCCTCCTCACCTGAACATGGCAACCCCAGAAAGCTCCCGGGACCCCTGCAGCTCCACAGCGAGGAGGATCCGCATCTCCCCCCCCCAACAGTCGACTCATGGGCTTTAGAGATACCAAAGGTATATTTATTATGTATACATCCTGTCCAGAAATCTCCTCCTTATTTAAGAAAATTAAACACACTGACTGTCCGTCTCTAAGTGTTCCAGATATTAATAGAAAAATAATCTGTCCTCTGCTTCGGGTGGGGCAGTGCTCTGAATCCCATTAAGCACCCCGATAAGGCCACAAAATGTGTCCTCACAAAGTCAGAAAGGAGGAAGTCAAAAGAGTCAAATTATTAAGAGAGATACTGTGCCTGGCATTGTTCAGGTAGTTTGAGAGTTTGATGCTTCCTCCGTGGAGTTGCCTCGCACAGTTTCATATTCTGCCTGTACCGGCTCGTTATTCTGGCCTCTCGAGCGTTTCTGACTGTGTAGGGAGTCCCACATAGCGGAAGAGGCCATATTGCCCTTTATACCCTGTCTTTTAGTTCCACCAAAAGCCCAGTCCTTGGATTCTAACTGCCTGCACTGTGGAATATTAACCTCCTCGATCGAGAGTTGTATGCTCAATGGTTTCAGAAAGTCCTCTGCTGCTTGTATGTCAGGAAAATGTTTCAGACCGTCGGCCAGCTGAACCTTCAGGCATGCTGGGTATTCGACAAAGGCCCTAATGTTCTGCTGCTGAAGTTGTTTAACTACTGTGAGTACCTTTCTCCTTCGAGAGAGCAGCTGTGGTGTAAAATCGTGGTCAAAGTATAAGCGTATGTCCCCAAAATGAATTGCTTTTTTAGACCATGCTAGCTGTAATATTTCCTCTTTTACCCTATAATCCAGAAAAGCAAGGGCTACAGATCGTGGCTTCGCTTTAGGGTCCCGAGGTTTCGGGATCAGTGACCTGTAAGCCCTAATGCTATTAAGAGCTTTGTCTTGGGGGAGATTTAGGATCTCATGCAGGCAAGAGTCAATAAAACTAACCATTGCACCTGTGTCAGTGCCCTCGGGGAGCCCGTGTATCCAAAGGTTGTTCCTCTGATTTCTGTTCTCTAATTCTTCAAGGCAGGCTACAAGTTGTTGAGAACGGTAATGAAGGTCCAGAAGGGCTTTGTTGTAGATATCAGTGGTAGTAGTGTAATCCGTTAGAACCTCCTCAATCTCCCCAGTCAGTTTGGTTGATGTAATTTCTGAACATTGATCTGAAACCTTTGCTTCTAGCCTTTGAAGGGTTTGGTTAATTTGTTTAAGAGTTTGGCATAGTTCTCTGGAAGTAATCGTACATTCGTATTCCTCTGTAGGAGCCTTCTCTGTTTGTCCGGGCCCGAGACTCGTGGACTCCAAGGCCTCCTGGCTGCTGAGTGAAGCTGGCATTTTTAAGCTTTTATTCAGCTGGTTTGAGGAGTTATCCCTCCATCTGTGCTTCGTGGGCATCATGTAGTCAGATATTCTTCTTTTGGTCGACAGGATGGTGGGTTTATGTCTGGATGCCCGTGGATGTTTAAGGTCGATCAGCAGAGTGCATTGTTTAGGCTGCCATTAAACGGGTGTCCCAACTGGAAGTCTATTCTTTCATTCTTAGGCAGATTCCATTTCCTTGGTGATCTTTCCCTGTCTAAAACTCCCTAGCCTGTTGGCATACCGTTTTTTCATATGTAATAATAGCATTATTGTTAACCCTAGGACAGAATAATAATTTGGGTCTGAATTTACTTTTTTTGAAGGTTTTTCAATGAAATTCCTGCTGAAACAATGCCAGGAGGTTCCCTGTCCTGGGAGGTTAAAAGGTCAACTGGAAAATCTGCTCCACTGGCTAAGCTTTGCAGTATGTTAAGATCTGTGGAAAAAAAACATCAGCAAAATTGTCAGAAGGCATTTCAGTAAATGTCAACTGGTCAGGTATAATTTCAAAGAATTATGAATTCAAAGAATTGTCAGGTTGTGCTCTGGTACTTCGTGCCCCAGAGCGTTCATCAGGTTCACCAGGTTCACCTAAAGAACCAACATCTGCAGAAACAAAGTCTAGGACATAGTCTATATCCTCCCTCTCTGGTGAGCGCTCTTCAAAGTTTAAGTAACCCATCGCTGTATCAGATGGTACAATTTGTTGTGATCCCTTCTGGAAAAAAAACAGCTTTAACTTTATCTTTGAAAATAATTTATAGGGATCCATAAAGATCTGGAAGTCATTCACTGGTGGGGTGGGATGAAAGACTAGCCTTTTTCAAGTACAGTTACCTGGTGGTTACTGACAGTGGTATTGGAAAAGTTTATGATTTATAATTTACATCTTTCCTGTGTTCCCTCAATGGTCTCCCTTTGTTGTTGCCTTTGGTGTTTGCCTCTTCTCCAACCCCTCCTTGTCTTTCTTCCACATTGCTTGAAGAACACTGCCTGTCTAAAAAATGATATTGTTGTTGTCTCTGCTGTTGTGTACTTTGTTGGCCACTTCTTGTATTACTGCTCATCTGATTTCATTTTCTGCTGTTAGAGCATTTTGAGAACCTCAAACGTGACCTCCCTCGACTGTTAGAATGCTTGCGGGACCATTGTAAAATTTTGCCCTTGTCATAATCACCTTGGTCTCTTGTAAGCTTTGTATTTTTTCATTCAACAACTAGTTTTTCATATTTGGCAAGTTTGTTCTGTAACTTTACACCAAGTTCTTTAAAAAGGGCGTTATCTTTAAATATTTTGACTTTATGCTTTGCTGCTTTTAATTCATTCAATAATTCTTCATATTTAATGGCATCATTACATACTATCGGTTCAGTAAAAATCTTAGTACACTCACATGCAGCCTTTGTCCACTCGTCCTTGAAAGCGAAGTCCTCCAGACCACTGGATGGAAGAACTGTGAATCTGAGCCCTCACGGCACTTGTCCACACGAAATATACTCTTTCAGTGTGGAAATATTGAAGTTAGGAACAATTTCCTTCAGCAGTAGTTTTTCTAGATCGAAAGAGGCAGTATAGTGCAGTGGTTTAAGGCTCTGAGCTGCAGATCTGGAGACCTGGGTTTGAATCCCACAGCCACCTAGCTGCATACTGAGTGATCCTGAGCAAATCACTTAACTTCCTTGTGCTCCTAGGTCGCATCTGGAAACAAGCTTCGGCTTAGTGTGCTACTCCTGGTTAAACCATGTTCCCTTTCCTTATGGAGTTGGCATCAGTGTCACTAAAGTTGGTTGTTACATTTGTTTCTTTTAATTAGAGTGTCTCTCTGGCCCGCCGTCTTCTAGTTTCTAAGTTATCTGTAGCTTCCCAATTGTAACTCTACACATTCTCCATGGATTGTGCAGCCCCGTTCTCAGTCATACTTTTTAAGCAAAAGGTGAAATTAAATCTCAGGGAGATTTTTGCAGAATTACCAGGCTAGTGCGAATGAGCCATGTGAGTATACCCAAAAGACGCTGATAGCGTCCGCTCTGTCTGCAACGCAAAATGGCCAGGCATACGCACAAGTTCCAGAAAGTTAGAGTACGATCCGTGGAGCAATAGAGTCGGTGCACACTCAAAAGAGATGGCCAGTCTCTGAACAAACCAGAATACACAAAGAGAGCAGCACTCAGGATCTACTTGCAAACATTCAATGTAGTGCACATTGCAGATAGATACAGATCCAACACAGCAAACAAATGACAAGCAGCGTTATCCCAGTGCTTGCACTCTAAGACGAGTCTTCCTCAGGGAGTGTGACTTAAGGGAAGGGACCCCATTTAAATACTTGTAATATTTTAATATTAATGAGATATAGACAGACATTCACCAATCACAACTAGAAACAAAATATTAACAAAAACAAGTGATCTTTTTACAAATTCCCACAGGTTTTGAAATGCCTCCTAACAACACTTCAATTAGAAGAATATTAAACTTATACTTCTTAAGACAAATGTCAAACAAGCATTTGTCAATGCGGAATGTTGTCTTGCTGGCATTGGCATTGGTAGTGCAGGAGTTAGAGAGATGGACAATAGGCATGACAGTGAAGTATTGAACTGATGCCAACCCACCTCCACCCTACAGAGACTGACAGGCATTGGGGTGTCCCTTTGGATGTTTGGTAGTGCAGTGCGGGAAAACATTTTGGGCAGGATGTGAAAAATGACAGCTGTACAGTTCATAAGGAGGCATAAAAAAAATGCCAGTGTTGAAAATGTGGCATGTAAATATAGCAAATTTGCGAGGTTACAAGGGTGCGTGGGAAATATGCAACGCACCCTTGCAACACTGCCATTTATGGCCGTTCGGCACCAGATTTTCAACATAGGCATTTTAGCACTTCTGCTTATGTATAGTGTCACTGTTATTTCCTCAAAGTGTCCCAAGAAGTGATTTCGCACAGCGACCACGCTATCCTGCGCCGGAAGTGCGAAAATACATTTTAGGCAGGATATGTGAAATGACAGCTGTACTGTTCATCAAGAGGTGTGGAAAAATGGCAATGGTGAAAATCCAGAGTGAAAATATCACAATTGCACGACGGTACGAGCGTGCGTGCAATCTGCCAACACACGCTCGTAACACAGTCATTTTATGGAGTATCATCACCAAATTTTCAACATAGGCATTTACAACCTCTGCTCATGAACTGTGTCACTGTCATTTTCATAATCTGGCCCAAACACTGATTTCCCACAGCGACTGTGTTATTGTGCGCTGGAAGTGCGGAAACACATTTCGGGCAGGATGTGGAAAATGACAGCTGTACTGCTCACAAGGAGGTGTACAAAAATGACAATGCTGAAAATCTGGCATTAAATATTGTGAATTCATGAAGTTATGAGCCTGCGTAGCAACTGCGCAATGCGCGCTCGTAAAACAGGCACTTGTTGGATTTTTTTCCACAAAATTTGGAACATAGGGTTTTTGAGAGGCCACTTCATGAACACTGGCACTGTCATTTCGTTAATGGGTCCTGAAAGGTGATTTTGTGCAGTGACTGCGAAATCACCTTTCAAGGCCGATTAACGCCATGACAGTGACAGAATTCATGAGGAGGGGCCCCAAAAACTCCATGTCTTCTAATAGTGTTAAAGTAGATGTTTCTTCTTCAGAGTCCAAACCTGTATGTCTCTAAGTGGAAATACAGGATACTGTTTAAACCCTGGGTCTCCACCCCTTCTATGACGCCACCTAGCTCCTCCTTTTAAAATATTAAAAATTATACAACCAGAATGTCCTATCACTCAGAAGGTAAATTAAATAGGTGACATCAGCAAAAACTAATTTCCCTATATGACTTCCCAATCAAGTCTGTGATATTCCAGCATCTTCTTTCATCCATGAGCAGTTTCCTGCTTCACAAAGACATCAAAGAACTTTTTATGACTGTCAGATCTCACTGAGATGTAATATGCTTTGTAACACCAGATGCAATTAACTGTGCTTACTCTGATGATGCCATAAAATTGATATTTTCTTTTCCTTTGGCTTCAAAGAAGTACAGCTGAACAACAAGACCATAAAATACGAGTCTTTGGAAGTTAATCCCATCACAGAGATCTGCTGTTTAACATCTTGTCCTTTGCCAGGAGCACATGATGTTTCATGAGAGACATTCAATAACACATTTTTATATTACAAAAATCATAGTGAAAATCAGAACCAGCTGGCCAAGTGTCACAATCCTCCCCACCTAGACTGAATTTGGGGGCTGTATCCCCTGCATGGGATAAGCTTCCCAAATCAGTTCACTCCTTATAGACACGAGACAAACTATGTGAGTTCTGATTTTTCGCTCCAGCCCTATGTAAGATTGTCATGTCATACTCTTGCAAAGCAAGACTCCATCTTAACAATCCACCATTAGTCTTTCCTGTTTGCGTCCGCCAGACCAGGGGGTTGAGGTTAGTTTGCACCACAAAATGCTGCCCATATAAGTATGACTTTAGTTTCTTTAGGGCCCACACTATGGCAAGACACACTTTTTCCACAGTAGAGTATGCCTGCTCCCTGGGAAGTAACTTTTTACTCAGGTACGCTAATGGGAGATCTTTACCTTGGTTGGATGTCTGACTTAGTACTTCCCCAATACCCACATCTGAGGTGTTTCTGGCTCTGCGGTTGTACCACACTTTTTGTTTCTGTTGGGCAGCTGCCAGGTTGCTCTGGGCTGTCCCCATAAGCTCCTTCAGCCTTTCCATAAACCTAAGGATGTAATCCACTATGGGAGTTCCCTGGGTGGCGTGCTTGCCTTCCCAGTCCTCCTGGATCAAGTCTAGGAGCCCACGTACCCAGCATCCATATAAGAGCTTGAAGGGGGAAAATCCTGTCAACTCTTGGGGCACCTCCCTGTATGCAAACAACAGGCGGGGAAGGTATTTCTACCAGTCCCTCCCATGCTGTTTAGCAAATGCCCAGAGCATTGACTTCAGGGTACCATAAAATCTTTCCACAAGCCCATTGGCTTGTAGGTGATACGGTGTCATGCATCTCTGCACCACCCCACACTTCTGCCACAAAAATTTCAACAGGTCCAACATGAAGGAACCCTCTCGATTGGTGATTACCTCCTGCGGAAACCCAACATGGGAGAAAATCCCAAGTAAGGCATCTGCCACTTTGTCTGTCCTCAGTGAGGATAGGGTGACTGCCTCTGGGTACCGGGTGACATAATCCACCACAGTCAGGATGAATCTCTTCCCTGCAGAGCTGGGGGTATTTGAAGGCCCCACAATATCCATTCCCACCCTCTGGAATGGCTCCTCCACTATGGGCAATGGAATAAGGGCAGCTTGGGTTTTCTTGCCTGCCTTCCCTATTTCTTGGCACTGGTGACAAGACCTGCAATACACCTTCACCTGCTGGGTGAGGTTGGGCCAGTAGAAATTCTGGGCCAACTGCTGAGTAGTGCATGTGATTCCCAGATGATCAGACAAGGGAATATCATGTGCAATCTTGAGAAACTGCTGATGATACCCCTGGGGAATAACAAGCTGCCTGCCTAGCACTCCTCCCTCTGTCTGCACAGCCTGAGTATATATCAGTCCATTTTCCCAACAAACCTTATGTTTACCGTCACCCCCTTGTGCTCTGTCAGAGTCTGCCCAAGCCCTCAGCTTCTCTAGACTAGGGTCACTTCTCTGCACAGCTGCCAACTCCTCACACATTCCCAAGGCATGGGACAGGTCTCCTTTTGTCTCTCAACTAGGGTCCCTAGCACTAGTATCAGGGTACTCAGGATCACTGTCATCCCTAACCCTCTGACAATGGGTCACCCCTCCCTCTCTGGAGTAAACCTCTGTAGCTGTGTGGTTAACTGCTACTGGGGAAATTTCTACCCCCTTTTCATTAATCTCCACATCAGGGGAGACAGGCTGGGGAACCAGCCTCCCAGTGGTTTTCACAATGGCTTCTGTGGGGTCCAGAGAACTACAATTTTCCCATGCCGCTTGGCTACAGGTAACTGCACACACCATCCCATATTTGAGATTGTTGCCAAGGATGACATCCAATGCTAATGTTTTGGCTACAGCCACCTGTTGCACAGTTCCCCCTGTTTCATCCCAGTCTAGAAGAACACTAGTGAGTAGCAATGTTTTCTCCTCACCAGTAAAGTCCTGTACAGTAACGTATTTATTGGGTATAAGCTGACCAGGCTCTACTAGATCCCCTTTTACCAATGTCAAGGATGCCCCTGCATCCTTAACCCTTGCATCTGCACACCATTCACCATGACTGGGTGCATGTGTTCCCTCATGTTCACAGGCATGCTTCCAGGGACGCACAAACAACCCACTTCCTTCCTAGCACCACCTTGCATATTGCTCGTCCATTTGGGCTGCTGTCTGGCAATATGCCCAGTTTCTTTACACAACCAACATTCATTTCTTTTCTCAGAGAAATCTTTTCTCTGAAACCTGGGGCTAACTGGTTTTGGTGGAGGTAGCGAGGGTTTTAGCTGCTGTGAAGGCGCGTTTTTCACTTTCTGCGCTGCCATGCCAACCCCATTCGCTCTCAGAGCAGGTCTGCTCTTGGCATAGCGGTCCGAGAGTTCAGCAGTCTCTTGCACTGTTTTGGGATCTCAGTCCTCCAGCCAGGTTTTCAGTTCTGCTGGACATGCCCAGAGAAACTGTTCTAACAGAATCACATTTTCAATTTTATTTACAGAGTTTGCTTTAATTCCTTCCCACCAACGTTTTAAAATCTGATGTTGTTCTGTGGCTAGCTCCTCATAGCTCATCTCAAGGCTTCTCCTGAGCTTACAGAATTTAGCTCTGTATGATTCAGCAGTTAATTCTAATTTTTTTAACAGTGCAGCTTTAAGTTTGCTGTAATCATTACTGTCTTCATTGTCCATTTGACCCAGTGCATCCAAAGCTTTCCTGGTAAGTAGTGGGGATAGCTGGAAGCCCCAGGACTCCCTACGAATTTTAACCTGAATACAAACTTTTTCAAAAGAATTTAAAAAGGCATCCATATCCTCCTTCTCTTTAAATTCGACTATCAATTTGGAATTCAATTTGTAACCCTGTCGTGTAGTCCCAGTTAAACCCAAGCCACTTACCTGCTCTGGTGCTGGTGGTTGGAGTCATAGCTTCTCCAGTTCATGTTGCCTCTGGTGCTCTCGCTTCTCTTGGTCTGCCTCTCACTGTTCACAGTCCGTCTCTCGCCATTCTTGCTCCCTCTTCTCCTCTGCAGCTCGCTGGCACTCACACTCCTCATGCTCAGCCTCCCACTGTTCCTGCTCTACCTCTCATCTCTCTTGTTCCACCTCTTGCTGTTCTCACTCTACCTCTCGTCTCTCTCATTCCACCTCTCGCTGTTCTCACTCCCTCTTCTCCTGGAACTCCAGCTCCATTCTGCACAACTCAATCTGCAGCCTGAGTACTTCTGGCTGCAGAATACTGGTGACCTTTCCCTGCTGTTGTGGCCCTTTGCTGGCTCTGGCCCTGCTGTCATCCTCACCAGATCTGGACACTGCACTGGCTGCTAGCCCTTCCACACTTAAGGTTCGGTCTCTTATAGTCAATGTCTGTGACTTGATGCTCTGGGTATCCACTACCATCAGGGCATCCATGAAGTTCTGTTTGGTGGCTTTCACCTCGTACGGGACTCCTCTGTCCCTGCACAACTGCTTTAAGTAGTCTACAGTGTGCCTGCTGTAGTTGGAAGCCATCTTCTTCCCTAACTATGGCTACTCTGACTAGCACTTTAGAGAAGAAGAAAAAAATAAAACAGGTAGGAACTTGACTGTAAGCCAAGTGATATAGTTCTGTTTCCTTTTAAAAAAAATAAATAACTGCTCTTTCTTGGCAAGTGAGCTGTTCAGTATCAAAGCTGACACACTGAACAATATAAGCTTGTAATGCCAAAAGTATCCACACCGATGCCAACCAATCAAGCAATCTGTCACAAACCCACTCAGCAGGCCAAGCCCTCTGCTCCCACAGTGCCAACCTCTGAGTGCAGTCTTGTGAACAGGTAACAGAAACGGGGTAACCCTCCTGGCTGTTTTGTGGGTTCAAATGAACCTTGGGTCTCAAGTTCTGGAGGGATTCAAACTGTGAACCTCTTGCTAGTGTACCCAATGTACAGGCTTAGATAATTCTGCTCTTCAGGGGAAATGACAGATATCTTTCGCCTACGGGCACTTAATCAGGTGTACAAAATGAACCCTTAAAAACTCTATGAAAGACCTCAGATAAACTCTTACCTTTTCCCAGTTTGGTATTATCATTAAGCTATTGCACAGTGTCAACTTTAACCATATATGCTTCACTTGTCAAAGAAAGAATTTCGAAGGCACACCAAGCAGTCTCTTTAAAATAGAGGTTTACTTTAAAATAGATAAAAATGAAAAATATAAATACAGAACAATATATCACAAAGCATACAATCACTTAAAACAATGTTTAAAAAAGTGCAAATTCCTACCACCAGACAATTAGACTTATCTATCTAATGTATGTCTTCTAATAGTGCTAGAGTAGATGTTTCTTCTTCAGAGTCCAAACATGTATGTATCTAAGTGGAAATACAGCATACTGTTTAAACCCTGGGTCTCCACCCCTTCTATGGCGCCACCTAGCTTCTCCTTTTAAAATATTAAAAATTATACAACCAGGATGTCCTATCACTCAGAAGGTAAATTAAATAGGTGACATCAGCAAAAATTCATTTCCCCATATGACTTCCTAATCAAGTCTGTGATTTTCCAGCATCGTCTTTCATCCATGAGCAGTTTCCTGCTTTACAAAGACATTAAAGAACTTTTTATGACTAATTGTCAGATCTCACTGAGATGTAATATGCTTTGTAACGCCAGATGCAATTAACTGTGCTTCCTCTGAAGACGCCATAAAATGGATATTTTCATTTCCTTTGGCTTCAAAGAAGTACAGCTCAACAACAAGACCATAAAATGTGAGTCTTTGGAAGTTAATCGCATCACAGAGATCTGCTGTTTAATATATATCCTGTCCTTTGCCAGGAGCACATGATGTCTCATGAGAGACATTCAATAACATGTTTTTATTCTACAAAACTCATAGAGCAAATCAGAACCAGCTGGCCAAGTGTCACACCCACCGCTCACCGTTGGGCAGAATTGTCAGCAGGGCTACGGCCAGCAGTACATGGAGGTGGTCCTCGCCCATTCCCCAACCTGCCAGGCAGTGTGCATGCATGAGTAGCTAGTGTTGTGTGAAGTCCAGGTTTAATCAACCTTTTTGTGGGCCGAGGAGGGGGAAAGGTGCTTTCAGTGGTCAGGTGGGGTGGTAGGGAGGGGGGTGCCCTGGTCAAAACTCCTATAAAAATTGAAACATTAAATAGATTGCTAAAAATATATCCCAGGCCAAAACTCCTATAAAAACTGAAATGTTAAATAGATTGTTAAAAATATATTTGGAACGAGAAGAAGCAAAGGCACTGTGGGAGGGCTAACAAAGATGCTTTAGATTACATGATGAGGATCCATGGGTCAGAAGGGAAGCAGAAAACTTGAGGTCACTGGTGAAGAGTCTGGAGATAGTGAGAAGGAAAATTCAGAAGGAGATAAAGGCAGGTAGGGTAGAGGGCCTATTTTCCCAGCCACCTTTATGTAGCCTTAGGGTATCACTGCTGGGACTTACCCCCAAAGAGGAGAAGGAAAACTTGGGTTAATCCACCATCTGTCTTATTCAGAGGGTACATCAGTAAATGACTATAGAACTAAGAAAAATGAGACAGTTTGTTATAGTTTGAAGGTCAAATGTAGAAATATAGAAACATAGAATTTGACAGCGGATAAGGACCGCTTGGCCCAACCAGTCTGCTCATTTTCCCTACCTACTGCAATACCGTAGACCCAACCTTGACCTCTGGCTTAGCCCTCCCTTCCCTAATGACTAAGGTTCCCTTATGCCTGTCCCATGTGTTCTTGAATCCCACCACAGTTTTTTCCCCCACCATCTCTGCTGGAAGGCCTTTCTAGGCATCCACTACTCTCTGTGTGAAGAAGTATTTCCTTACATTTCCTCTGAGTCTACCCCCTCCAGCTTCATGGCATGTCCCCATGTTCTTAAGCATATTTTTTTCTGAAAAATGCTTCCTTCTTGTTCCTTGTTTATACCCATGAGGTATTTTGAAAGTCTGTACCATATCTCCTTTCCCTTCTTTCCTCCAGTGTGTACATGTTGAGGTCCTTTAGTCTCTCCTCATATGGTCTCTGGTGCAGACCCTGCACCATTTTTGTTGCCCTCCTTTGGACTGCCTCTACTCTGTCTATGTCCTGCTGGAGATGTGGTCTCCAGAACTGTACAAAGTATTCCAGGTGCGGTCTCTCCAATGATTTATACAGTGGTATCACCACCTCCCTCTTTCTGCTGGTGATACTCCTCCCCATGTACCCTAGCATCCAACTGGCTCTCCCCACAGCATTATCACACTGTTTGACCACCTTTAGGTCATCAGATATGATTATCCTCAGGTCTCTTTCCTGTTTGGTGGTCATCAGTACCACTTCCCCCAACTTGTACTCTGTCCCTGGGTTTCTATGCCGTAAATGCATGATTTTGCACTTTTTCGCATAACAAGGCCATAAAGCTGATAGAAACAATGGGACAAAGGGCCCTGTTGGCTAAATGCAATATTCAGTCAGCTTTTCGGCTGCTACCGGTACACTCACTAGATTGAGTCTAGCTAGATTTGAGGGGAGATATTACTTCGATAAGGCCATGCCCATGGGATGTTCAATGTTCTGTGCAACCTTTGAAAAGTGTAGTAGTTTTCTGGAATGGGTAGCCAGGGAAGTATCTAGATGTAAGAGCACTTTACATTATCTGGCTGATTTCCTAATAGTTGGGGGGTGGGGGCTGACAGTAAAGATTGCCTACACAACTTGGAGGCATTTCAAGGTCTGTGCAAGTTACTGAGGGTGCCCTTAGCAGATGAGAAGACCAAAGAACCATGCAGCACTAGCATGGGTACCACTGAAGAAGATACAGAGCCTTATAGGGCATATCAATTTTGCATTTAAAGCCATTGCACCAGGGTGACCATTCACAAGGAGGCTAGCGGGGACCACAGCGGGAATCCAGCAACCACACCATTGGGTTAAAATAAGCGGGGGTATTAGGTTGGACTTAGAGGTATGTGATTGTTTCCTGCAAAATTTCAATGACAGGTCCATGTGACAGGTAGAGTGCGTGCACAACACAGATTTGCAGCTGTACACAGCATCCCGTAATAATAGCTACAACATTATAGCACCTGTCAAAATAGTGAGTAAATAATAGTGAAAACAGAAATGGCGACTACCACATCCTTGCGACTTACAATAATAGCACCGAACAGCATGTCAAAAACGCAACTACCACATCCTAGTGACTTACAATACTAGTGCAGAACAGCATGTGAAAATAATAGCTACTACACTAACACACACTAGTCACACTAGTTCCATGCTCCTACCGTCTATGAAAATTCTTGGTGCCGAAAACCTTAAAAAATAGCTCCCATTACCGACTGTCCCATTGCCGACTATTCAGGAAAAAAAAGAAAATGCCCATGTTCCTGCGGGAGACGCTCCCCATGTCTTCATCGTCATGGCAACCTTTAATTTGACCAGCCACACATGTGCAGACAGAAGTGCTAGTGCAACTGCAGTCAGTATTTAACCTGTTGCTATTAACCGGTGTTGCTCAGTTTGTGATCCCGTATTTCTTGCTGAGTTGCACATCTTCTGACTGAGGTATGTCCTTGGAGTTTGTCACAAGCCAGAAAGGTAAGCCCATGTTGGCATATGCTGGCTACTTATATAGAAAGGACAAGGAGAGAGCTGATAAGACATACTGGCACTGTGCAGACTGTCACAAATGTAATTGTCTGACAATACTCCACACTGTAGCAGACCATGTTATTGCCCAGCTGAAAGACCATAATCATGTCCCTGATGCGGGGGAGGTTGGAACAAAATGGGTTATGGCAGACATACGTTGTCGTGCACATTCCACTGCAGAAAGTACATCACAGGTAGTTGTTGAGTGTACTGCTGCAGCCCCTGAAGCTGTAACTGGTAGGCTTCCAGGACTCAATCTCATTAATAGAACCATTCAGTGTATATGACAGACTGAGAGGGGGTATCCAGCTACACCTGCATCTGTGGAGGAGCTTATAATGCCCCCAGAATTCTTTGTACTTAGTTCCAAGAACTGTTTCCTTATTTTTGGCAGTGGAAAGGAACCTGATAGGATTCTAATGTTTGCCACAGAGGGAAACTTGTGGTTCTTGCATGACTGCGATGATTATATGCTCGATGGGACATTTAAATCTTGCCCTCCTGTCTTTAACCAGTTGTATAGCGTGCATGGCCTGTGGTCTGGTACAGTTACTGCAGTATATGTTATCATGTGTTCTAGGAAGACTGCGTCATATTCACGAGTGTTTTCAGAGTTAAAGAAACTGGTATCCGATATGTCACCATCCAATGCAATTACGGATTCTGAAAAGGCATCATGGAAGGCTTTTGCAGGTGTGTTTCCAGACACACAACTGTGAGGGTGTTTCTTTCATTTTGCCCAAGCAGTGTGGCGACAATTTCAAAAGTGCCATGATGTAGAGACTAGATACCGCACTGACCCTGACTTCGCACTGCATCTAAGGATGCTGTTATAATTACTGGTGATCAATTTTTTCAATTGGATCACCGAGTTGATATTTGCCGTAATAACCACTTGGTTATTATGGCATTCACACGCTCCGTCTATCAAAAGAGAGCGCTCCCTCATTGGTTCCTATTTTCTGTGTGGGCGGGCTAAACAGTTCTGAAAACATGACGGCTCCGTATCTTAGTTAGCGAGGAGCCGCCACGGTTACATCTTCACCTACTCGTTCTTTTAATTTATTTTGTTGCTCCTACTTGAAATACTTCCATTATATTTTTATATAAAATATCTGGTTGATCCTGCAGTTCGCTAGCTTTGAGTGACACACACCATTACTGGGAATGAGTCTGTGGCCGAGGCAGGTAAGCGCAAGCGTAATAGCAATCGCAGTTTTATCGGTTAAATTTAAAAAATATATTTCTTGAATCTGAGAGTACAGTGAACTGGAGGGTGATGTGGGGCAAGAGGGAGAGGGACTGGGTACTGCTGCACAGCTCAGCTGGGGACTTTAGAGTGGGAGCTGGGGGGGGGAGAAAGGAAGCTGCTGCATTTGGTGCCCCAGAGAACTACAGTAAAGCAAGACAACGTGTGTGTGTGTGGAGAGAGAGCCAGTGAGTGTGTGTGTGTGTGTGTGAGAGAATCACAGCACTAGGGTTTGAAAAAATTGCTCTCCAGCAACTTATATAAATTAAAAAATGGGGAAGTGTGTATCCTATGAGAATTTAATGAGCACCCTCGGTGTGGGATGCCTTGATAAACCCCTCGGGCTTCGCCCTCTGGGTTTATGTAGCATCCCACACCTTGGGTGTGCATTAAATTCTCGTAACACACACTCCCCCATCCTTTATTCTCTATATCCTTAGCCTTTGTTCCACCAAACAATGACGTGCAAACATTCAAAGAGCTGAAAAAGATCTAATTTTTTGCTTCCCAAGAAAAACTATTACGGCCAATTACAGACTATTTTGAAGACACATGGGTTGGCAGACCGAAAGGTTGGTCTGGCAGAAGACGTGCTTGTTTCCCAATAGGCACTGGAATTGTCACATTGCCACACAGATGGGATTAGCAAGAACCAATAATGCAGTAGAGGGATGGCACAGGGGTTTTAACTCCCATTTTGGAGTGTGCCACCTGAGCATTTGGAGATTTATTGATTGTGTGTGAGAAGAGCAACATCTTACTGAAATGCAGACGGAGCAGCTGATATCTGGAGCAAGTAATAAATGAAACAAAAGAAAATACAAAGACTTTGATCAGCCTATTGCATCAATTGTGTCAAGAGTATGAGCCACGCACTACATATGAATATTTGAGGGGTCTAGCATACAATTTTCAGTTCCAGATTTGTACATTCGAGTACCAGGATACGTTTCTGATGTTTGAAGTGCCACAATGAAATGAAGAGTCATTTGAAGTTTGCGATGTCTGATGTATGAAGAGTCACAATGAAATGAAGGATAGTTTGAAGTTTGTGGTGTTAAGTTTACACACATGAATTAAAGGATCGTTCTCTGGCTTTGGCCATTTTTTTTTAAACTAAAATGTCACTATTTTGATGTTTTCACATTTCATGGCACGGCTATGTGGTTGAGTGTTGCTAGTTTATACTTTCCTTAAAGGTAATGAGTGCAGTATTGTGAAGTATAGGTGTTTCGAAAAACTTGTGGTATTAAGCGGTTTTTGGGAGATATTTTGAACTGAGCTTTGTGTGATCATGACCTTGCGATGCATAGAGAGAGAGCGAGTAGGGCAAGTAACTGGTGGTATTATGAGCTGGTGATCTCTGAGCTTTATGGAGAACTCCTAACAGGTATCATGTGCTGTGAGAAGTTTAGGCATTTTGAAACTGGTTGTATGTGCATTATTAAACACTGAGATTTGGGAAAACTTGACTATTCCGTGCAATGGTGCTATTTTATATTTTGCTGTTTTACTCTGTCGCTCATTACGCGATCGCCATTATACAATCGCTATAATGATGATTGCTATTATATTGTGGCTATTTTAACACAGAACCACTGTACACCAATGCAGCTGGTGGGGTAGGAATAGGAGCCTATTTGGCTGGTAAGTGGAAGACAGTGGAATGGTTAAAACAGTGGCAGAATGCAGGCCTGTGCAAGGGCATCACACTGTTAGAGGTTTTCCTTGTTTTGGCAGTCATCAGTTGGAGTGAGGCATGGGCTAATAAAACGGTTTGGTTTGGTGAGACAGTTGGGCAGTAGTGGCAGTTCTGAACAGGCAGATGGCCAAATCACCCTCAGTCATGAGGTTGCTGCATATTCCCATGCTAATAAGCCTACAACTAAACATTACATTCAGGGCAAAGCGCATTCCTGGTTACTAAGACACAATTCCTGGCTGTCTGTCTCATTTATAGCTGCAGAAATTCAGGGAGATGGCTCTCTATGGGGAGACAGACAATATGCCAGTGCCATCCATATTGTGGGAAATTGACAGAAAGAGCTGGGTTTCTTTTCACCAGTTCTTGAGCGCCTACTACACTGAGGTCATAGTAGTCATCCCTCTGGGTATTTTATAAATTTTTGGAGAGGGGCAAACTCCTGGTAAATTGACCAATACCAGGTCGGCAGATAATGCATTTCATCGTTTAGCTGGCAGAAAATGGGATAGCGCAGTCCACCATGGCCACTCACCTTGCAACCATTTCAATGGTCAGAAACCTTAGTGGACCAAAGGATCCATGCAAGGACAAGGTAGTAAGGGGATGATAAAGGGGTGGGCCAGACTGAGGGTGAGGATACAGGAGAGAAGGCAGCTCATGACCATCAGAATAATGAGGACAGTAATCGGAGTTCTACCCTCAGGATATTCCACGGGTTATGAGGCTCAGCTATTCACCACCATATTCAATTTGCTCTTTTTTGGGCATTTCGCCTTTGCGTGGTGGCTGCCAGGTCAGCATCGGATCAAGACACAGAAGGAATAGTACAGAGGAGGGATGTGCCGATGAGGGAGGAAGGGCTGAACATACACATTAAAAGATCTAAGACAGACCAAAGGAGAAAAGGGGTGTGAGTGCAGACAGCCAGAGGCATGGAGGAGCTGCAGTGCACCCTGAGGGCAGGTCAGAGGTTGCTAGAGGTCAGACATGTGGGAGGGAGGGGTACCCCTAATGCATGGAAATGGTGGCTAGTGACTTGGTACCAGGTATCAGGTATCAGCAGTGTCAAAGAAGGTAATAGCCTTTGCAGATTTGAACTCAGCTGAGTTCATTACACATTCATTCAGAATTGGGGCAGCATCAGAGGTGGCCATGGTAGGTGTTTCCATCAGAGGCACTCAGAACATCGGTAGGCGGGTCTCTAACAGATACAGGGCATACATACATGCGCTGTAGCACAGCAAGAGTAGATGTGTGGACACCTGTTCGTGTATTGGGCAGTAGGACAAGTGGTGATGTGACTGGGAGGACTGCAGGTGGGTCTGGATGTCAATAGAGGGAGAGTGTCCTGGTTTGGGATGCAGGGCATGCGCTGAGCATAGTTGCTGCCACAGCAATGACATCTGGGGAAGAACAGGACAAGGCTGGACATCCTAGTGATATATTTGGGAGGAAATAACTTTGTGTAGATGCATTGAACTCCTAAGGCAGACAGTGAGGAACACTGGCTGCATTCAAACAATGTGGGCTAGGGTAAAAATGATCCAGTTGGCTATGATCCCTGAGCGGGTTTGGAGGAATGGGGGTAACCCAAAAGCATTGGACCTGGCAAGGAAGAATTTGAACAGGCGTGTGAGGGCACTGGCTCAAGCAGGGAATTTCATGGTTGTGTCACACCCAGAAATCACAGTGTACTGCCTAGGGTTGTACAGACCAGATGGGGTGCATCTATCAGATGTACGGATAGACATCTTAAGTGTACAAATAGGAGAGGCTATCAAGATGGCAACTGGCCAAAGTGTTGGGAGGTATTAAGATTCAGGGGGAAGAAGGCCACCTTCCATAGCAAGCAGGAGATGGCCTGGTGGCTAAAAAGATGTACGGTCTGGGGTTACAGGGACTTAAAGGAAATGCAGTGACTCAGGTGCAGGGGTGGCCCCCTGAGAGAGACCATAACCTGATTTACATTGGGCATGTGGGCATGACCCAATTTACATTAAGCACACCTTAGGCAGTCAAGAGATGGGTGGCTTGCAGGGAAGGCATGACTCAGTTTACATCAGGCAGGTCCTGAGTCAGGCAACAGGGACTGGCGGGACCCGATTTACATCAGGCTTTGATAACAGGAGGCATGACCTAATTTACATTGGACATGCAGCCAGGGATAGGTGCTGACATGAGGTGTATCTATCAATCAGAATTTAGAGTTGTAAAGTGAGGATGTTTGAGTGCAATAAAGATGTGGGCAACAACCAACAAAAACAGTTTTATTTGTCAAGTTCTTGGGAGGGAAGAGTTGCTGACAATGGAGGCTGTCACTCACCGGCAGGCAGAATTGTCAGCAGGAGAGTCTCACCACACAGACTGTGTCTGACGGTGCATGGAGGTGACCCTTACCCATAGGTGGTGGAGCCAGGGAGTCAGGTGACCCCTGACTTTTGTTGCTAAACGGTTAGACATTGAATTTTGGATTTGGATTTTCATGGATTATGCATCAATATCTGGATTAATCATGATTATAAAAAGCTAGGTAAGTTGACTAAAGTATATTCAAGAAGGCAATTAATCTCCAAGTACCCTGGGCTAAGGTGTTGCATGCAGTTCTGACCCTCCCCACTTTTTGGTATGCTCCTCCACTGCTGCCCCTACCCCTCCCTGAATGTGCTAGGCAGAGCATATGGCATGGGTAGCTATCACATGCCCACTGCTAGTGGCACAAAACCTACAAAGGTAGTTAGGTAAGGGGGGGGGAGGGAACAATAGACAGGTAGCAGTAGGAAGGGCCAGGATTGTGGGGGTGAACAGATCAGGGTAACAAGGAGTCATGGGATTGGTGGGGGTGTATTTAGGGCAGCTGGAGCAAAGGGAGAGCCTCTTTTTTCCAGCTGATTTCAAGAACCCCCCCCCACATCAATAATAAGAGAGAGTGGAGGGTGTTCAAAAAGACATGGGGTCTGGGGCAACAATGACCTAAAGGAAATGCGGTGACCCAGGTACATAGGTAGCCTGCTGAGGTAGTGCATGGTGCAGTAACTCAGGTACAAGGGTACCCTGCTGAGAGGGAGCATGGCCTGACAATTGGGCATGTGGGCATGACCTGATTTATATTAGGCATGCCTTAAACAGTCAAGAGATGGGGGCATGCAGGGGGGGCACAACCTGATTTACATCAGGTGGGCCCTGAGCTGGGCAAGAGGGAGTGGCAGGATACGATTTGCATCAGGGCTGAGTAACAGAAGACATGACCTACTTTACATTGGGCATGCAGCCAGGGACAATTGCTGATTTGAGGTGTAATAAAGACTTGAACAATGTGTACAAGGGTGTAAATATGTATATGTGTGTGTGTGTGTGTGTGTGTGTGTGTGTGTGTGTGTACAAATATGTATCATTCTAAAGTCTGACAGTTTGAACAAATGTAAATATGTATCTAGCAATCAGAATTTAGACTTGTAAACTGAGGATGTTTGAGTACAATAAAGCCGTGGGCAACAAACAATAACAACAGTTTTGTTTGTCAAGTTCTTGGGGGTAGGAGTCGCTGACAATGTATTTATTCTTAGACAGAACAACCACTAGTATCTTCAGGCCATTTCCAAAAATAATCTTTTATGATATTTTATTACAATGCTTGAAATTGCATGTCAGAAACTGTAACATCTGAGTTGTTTGCATAGGAACTTTTTTTTTTCAAATGAAAGCTTGGAGTCTGATCAATGTGAAGGGATAGTAACAATATAGCTGTGTGTCACTGCATACCTAGACTTGTCAATATTAGGCATGTGTGGGTAGTAAAATACCCTACACTAATCACTACCCGTGGGAACTTCCATAAATTACCCTAAAAATACTCTAAGGCAAAATGGGTAGTTGGTTAGGGTAGAGTAGTTACAACCCTGACCTTTCTATTACCCAATTACCCTACCCTGACTATAACAAAATCTGATAGACTTTGTTTTTGACTGCTCTAAACAGAGACAAGCATTTGTCAATGCCGAATGTTGGCTTGCTGGCATTGGCATTGGTAGTGCAGGAGTTAGACAGATGCATCATAGGAATGGCAGTGAAGTATTGAACTGATGTCAACCCACCCCCACCCTGCAGAGAGTGACAAGCATTAGGGTGTCCCTTTGAGTGTTTGGTAGTGCAGTGCGGGAAAACATGTCAGGCAGGATGTGAGAAATGACAGCTGCACAGTTCATAAGGAGGTGTAAAAAAATGCCAGTGTTGAAAATGTGGCATGTAAATATACCAAATTTGGGAAGCTACTAGGGTGTGTGGGAAATATGCAATGCACGCTTGCAACACTGCCATTTTATGGGCGTTTGGCACCACATTTTCAACATAGGCATTTTAGCACCTCTGCTCATGTACAGTGTCACTGTTATTTCCTCAAAGTGTCCCAAGAAGTGATTTCGCACAGTGACCACGCTATTCTGCTCCGGAAGTGCGAAAACACATTTTGGAGCACATGATATGTCAAATATTGACTGCTGTACTGTTCATCAAGAGGTGTGGAAAAATGGCAATGGTGAAAATCCAGACTGAAAATATCACAAATGCCGACGGATGAGAGTGCGTGCAATCTGCCAACGCATGCTCGTGAACACAGTTATTTTATGGAGTATCATCACCAAATTTTCAACATAGGCATTTTAGGTCCTCTGCTCATGAACTGTGTCACTGTCATTTTCATAATCTGCCCTAAACACTGATTTCCCACAGCAACTGCGCTACTGTGCACGAAGCGCGGAAACATATTTCGGCAGGATGTGAAAATGACAGCTGTACTGTTCACAAGGAGGTGTACAAAAATGACAATGCTGAAAATCCGCAGTAAAATATTGTGAATGCGCGGTTACGAGCCTGCGTAGCAACTGTGCAACGCACGCTGGTAAAACAGGCATTTTTTTGATTTTTTCCACCAAATTTGGGACTTAGAGGGCACCTCATGAACACTACCACTGTCATTTCGTTAATGGGCCCCGAAAGGTGATTTCACGCAGTGACTGCGAAATCACCTTTCGAGGCCGATAAACGCCATGACAGTGAAAAAATTCATGTTGAGGGGCCCCAAAAACCCCATGTTGAAAATTTGGTGCAAAAATTCCAAAAAATGCCAGAGATATGCAACAAAGTTGAAAAAACCCTATATAGCCCATTATACAGCTTACCAGCATTTCCTCAGTTCGTGGTCGGCTTTGAAGAGTGCAGACATGTTCCCGGTCCAGCAAAGATCATCGCCACGTAGCCCGGAGGTAAGTATGGGGGTGTTGGGAGGCAGGGTGCGCAGTGGGTGGGTGTACGTTGTGGGAGGGGCAGGGAGAAGTGTCTGGGACCGTTTTTATTTTGCAGGAAAAAAAGAGCAGCGGGGCGTTTGCCACGCTGGGGTGGGCTTCAGCGGAGACGACTGGAGGCGTGGAGCCGGCCAGGGATTGGGCACCAAGGGGCAGTGGAGCCAGCAGAGTTGGGCAGCCCGTCGGCCATGGCATCGCAGTGCCACGCTGGGGTGGGCTCCCAGCATGGCACTCTGTACTGGGGGGGAATGGCACATTATGTAAAGTGGGCGTAACTTGTAAACAAAGTGCCGCTGCATGACGAGCTTGTCTCTGATTGCAGCAGCACTTTGTTTAGAAGTTTTGTCCACTTTACATAATGTTGGTGTCAGCGCTAGCATGCAGGCTTATTGGGGAATGAGGGGCGCACCTACTGTTGCGTGCCCTGCATTCGCCCAACAGCAGCTGCACCCCCAAAGCTGCACTCTCCCAATATGTTGACTGTCGTGCAAGCACGGCAAGCCAACATAAAAACTACTCATAAGGATCAGTCTTGAGTTAGGTAAGACAGGCAGATTGTAGGATTGAATAACTGCAAGGAAATATATATATATATATATATATATATATATATATATATATATAGAGAGAGAGAGAGAGAGAGAGAGAGGGAGGGAGGGAGAGAGAGAGAGTTTAGTACATTTGGATTTATAATGTAAATTTAGTTTTAAAGCTAAACTAAACTAATATTGGAATTAATTATTAGGCTATAATCCTCTTCTCTGCACTCAAGATATGCTGCCTGCAGAAAGCTTCTTATGGTGAGTAGATAATAAGTCCCAGTTTCACTCTGTTGTGCACGCGATTGATCTATATTACTAGCATAAAAATAGAATTGAAATTCCTCCCTTCCTGTTCCCCAACCCCTGTCTTAGCAAGCACCCCTTACTTCTGTCCTTCCCTAAGGTAAAACATGAAGTACTGTCTACTGACCACAACCCTCTTGGTAGCCTCTCTGCCCCTCCTTCAGGTAAACTACTAGCGCCCAATAACATGGTGACCAGTTTAGCCTTCTCTGCACACCAGATCCCTCATACCACTTCAGCTGGCCAGAATCTGTTGCTGCAGGCTGCAGCTTACATAGAAACATAGAATTTGATGGCAGATAAGGACCGCTTGGCCCACCCAGTCCACCCATTTCCTTACCTAGTGGATAAGCTGCAGATCCTAGTTAACCAGCAGCCTACTTCTTCCTACCCCAACCCCCTAGAATTGCCTTATGACTGTCCCATGCATGCTTGAATTCCACCACTGTTTTTGACTCCACAACCTCCTCCGGAAGGCTGTTCCATGCATCCACAACCCTCTCTGTGAAAAAATACTTCCTTAAATTACCTCTGAGCTGCCCCCCCTCTATCTTCAAATTGTGCCCCCTTGTTCTTGCACACCTCTTTTTTTGAAAGATGCTACATTCTTGGACTTTGTTGATTCCCTTGAGGTACTTGAAAGTTTCTATCATGTCCCCCCTCTCCTCCTTTCCTCGAGGCTATACATATTAAGCTCCTTAAGTCTCTCTTCATATGTCTTCCGGTGCAGACCCTGCACCATTTTAGTTGCCCTCCTCTGGACAGCTTCCATCCTGTCTATGTCTTTGTGGAGATTGGGTCTCCAGAACTGCACACAGTACTCCAGATGGGGTCTCACCAGCTGTCTGTACAGAGGGATAATAACTTCCTGTTTTCTACCTGTGATGCCTCTCCCTATGCATCCCAGTATCCCCCAGCCCTCCTTACTGCCCTCTCACATTGCTTGCCCACCTTTATGTCATCTGTTATGACTACCCCCAGTCCCTTTCCATTTTTGTTGTTGTTAGTATCTCACCCCTGATTGTGTACTCTTCCCCTGGGTTTTTGTTTCCCAGGTGCATTACCTTGCACTTCTTAGCATTGAATCTAAGCTGTCATACATTTGACCATTCCTCTAACCTTGCCAAGTCCCTTCTCATCCTTTCCACCCCACCTTGTGCATCAACTCTGTTGCAGATCTTTGTGTAATCTGCTAAGAGACATCCTTTTCCTTCCAGTCCCTCTGCAATGTCGCTTATAAAGACATTGAAGAGGACTGGTCCTAATACTGAACCCTGCGGTACCCCACTAGTAACCCCCCTTTCTTCAGAGTGGACTCCATTTACTATTATTCTCTGTGTCCTATTCTCCAGCCAATTCTTTACCCAGGCTGTCATCTTGGGACCCACTCCGAGGCTGGCTAACTTGTATATTAATCTTTTGTGTGGGACTGTGTCAAATGCCTTGTTAAAGTCTAGGTAGATCATGTCCACAGCCCCTCCCTGATCTACTACTTTGGTCACCCAGTCAAAGAAATCTATCAGATTTGTCTGGCATGACCTTCCCGCTGTAAATCCATGCTGCCTTGGGTCCTGTGCCCCTCTGGCCTCTAGATACTCGACAATTCTTTCCTTCAGAAGTGATTCCATCATTTTCCCTACCACTGAGGTTAAACTAACAGGTCTGTAGTTTCCTGCTTCTGCCTTGCTCCCACTTTTTGTGAAGGAATACATCTGCCCTCCTCCAGTCCTCAGGTACCACCCCATCCTTCCATGATTTGTTAAGAGGGTAGTCAGTGGTGTCACTAGTTCTACCCTTAGTTCTTTTAGAATTCTGGGATGATCCATCAGGCCCCATTGCTTTGTCCACCTTCAGTTTTAAGAGTTCTTTCAGAACCCTTTCTTCTGTAAATGGCCTGGTATCATCTTCTGTATCCAGAGTGTTTCTACTGTTTGTTTTAGGTACCTCCCCTCTTCCTTTGTAAATACTGAGCAAAAATATTTGTTTAGTATTTCTGCCTTTTCACAGTCACCCTCTGACCACCCTCCTCCCTTTATTAAGCCTCACTATCATTCCTTGGTCTTCCTTCACTCCCTGATGTACCTATAAAAGGTTTTATCCCCCTTCTTAACTGAGTTGGCTCTCTTTTCCTCGGTTTGGGCCTTTGTTGTTCTGACTGCCTTCCCAGCTTCCTTTTGCTTTAACTGATACAGTTCTCTGTCCTGCTCCTTCTGTGATTCCTTGTACTTCCTGAATGCCTTCTTTTTCTCTTGAACCTTCACTGCCACTTCCTTTCAGAACCATAGTGGTTTCTTACATTGTTTCATTTTGTTTTGTTTATTTGCTTCACACAAAGGCTTGTTACCTCTGTGATGTTCAGCAAAGGCAAAACTCAGCACTCTGTAATTGGCGTTAATGCAAGCATAAGTTTAATATTACAAATAAATGCCACACCTTACATACAACAGGTCGCACAACTTGGAAGTCCCTAGTTGTGCGACCTGTTGCATGTGAGGCTTGGCGTTTATTTGTAATATTAAACTTATGCTTGCATTAACACCAATTACAGAGTGCTGAGTTTTGCCTTTGCTGAATTTCATATTTTAACTCGAGCACCTGTATACACGGAGGAGCTGTTTTTGTTGTATATTTACCTCTGTGATGGCAGTTTTTAGTATTCCCCATTGTTCTTCCACCCCTCCTTCCTGCCCATTTGCTAGTGCATTCCTTAGGCACTCACCCATTTTGGCAAAGTCAGCCCTCCTAAAGTCCAGTACTTTTGCCTTTGTATGGCTTGACTCTATTGCTGTGTTTATTGTGAACCATACTGTTCGATGATCGCTAGTTCCCAGATGGCTACCCACTTCTACATCTGTGATCCTCTTTCATCTCCATTTGAGAGGAACCAAGTCTAAGATTGCTCCCTCTGGTGGGCTCCAACTACTAGTTGTCTAAGGTGTCCCTGTCGGGCATCTAGAATAAACCCACTCTTGAAGTGGCTGCTGCAACTGCACTCCAGTTAACATCTGGCATATTCGATCACCCATCAGCAATATCTCCCTTTTTCTGCCATTCTAAGTATACTTTCTCTCATTTCCTTGTCCATTTCCTCCCCTGAGAAAGGTCAGTATCTAACCCTGTGAGGATTGTGGTGCCATTGCCAGTCTCAAATTTACCCACAGTGCTTCTTCTCCTCCCTGTTTTTCCTTTTGTTCTGTTGCTTTGATTCCTTCCCTTACGTAAAGAGCTACTCCTCCTCCTCCTCTTTTACTCTCCCTGTCCCTCCTGTAGATAGTGTATCCTGGTATGTTTACGTTCCAGTCATGGTTTTGTGTGTACCATGTTTCTGTGATTGCCACGATATCCAGATGTTCCTCCTCCATCAAGTCCACTAATTCAGGAAGCTTGTTGCTTAGACTACGGGCATTGGTACTCATTGCTCTCCATTTTTTGATGGCTTTACCTTCTGTTGCAGCATCCCCCACTGACCTTTCTAACTTGGTCTTTTTCTCATTTAGTACCCTGTTTTGTAGGGAGAGGCTGGGATTTGCCTGCTGCTTATCAGTGCCTCCCCCCTTGACTAGTTTAAAAGCTTGCCAATGAAGCATTTAAACCGATTGCTCAAAAGACTTGTTCCCTTCCTGGACAGATGCAGACCATCCTGCCAGTATAGGCTGGTTGTCCCTCCAGGTGGAACCCCAGTCCCCAGTGAAGCCAAACCCCTGTGCTCCACACCATTTTTTCAACCATTCATTAAACTGCATGGTGCAAAGTACCCTCACCTCACTCATGTCATTGATAGGCAGCACCTCAGAGAAGGATACTGTGTGTGCTACTTGTCTTAGGCCCCTCCCCAATTCTACAAAGTCCTTCTGCATTGCTCTAATCTCATGATGAGCCAAGTCATTTGTCCCTAGGTGGACAATGACGTCTAGCTCAGACTCCCGTGCAGCTATTCTCGTGATCCTGAGAATGCACTTCCTGTCCCTCCAAGCCATGGCACCAGGCAGGAACCTTACTTCAGTTTTCCCTGCTCCCCCCAGTTCTATCCCCCTAATAATTGAGTCCCCCACCAGGAGCTGCTTCCTTTCCTTGTGGTGTCCTCTGCCTCCTTCCTGTGGGCCTCCCTTTTGGCAGTTGTCCTCAGCCTCCTTGGTCTTCTCTGTGGGTGCATCCATAGGGGAGCTATGCTCCCCCCAGAATGGTGTATGGATTGTGGAGTGGAACAACTGACTGGGTGTGCCTCTGTTCCACCATCCTCACCCTCCCTGAGCCCACTGTGTTCCAACTGTTGTGCTTTTTTTGCAACCTCTGAGGTAGTGGTAGTGGCTCTGGTGCTCCCTGGATGGGGGAGGTTCCCTTCCTACCATCCAGTGTGGCCTGGGAGAAGGTTCCCTTACTACTGTCCAGTGTGGCCTGAAGACGGGCAACTTCCTCCCTCAGGGCAGAGAGTTGTCTGCAAATAGGGCAGCATCTCAGCCTCCAGAAAGACTCCCAGAAGACTGCTGCCCCACAGCTATTACATTGCACTACTCTCCACATGTTTATCTACTTTTTTTTGTGTGTGTTTGTGTGTGTGATTGGTTTGTTATATAGAAATATATATATATATATATATATATATATATATATATATATATATATATATTATACAATGTGTATGCTGATATTGTCAGTTCAGTGTGATAGAGAGGATATGACAGAGATATGCACCTTGCACTCTTGAAGAAATGATGTCAGAACCCCAGGTATAAAGGAACTATTTCCAGGGGTAGGTGGGATGAGGGGTGGGAAGGGGTTGGGCCTAAACTGTGCCCTCACAAAACAATCAGCTAAAAGCTCTGACCCACCGCTGCGATGAATGCCTTCCTGTCAGCAAGATGCCCTACACAACAATTTGACAGAGAAAATACCCTGCTAATCAAACAGAAAAATCCAGACATCCAAGTCAGACACAGGTAAACCTTCCCAGCCCCAAAACAGCCTGGTGGTTTCTGCTCTGAAAGCAGTCAGCCCCAAAATAAGTCAGCTGTGCTTTAAACTCTTCCTGCACTGAAAATCTTAAGAATTGTAACAAACGTAAAGCTAGATCCACCTCCCTCTGTTGCTTGAAAGACTGTCTTTTCCTGACAATTCTAAGTTCCTTATTTCACCTTTCAGTTAGAAGTAGCCTCCACCTGCAGAATATCTGCTACAAACCAAAGACAATTGTAAGGTTCACCTCCCTCTGTTGTGAGCACAAAGTGCAATATAGAATTTGCAAGTGCAATATAGAATTTCTCACACAGCTCACAGCTGAATAAAGAAGTAGTGTCCTTCCAGGTCAAGAAGATGTGCTTGTGTTTTTTGGCTTAGAAGTATTGTTTTATAAGTTGTCATATAAAATTGCACTATTAAAAGTGATGGATATTGTTAACACCGGACTTGGTAATAGTGTATATAAAGAGGGATTAAACATGGGTAAGGGGAGAAGGATCACTATATGGTTGAACTATACAAAATGTATTTTACTGCATAATTTTAGGCTAGGGATGGGCAAAAAAAAGAGGAAAATCAGTAGATGGTATAGATAAGATATTTGGAACAAATTAGACATACAGAGAATAGGGATCAGATAAATCAATGGGTTTTGCATTATGTGTGTAATGGCTATGACACAGACTAATACAATAACATCAGAGGTGGAGGACTGTACCAGAAAGTTGGAGGAGTCAGAACTGCATAGAACACCTTAGCCCAGGGCACTGTTCAGTTCAATGTTTGGCCTTCAGCTACAAAAGTGAGGGGTGACCTGACCCTCTGACCCCCCAGCTTCACTGCCTATGAATAACATGGAATGTGAAAGACCTAAGGGACAGAAACAAAGCTGGAAGGATTTTTAACTATGTTGACCATAAGAATGTGGCTATTTGTTACTTTAAGAAACCACTATGTCATGTACAAGATTGGAATTGCATTAAAAAATGGGGCCTATGTATATCTTCAAATTATTTGAATCATTTGAGTGGGGTAGCTTATCCTGGTGGGGTGGGTCTGTGCGTGCATCCCCATGGTGTGTGACTGCTTTTGAGGGTTTACTGACCTGCCGGAGGAGGCCTTGTACCAGCACTGTGGGGTACACTGTGGAGGTGTGGTGCATGTCGCCTCTGGGGGGGCCTGGCTGTCTGGCTGTAGGGTGCATTGGGCTTGGGTGTTTCTGTCCACCGTGCACATGCCATTGTGGGTTCCGTCTACTGGTGGCTGCATCAGCTGGCCAATCCACACACACATGGGGGGGGCTTGGCCTCCTTAATGCACATCACTTATTGCCTGTTCTGTCCCTTCTCCTAGGTCAGGCTGGGCCACAGGCCCGTAGATGGAGGCCAGGGCTGATTGTGAGGGGGCTGCTCATCCTCCAACAGCTTGTGTGGAGGGACATTGGCTGGACAAATATGCGCTCTGCATAGGCCGCCACCATCTGAAGACAACAGAGACCCTGGTGCAGAAGGGTGCGCCACCTGTGGACCATGCTGCAGTGACAGTGCCACTGATTCCATCCCTCATCCCTGTAGTTCCCTGGACTTCCCCTGCCCTCCTCCACTTATGTTGTTCTATGTTCCCCACCTATGTGTTTCCTCCCGGTCCCAGTCCCCTTGTGTACCACTTTGCCAGTCCATGCATTTGCCCCACCTGTTTGTACCTGCATGCCCTGTTGGTGTACCACTGTTGATATTTGTTACAGTAAAGCTTTATTTTCTTACCACATTCTTACCACATCTGTGTCTATGTCTCCTTTGCAGGCAGCCTGTTGCACCGTGCTGCAGTTGTTGTGTCATGCCCTTGGGCATGTCCCCATCTGTCCCTGTGCTGTCTCCTTTGGCTTGTGCTGCTGTGTGCACTGGATCCTGTATACCATGTCCCCATATCTCATGTGCCCATGGGCATTGAGTCTCCCTCTGCCCTGTGCGCAGTCCACCACCTTCTGTCCTTGTCTGCCTGTGCTGCCCTGCTGTCCACCTGCCATGCTGCCCTTGGCAGTGCTGGTGTGCAGTGCGGTGCTGTGCCCTGTGTCCCTGCCTGCTGGCATGCCATTTGCCCCTTTTTCCCCTGTGCATCACTGTCTCCTTTCCATCAGTCCACTGTGCGTGCCTGGTGACCTTGCACCATGGCTGTGACACTGTCCCTTATGGTGCTGCCTGTCAGGGTTGTGGTGGAGGTGCACTGCTATGGGCCTGCCAGCAGACATGCCTTCAAGGTGGATGGGTTGGTGTACTCTGCAACATGTGTTGGCTGACTGGCATACTCTGTTGCCCTCTGGCCCGGTGCCTCTGCTGCGTTTCTTGGCCAGTATGCCCTTGTGGTTTCGGACTGCCACCTCGGGCTTGGCACTCTGCTCTTGTGCTGCCCTGTCTGTGGTCTCTTTTGCCTGTTTTGCTTTCTGAGCCTGCTGGCTACTGCATACTTGCCTACTCATGTGCAATCCTGGTTGCTCCAGTGCATGTCTGTTTGTGCAGTGGAGCATCTTTGCTATATTCAGTGTGCTTTGTGCCAGCGCATATTGGTGGCACATCTTTTGAATATGGCGTCAATTTCCTATGGCATATCTGCATTGCTCTGTGCAATCCATTGCGCATACTGTGTGCCCTTTTGATTATCTGGGCCTATATGTAAAACAGTTATTTACGATGAATTACACACCATTTCTTAAGAATTTAACAGTTTATTTGGACAGATGGCATAATCTCCCATTGACTTTACTAGGGAGATGTAATCAAAATAAATATTCTACTGTACCTAGGATTTTTTTTCAAACCCTTCTAATAGCTCTGGGCTCTCAGTATTTCACTATACCAGAAAAAGCTACAAGTAAATTCTTATGCAAAGGAAAAAGTCCTAGGATTAGCAAAGAGAAGATATATTTACCAAGGAGGGGGGAGGGTTGTTACTCCCCAGTTTTAAACACTATTATATATCTTCTCACTTAGCTGAAATGCAGGATTGTCTTGTAGGAGACATAACCATAAATATAACTATAGCACAGGACATCCATGAATATGCTAATATCAGAAGTGTATTACACTCGGGTAAACACTGTAGAAACTAACAAGATCAACCACTTACACCGATGAAAACACTGTGTGACTACTGGAAAGCAGCTCATGTGATTACTAAATGGAATGCACAAATATCTCCAAATCACAAATATCTCCATTCACTCCAATTAATATGAACTATTATTTCAAACCCTCACTAACTGACAAAGGCTTTACCGAAGGGGAAAAAGTGGGACTGGTCATGCTAAAGGACCTTTTCACTCAAAACTCGCTTCAGTCTTTTGCACAGTTACAGAAAAGGACTGGTATCTCTAAGAATATATATATTTTTTAGATATTTACAAATTTTGAACGATGTATAATCATTAAATTATACACCAACTAGTTCACCAGTAGAATTAGCACTGACAAACATGAATCAAAAACAAACAAACACAAATCTCAGCCATACACGGAACACTTAAAACGTACAGTGCCTCGGATCTACTGCCTTTAGGAATAAAATGGGAACACCATCTATGGTTTACTTTGTCAGACGAAACATGGGAAACTATCCTAAAATATCTACGTACAGAATTCTGCTCTACAAAATTACAACAAATTCAGTTTAACGTCCTACATAGAGTTTATTTTGCATCCTCTAGACTAAATAAAATAGATCCACACATAACAGAAAAGTGTCCCAGATGTCAAAACTCTCAAGGTTCACTAGTACACGTTTCTAACATTTTAAAAAAATTACTAAGTTCTGGGACAGGGTCATTGATATAGTTGAGGAATCAATAAGAATATCCATTCATAAAACTGGGATTGAAATGATTCTGGGCAGAGGATGTTTTAATAATGAATATAATGAACATCAAAGGAAGTGAATCTCTTTAGGATTGATAAACGCAAAAAAAAATGTATACTGATGACATGGAAAGATATAAACCCATCAGAAATATGAAGTTGGTATATGTTAATGATACATCTATATAAGACTGAAAGAATTCACTATCACTATATAGATAAAGCCATATTTTTGACCCAGTTTGGAAGCCACTTGGGAGTATCTTAAAAAAAAATAATGATGCAAGCTAGAATGGTCCTGGATGATCCTTAGAACTTAGGTTAACAGAACATTTATTTGGAGATGTGACTAATAATACCATGCTGAGAGTAAGCTACTATCAGATGTTTGAATGAATTACTTCTGTTTATGTTGGCTGTCCCCCATTCTGTTTCTCTGTGTGCTTATTCATTTTTCTTATTTCTTTGAAAGCAAGAATTATGTTATGTTTACTTTTATGATATAGTTCCACAATTCTTTATTTGTATATGTACAGTAAACTGTATCTTGAACTGTTTTACTGCCTCCTACATGAAAAAATAAATATAAAAAAGCATTTGTCAATGCCGAATGTTGGCTTGCTGGCATTGGCATTGGTAGTGCAGGAGTTGGAAATGCAAAATAGGAATGGCAGTGAAGTACTGCAGTAACGCCAACACCCCCAAACCCTGCAGAGACTGAAAGGCATTGGGAGTGTGGCTTTGGGTTGGCTATAACGCTGATGCCATTCCACCTCACCCCACCTTGCAGAGAGCGACAGGTGTCAGGGTGTGCACTGGGGTCTTCGGCCTTTATGCTCACCCCATTCCATAAGGAAATAAGCTGAGATGGGTGCAATATAGGTGAATGGGGTGAATGTTAGGGTGATGGAACCCAAGGCACACCTCAATGCCTGTCAGTGGCTGTAGGGTGGGGGGGGGTAGAATTCTGTGAACATTATGGCTGACGAACCCAAGTTACATCCCCAATGTCTGTCAGTCTCTACAGGGTGGGTGTATGGTTGGAAACCTTAACGCCCTGGGTGTTTGTTGGTGTTTTCACTCCAAATTTTCAACAGTGGCTTTTTGGGACCCCACCTCATAAACAGTGGTGCTATCATTTCGTTACTCAACCCTGAAAGGTGATTTCACACAGCAACTGCGCCATTGGGAGCCACAGGTGCGGAAACACATTTTGGGCAGGATGCGAAAAATTACAGCTGCACTGTTCATGAGGAGGTGTAAAAGAAATAGCAATGTTGACAATCTTGAGTGAAAATATTAAAAGTTGCAAACTTACAAGCGTCGTAGATACTGCGCCAATTAGCATCCCATAATCACGGTCATTTTGGGATTTTTACTAGATTTTCAACATGGGTATTTTGGGACCTCTCTAACAATGGCACTGTGATTTTGTTAATCTGTCCTGAAAGTTGATTTCACACAGCGACCACGCCCATTGTGGGCCACAGGTGCAAGAACAAGTTTTGGGCAGGATGTGAAAAATGTCAGCTATACTGTTCATAAGGGGTGTGCAAAAATAATAATGTTGAAAATCTGGAGTGAAAATATTTAAAATTCTCGAAGTTATGAGCATGCGTGGAAACTGTGCAATGCAAGCTTGTGACATAGTCATTTGTTTGGAATTTTTTCACCAAATTTTCAACATAGGCATTTTGGGACCTCTGCTCATGAACAGTGTCACTGTGATTTATTAATCTGTCCTAAACATTGATTTCCCACAGTGATCAAGCCATTGTGTGCCACATGTGCTCCACATGTGCGAAAACACATTTTGGAAAGGATGTGAAAAATGACAGCTGTACCATTCATAAGGAAGTGTGAAAACATGGTAATGTTGAAAATCTGGGGTGAAAATATTAAAAATTCTCAAAGTTACGAGTGTGCGTGGAAACTGCACAACACACACTCATAACACAGTCATTTTTTTTGAATTGTTTCACCAAATTTGCAACATAGGCTTTTTGGAAGCCCACCTTATGAACAGTGGCACTGTCATTTCGTTAATCAGTCCCGAAAGGTGATTCCATGCAGTGACTGAGAAATCACCTTTTGGGATTGAATAATGAAATGACAGTGACTGATTTCATGAGGTGGGGTCCCAAGAACCCCATTTTGAAAATGTGGAGCCAAAAGTCAGAAAAATGGCCAAGATATCCACCTAAGTTGACCCCCCCCCCATTTATGCCATTATACAACTTATGGCATTTCTTTAGTTTGCGGTCGGCTTTGAAGAGTGCAGGCGTGTCCCCGCATCCACCGAAGATCACTGCGCCCAACCTTGTGGTAAGTAGGGAGAGGAGGGTGGGGGAGGTGAGGTGCGAAGAGGGTGGGTGCGGGTTGGGAAGGAGGCGCTTGAGGACAATGAGGACCATTTTCTTGTTTTGCAGGAAAAACAAAAAAACTTTCGAGGAAGGTTTTGTTTTACAGGTGAAGCTAAGATATTTGGGCACACTGGGGTGGGCTCCCAGTGTGCCCGCGGAGTTTGTTTGGGGGGGTGGACTGGAGCCAACAGGGATTGGACACCCTGTCACCAAATAAAGTGTGTCTGTGTTGGTGGGCCTGATGCTGAGGGGGATTGGGCACCCCTGTCGACAGACAAATAAAACTGGGGGCATTATGCTGATAGGGATTGGGCACCCCCATCAGCAAACAAATTGAACTGGGAAGGGGGTATGCCGACATGGGGATTGGGCACCCCCGAAGTCAGCTTTCTAGGGATTGTGAGAGGCAGACGGTGAGAGCCGCCACCATGTTTATTGAAAAGTTTCACCAGGAATGGCAAATAATGGAGGTGTGTCAGATCTGCCGCTGCAATGACGAGCCTGTCTCTCATTGCAGCAGTGGATTTCTTTCAAGTTGGTGGCACTCTGTGAAACTGCTGTCATTGGCAGCATGCTCACTAGTTGGCGGCTGAGGGACACACTGGCTAATGTATCCTCTGGATTCTCCACAACACTGACACACCTTTGAAAGTGCTAGTACAGTGCTACTACCGCAAAATGTTGTTTACGCATGTTCGCAAGCCAGCATCAAAAGGAAGTAGTTCTGTTGGTACTGTTTGTATGTATCAATACTATAAATTTCATGATGGCATAAAAAAATAAAATGTTTATAAAAACATGTTCATGCGTTTTCTGAATTTTATTAATACTACCCATTATTTTCATTTCATTTCATTTTATTTTGAAAGTGTGCATAAAATAAAAGTTTAACATGCATAACACAGACAGCATCGTGTTAAAAATGGTAATAAATATCACACTAAGGGCCAGATATTCAAAAGTTTGTCCCAGTGCTAAATTAGCACTGCCCGGCATGCAGAATTAACCTGGAACAATTAGCCCACTATATTCAAAAGGATAGCCCCAGTGCAAAACCAGCTGAATGTAGCGTGCTAATGAAGCAGGGCAAACTAGGCTGCAGATGCAGTGCTAAAATAGCCCAGCAAGTAAGAGAGCACTGAATATAACAGACAGTGCAAACACCCACAGAAGCACAGTGCAGAGAGCAGCCTGCTGTGCCCTGGAGCACATGCAAAGACCTACAGGCCAGATTGTGACCCCCAAGAGTAGACAGCAGGAAAAACCCAGAGTATGGCACACACACACCCAGCCATGGCAATGGTCTGTAACATCTCAGGACCCAAGAATGGAATCCAAATGCGAAACCCGGCAAAAAACCCATGCACTCAAGAATGACACTGGACACAGTGATGTCAAGAATGTTGAATGTAATATTGGAAAAACAGGCACTAACATGAACAACATGAAAAAACAAAACCCAGAACTAGAAATACAAACATAACACATACAAAGACTACAGCTAACACTATTCAACAGTACAAATACTACAGACAACCATAATTACTACCACTACTACTATTGCTACTACTATGAGTACTACTACTACTAGAACAACAACTACAAACAAAAATACAACAGAATTGCAATATGACAGGTGCAAAATGTCCCAGTCCATGAAAAGGGTGGGAGGGCCAAGAAAAGGAACACGGGAATAGAATTTGGGGCTGCTTCTGCTGCAGCTGTTTCTGCTGCTGCTGCATGGTATATGGCAGCCTGGCCTCCAGGATGACAGCCACCCTCCTCATCGGTCATTACCACCTGCTGTTCAGTCAGGGGGTTTGCTGCCGGACTACCCGGCGCAGAAGATTGTCCCTCCCCTCAGACAGTTTAGGCCAATTGGTCCAAAGCAAGCACTGATGTGGACCTAGGGAAGTGAGGATGACCATGTCAGGACAACATACCAACAAGAAAGTACAATGCAAACCCCAGGCAGATGGCCCAGAGGTGGACAGTATGTCCCAACATGCATGCCCATGTGGCGATACAATGGAGAACTGCATGTACAGCACGAAATGTACCTGTATGCTGTAGCATGACAACACAGGCCCCACCCACCCAGCCAAAGAACATGGAAAGGCATGGAAAGCCAATGGCATCACCATGAACCAGAGCAATCCGCACAGCTCAGTGGAGCACATAGCAACACAGTGTAACCACACAGGCAACCTCTGAGGTGACCAGAACTGTGGGCTAGGGCACTAAATAAGCCATGGAACAACACACTGGTTGGGACATGTTGCCCAAAGGAGCAGTGCACAGCAAAGCACAACCACCACAAGAATGGCCACAGCCACACCACTGTACAATGGAATGCAGCCTGTCCTGGAGAGGTGCAGGTCATGTGGTGGGCCCCCCATCTACAACAACAGCATAACCATGGCAGCAGTACACAATGTCGATGTGTGGAATATTTACAGTCATTTGTGGTTAGACTTGTTACTTAAACTCTATGAAATAGGTGTCTGAAAGGAAGGAAGGCACTCACTGGGGTGGTGGGTCAGGGTTGTAGTTGATTATTTCTGAAGGGCATGGGCAAATCCTCAGGATCATGGGAGCAGCTGCACAGGGAAGGGAGCTGGATGTCATTGTCCACCAAGGGACAAATGACCTGCTGGAAATGGGATCAGAGCAGTGCAGCAGGAGCTTGTGGCATTGGGGAGGGGCTTAGACAAGTGGCACACACGGTAACTTTCTCCGAAGTGCTACCTGCCTATGGCATGGGTGAGGCTAGGTTACTACGCACCATGGAATTCAATGACTGGTTGAATAACTGGTGCGGAGCTCAAGGATTTGGCTTCATTGGAGACTGGGGGTCCACCTGGAGGGATACATGCCTGTACAGGCGTGATGGTCTGCATCTGTCCGGGAGGGGAACCAGGATCCTAGGTGATAGGTTTAAATGCTTCATTGGCAAGCATTTAAACTAACCATGGGGGGAGGCACCGAAGAGAAGCAGGGAAGTCCCAGCCCCCCCACAAAACAGAGTAGTTAGTGAAGTAGACACAAAGGTAGAGAAGTCAACAGGGAACAGAACAGGGGTAAATTTAGAAAAAGGCAAAGGCAGTAAGGACAGGAATGGACCTAAAAGGGTAAGGCCATAAAAAAATGGAGGGCGATGAGTACCAATGCCCATAGTCTGGGTAACAAGCTCCCTGAACTAGTGGCCTTGATGGAAGAGGGACGCCTGTATATCGTGGCAGTCACAGAAACATGGTACACAGAGAACCATGACTGGGATGTCAACATACCAGGGTACACAAGCTACAGGAGGACAGGGAGGGTAAACGAGGATGAGGAGTAGCTCTCTACATAAGGGAAGGAATCAAAGCAACAGAACTAAAGGGTAAACAGGGAGGGGAGGAGGCACTGTGGGTCACCCTGGAGACAGGAAATGGCACCACAATCCCTTCTCAAGGGGAGGCAATGGACAAGAAAATGATAGAAGGAATCTTTAGAACAGTAGACAAGCATTTGTCAATGCCGAATGTTGTCGCGCTGGCATTATCTTTGGTATTGCAGTGCTGAAACACATTTTGGGCAGGATGTGAATAATGACAACTGTATTGTTCAAAAAGGAGGTGTAAAAAAATGACAGTGTTGAAAATGTGGCATGTAAATATTGTAAATTTGCGAAGTTACAAGGATGCGTGGGAAATGCGCAATGCACGCTTGTAACACAGTCATTTTATGGACTTTTGGCACTAAATTTTCAGCATAGGCATTTTAGCATCTCTGCTCATGTACAGTGTCACTGTCATTTCCTCAAACTGTCCCAAAAAGTGATTTCAAACAGCGACCGCGCTATTCTGCGCTGGACGTGCAAAAACACATTTCGGGCAGGATTTGTAAAATGACAGCTGTAATGTTCATCAAGAGGTGTGGAAAAATGCCATTGGTGAAAATCCAGAGTGAAAATATTACAAATGCACAACATTATGAGCGTGCGTGCAAGCTTCACAACGCACGCTCGTAACACAGTCATTTTTAAGGAGTATCATCACCTAATTTTAAAAATAAGTATTTCAGGACCTCTGCTGATGAACAGTGTCACTGCCATTTTTGTAATCTGCCCCGAACACTGATTTCCAACAGCGACTGTGCTATTGTGCACCGGAAGTGCGGAAACAGATTTCAGCCAGGATGTGAAAAATGACAGCTGTACTGTTCACAAGGAGCTGAAGAAAAATGACAATGTTGAAAATCTGGCATGACAATATTGTGAATTCGCGAAGTTACGAGCGTGCATTACTAACTACTGCATGCCGCTTAGTAACACAGTCATTTATGGAATATAAGTCACCAAATTTTCAACATAGGCATTTAGGACCTCTGCTGATGAACAGTGTCACTGTCATTTTGTAATCTGCCCTGAACACTGATTTCCACGGTGACTGCGCTGTTGTGCGCTGGAAGTGCGGAAACACATTTCGGCCAGGATGTGAAAAATGACAGCTATACTGTTCACAAGAAGGTATGGAAAAATGACAATGTTGAAAATCTGGTGTGAAAATATTGCGAATTTGCGAAGTTACAAGCGTGCGTAGCAACTGTGCAATGCACGCTCGTAAAACAGCCATTTTTTAGGATTTTTCCACCAAATTTGCAACATAGGCTTTTTGAGAGCTTGCCTCATGAACACTGCCACTGTCCTTGTGTTAATCGGTCCTGAAAGGTGATTCCACGCAGGGACTGCGAAATCACCTTTCGGGACAGATTAACGTCATAACAGTGACAGAATTCATGAGGAGGGGTCCCAAAAACCTCATGGTAAAAATTTGGTGCAAAAAGTCCAAAAAATGCCTGAGATATGCATCAAAGTTGAAAAACTCCTATTTATTCCATTATACAGCTTATCGACATTTCCTCAGTTTGAGGTCGGCTTTGAAGAGTGCAGACATGTTCCCAGTCCACCGAAGATTGTCGCGCCAATCTCTGGAGGTAAGTATAGGGGTGGGGGTGTTTGGGGAGGCAGGTGTGCAGTGGGTGGGTGCGGGTGTTGGGTAGGGAGACTACGAGGGACCGTTTTCTGTTTACAGGTGTAAAAAACATTGCGGATGGTTTCCTTTTTTTACAGGTGTTTTTTCTTTTAGTGGGGAATACAGTAGCCGATAGGGGATTGGGCACCCCATCAGCAAATAGGGAGTGGGGACACTAGCTGAGGGGGACTGGGCACCCCCTCAGCACAGAAGAAGGGGACATCATGTCGATGGGGAGTGGGCTCCCGTCGGCACATTAAAAGTGTGAAGGGGAACAGATGCTGACATGGACTGGGCACCCTGTTGGCAAACAACGAAAGCGGGAGGGGGCAATGAGCTGAGGGATTGGGCACCCTCCGCAAAGCAAAAAGGAGAGGGGAATACATTGCGCCAACAGGGAGTGGGCCTCCATCAGCACATAGATGAGGTCAGGGTAAGCTGACCAGGGATTGGGTACCCCCCAAGTCAGCAGTTTAACGGCCACTGTGCCACCATGTTGTAGCCGGCAAAGCATGTAGGAAGGTCTGCTGTGTGTGATGAGCTTTGCTCGGATTGCAGCGGACCTTTCCTTAGATGTGATTGTCACATTATGTATGCGTGGTGTGGCGCCAGCATGCTGGCTGATCGGGGAATGAGGGATGCACCTACTGGTGTGTTCCCTGCATTCACTCAACAGTGACCACACCTCCAAATCTTCACTGCTACAAGATGTGGGCTGCGCAAGTGCATCAACATAAAAAAGGAGCGATATTGTTGATGGGGGACCTGAATGTACCAGATGTTAACTGGAGCACCTTTACTGCAGCCACATCCAAAAGCAGTGTCATTCTCGATGACCTACAGGGGGCATACCTCAGACAGCTAGTGTTGGTACCCACTCTGGAGGGAGCAATCTTAGACATGGTACTTTCAAATGGGGATGGAGAGACAATCTCAGATTTAGAAGTGGGTAGCCATCTGGGAACAAGCGACCACCAAACAGTGTGGTTCACAATAAACGCAGCTGTAGAGTCAAGCCATACAAAAGCAAGGGTGTTGGACTTTAGGAGGGCTGACTTTGGCAAACTAGGAGGGTGCCTCAAAAAAGCACTAGCAAGCAGGCAAGAAGGAGGGGTGGAAGAACAACGGGGAAAATCAAAGCTGCCATAACAGAGGCAACAAGCCTTTGTGTAAAGCAAAGTAACAAAACAAAACAAAGGGAAAAAGCCACTATGGTTTTCAAAAGAGGTGGCAGGGAAGGTTAAGGAAAAAAGGATAGCACTCAGGAAATATAAGGAAACACAGAAGGAGCATGACAGAGAACTATATCAGTTAAAGCAGAAGAAGGCAGGAAGGCAGTCAGAATAACAAAGGCTCAACCTGAGGAAAAGATAGCCAACTCTATTAAGAAGGGAGATAAAACCTTTTATAGGTACATTAGGGAGCAAATAAAGTCCAAGAGAGGGGTATTGAGGCTTAATATAGGGGAGGGAATATGGGCAGAAGCTGACAGTGAACAAGCAGGGATACTGAATGAATACTTCAGCTCAGTATTCACAAAAGAAGAGAAGGGGAAGGTACCCAAACCAAGCAATAGAAGCACTCTGGATAGTGGGGACAATACCAGTCCATTCACAGAGGAAAGGGTTCTGAAAGAACTCTTAAAACTGAAGCTGGACACAGCAATGGGGCCTGATGGGATTCACTCAAGATTTCTGAAAGAACTAAGGGTAGAACTAGTGACACCACTGACTGCCCTCTTTAACAAATCATGGGAGGATAGGTTGGTACCTGAGGACTGGAGGAGAGTGGATGTGATTCCACTTCACAAAAGTGGGAGCAAGGCAGAGGCAGAAAACTAGACCTGTTAGTTTGACCGCAGTGTTGGGGAAAATGACTGAATCAATTCTGAAGGAAAGAATTGTTGAGTACCTAGAGGCCAGCAGGGCATAGGACCCAAGGCAGCATGGATTCACAGTGGGAAGGGCATGTCAGATGAATCTAATAGATTTCTTTGACTGAGTGACCAAAGTAGTAGACCGGGGGGGCTGTGGACATGGCCTACCTAGACTTTAGCAAGGTATTTGACAGAGTCCCACATAAAAGATTAATATACAAGTTAGCCAGCCTTGGAGTGGGTCCCAAGGTGGTACCTGGA